>JAHLKI010000014.1:600000-771028 GCA_025602905.1 Phlyctochytrium arcticum | reverse complement strand
AAGAAGTTGGTGATGTTCATCTCCCCCAGATTGACGAGTTGCCTATGAGTATGATGACCGCTCCTGTGCCAAGAATTGAGCGGCGTGGTCCCCATTCGCCCGTGCGGGTGCCAGTGATCTTGTGGTGTTGCTCGTGGGGTTTCTTGTACATGCGGTAGAACAGATCGACCGTGCTCTCCGTCGTTCGCGCCACGACTCCTGTCACTGTCATTTGCGCTGTGCCCGGTTCGGTGTTGGCCTCCACCTTTTGGAGCCGGTAGACCTGCACTTTGTCCGTCTTGCCGTCCGATACCGTGCCGAGGAAAAAGTATTCCATGTCCTCTTGGGGGATCTTGATTCGTCCAGTGACTGGCCAAATGATGGCTTCAACAGTGAAGATGGTGTTGTTGCACGTCGGAATTGCAAATTCGGTAACGCAGGATTTCCCTTGGTCGACAACACTGAGAACTTTGACGATGGAGGTGATGGCAGCCATGGTGATGGGGGGGTTTGCTGTGTGGTGTGTGTAGAAAATGTGATGTACTGTAGGTGAGGAAACTCTGAGGGGGATGTCCCCGCGCATCTTTTTATACATCTTTCTAAACTGCATATCTAAAAGTCGTTGGTACGCTCCTCCCTATGGGGTTTCGCACTTCATTTTTTCGCCACGCGTTCCTTTCCATTCCCACGCCCTGACTTTCCTCGCCGTTCTTACCTTTCCGACGGTTGGTCTAGACGCTGCCCATCACATGCGTCGTAATATTCTTCGTCCTCATCTTGTCCTCTCCCCCCTACTTTGCCGCTGTCTGCCGCACAACTTTCGTCACTCTGTATGTGCTTACATGGTATTGTTGTTCTACTACCACGTCCACCAACTGCCGTTTTTGTGTAATTCATTTAACCGTTGTCCTTTCTTTTTGGCGTTAACCTTGTTCCTCTTTTGGCGAAGGCCGTAGCCAATCTCTGGTTCTTTTAGATTACGTTGAACTTTCCATGCTCTACTACTTCCTTCCCATGTATTCGGTCTAGTTTTTACAATTTTTACTTGACTTTTCCTTTGTATGCAACATTTGGCTACATAAATTCTGCTAACTGCTGAACCTGTGTCAGCCTTCCCCCTACATATTCCAACCCCATCTCTGAACACCCAATGATCGCTTACCAATGGATGTGTCCGATCAGCCTGCATCCTCCTCCATGTCCTCGCTTTCCTCTACTGCCATACGCATGGGGCGCTATCGTGCTTGCCGGCACGACCCACTGAATGTGTTTGCTAGCCTGTGATAGTGTGGGTCACTTACTGATTTTGTTATTCCTTCCTTAGACGTGCTCCTTGTGCTCGCGCTCCGACCGCTCGCAAACCGTCCTCGGACATTGCCGCTGACATTGCCGGCCCTCTTCCCATGGACGTCACCGCATCCCTTTCTGAGAATGTCGCCGACTTTGGAACTACCGCGCTGTCTGCTGACCTGTACGTTGTTGCTGTCATCCACATGAAGTGCTTCATTTGCTGATCTGTGCGCCATCTCTCTAGTGATGCTCCGCTCTCACCCTCCAGTGCTCCTGTAGCACCCGCACACCCAAAACAAACATCCTCGGCTCACTATACCAACCGAGAGATGCTGGATATGTCGAATGGTCCCAGTTTACAGCCAATAGAGAGTTTCTCGAATACGTTTTTTCAAATCCCCATCACGATTTTGCAACTTGGTTCACGGTAACCCTAAGAAACGCGATCCAGAACCGCGGTTTGGAAGCTGAAGTCATTTTGACCACTTCGTTCGCACGGTTTTGGAGTCCCAAACTCGCTAGGTCAAAACGGTTTCAAAAGCCTTTTTTTTTGACATTTTTTCCTCAGATCTTGTTATAAAACTGACCAAAATCACCTTGATTTTTAATCTTCCTTCGCACTTTGGAAGTTGGAACTCCGCAAAAATCACAATAATCAGACATGGGCTACAACGACGGCACCCCCGTCAACAACAGATATTGGGACTTAGATGAAGATGAAGATTACCAGCAGCAGCAGCAGCAACAGGGATTGTCGTCGTCAAATGTTACCAGAGTCATCACCACTACCCCCACTGGCACCAGGACACCACCACCACCACCACCTATGGAACGGCCCCCCCCTCACAGTTCCGCCCCAACCCGCATTGCCTAGCAACCCTCCCCGGCCCCACGTCTTCCACCACCCCCACTACCTCCACCAGGACCACCGCCGCCGCTTCTTCTACCACCCCCAAAAAGAAGCGCCCCCACATCCAACCAGGCTATGAGATTATTCTCCTCAGAGAGATTGTGAAACTTCCCCCCCGAAAAACCCTCCGTTCAGGCCAGAAAGGAGGCCTGGGAGGCCGTCTCGGCCGCATGCAACCGCAATCGGGCATGTGGGCCCGATTTTGGGGACCCCCGCCGCTGCTCAGACCGTTATGCCCTCCTCCTCAAGAAGGTGCGGGCAAACGAGCTTGAATCCCTCAGAGCCACAGGGGTGGACGAGGAGTTTGAGGAGCGAGAGCTGCTCCTGACGGAGCTTATCAAAATGACAGATGAGCGGGCGGTTCTGGAGGTGAAGGCAAAGGTGGCCGGAAGAATCCCAGGGCGAGAAACTGCGGGCCGGCGGCGTTGAACCAGGATGGCCGGTAAGACCCGTCCTGCGGATTCCGGTGAAGAGGCCACCGGAGCCGGATCCTCCAACCCCGCTCCTTGTCCCGACAAGGGCAAGGGCAAGAAGCCCAAGTTGGATTTGGGAGAGTGGGCAATGCAGGAGGCCGCCGGGCAGCGGGAGCTGGAAGAGCGTAGGCTTGCGCTCAAGGAGCAACGTCTGGTGGCGGACCGCCGCAGAAACGACCAGATGAATAGCCTCCTCCAACTCCTCCTCCCAGCAGCAACACCGAGCATTCCCATTCCCACCTCCCGGCCCACCCGGCCCATTCTTTTGGTTTTCTCTTTTATTTATTTATTTATTCTTCACATTCAACATTTTTTTCATTTTCTTTATCGTTCTTATAAAATATTTATTCAAACCACAACCAAACGCTGCCTACTTTACTTCTATTCTAACTCTGCATCTATGCTACTCCTCTACGTCTGCGTCGCTACCCAAATGCGCTGTCCGCAAGTACTCTTCTACTGTGGGAGCTTGCACTGCAAAGTAAAAGGAAGTTTGAGAGCCATACAGACACGGATGGAGATTGGTGAAGAACACAGCTACCATGTAGTAGTGCGCAATCGGCTGTAAAAGAACTTTCAAATTCTTTTTGAAGTCGACAAACGCAAGGATGCTGATGATCTTGCTGAAACACCATTCAACAAAGATCCGGCCCCCGGACATACACGTGTTGAACGCAGCTTCAAGCTCGGTAACGTTGCTTCCTTTGTAAACAACCACCATCCACTCCAACAAGGGATATGCGGTATCACCGTAAATCACATACTGCGTTGTGCCAAAGAGAGTTGCCGCAAGAAGCGACTCGTTCAAAAAACTCTCACGGAGCATTCTGGCGTCATGCCGCTTTCCAACAAAAGGACCGCTCAAGTGGACAATGATCCCATCTGGGGTGCTGACCGATTGGTATTTGAGGGCATGGAACCGCTTATGGCCATTGTAAACTTGACGCTGGTGGATTGACGGACGGCAGTTGGCGCGAACGGTGCCGTCTATGAATCCAATGCACGTCGGCAGGACTCCGGTCTTTTCGTAGATGGCCTCGCTAAAGCATTGGAGACAGACTTGGTCCAATCTCCGGACATCCCATTGAAAGAGGGGTTTTGTTCCGCGGTTGAGTACGATAGGTTCTTGTTCTCCATCTCATTCTCCAAGTAGGGTCGGCCAGCTCTCGGTGTGTTTTGGTCAAGGCCTCCAGTTTCCAAACACGAAACAAACTCTGGCCAGCTTTCGGCGATATATTCCTTGAAGGCTTTGACGCGGTTGTCGTAAATGATCCCCGTGGCCTTGGACAGCCGGAAGTTGTCAATGGTTCTGGCACCTTGTTCATGCACTTGTTCTCGGGTCAGGTTGAGTTGAGGTGCCTTCTTGCCTTTCCTGCCCCGTTTAGTCTTTGGTTGGGCGGCTGCATTGGGAGGGGTCTGGTCGAGAGTAGGCTGTCCAGAAGTGGTCGAAGCTTCGGCATTAGTGGCATCAGCAGTAGTTGCGGTGGAAGCCATGATTGAAGTTAGCGGATATGAAGAAGAAGAAGAGGAGGGTTTGGTGATTGTACCCTCCCTTTAAATAGGCTTTTGCATCTGGGTGCAGGCGGACGGCAATGTTGCCTTCCTTCCTGATGTCCTTTCTGATACATTCAATTGTACACGTTCATTCACTCAAGTTTGCCTGCAGCGGCGGCCGCGGAGACATTAGCATGTAGAATTTTGTCTGGCAATGGGACCGACAAACGCAGATCTTTCAGTTTCATGATCGGGCAAACGGGCTGTTTTACTCTATTTTGATGTAAAATTTCCATTGGTAAAGGATGGAAACATTCATTTTGCATGCAGCGGAGACGAGGGCTACGCCCAAAAGTCTTTGGACATGGAGGCAGACAATGATGGGTTACAACGGTGGTCTCAGTTTCATGATCGGGCATACGATCTTATTCCAATGTAAATTTTCCATAAGGAAAGCAATGCCAACAATATACAGTTTGCATGCAGCGGAACAGCAAACGCCTGCAACATTTTTCAAAGAGACCGCCGACGGCGGTCTCTTTTTCAACAACAGGAGACCGCCTTTGGCGGTCTCAGTTTCATGATCGGCGTGATTGGGGGTGTATATGCTGGAGAAGCAGCAATGTTTTTTTGTCTGTGTGTGCACTGTCAAAGAAGATGCAGCACAAATATTTGCAGGGTGTGCGGACTTTGAAAATCTGGCAGGCTGTCGAAAGGCTGTTGAATGATGGGCGGTCCGAGGGCCGAGGGCCTGGCTCTAATTGATTTACTTAGCCGTTGAACCAGCGTTGAACGGGGTCAGAATATGCGCGTAGCCATGAATTGCGGCAAGGCCTTTTTTTCATTTTTATGCGGTTTCCCAACATACTCGGATTTGGTTCAACCCGCCCGTTCAATGGCTAAATAGTCACCCATGGCTGCGCCGAAAGAGACGCGCTTGGCCAGTCAGAACAGGTCCATTGAACCAAGAAATTAAGTATTTGCGCGTTCCCAAACAATTGCCTTTTGGGAGGGGTGGGCCTTCGGAGCCTCGCCACAATTCCGTTTCTCTCGAGGAATGGGTTGGTTACGTCTTGCGGCTTCCTGGACAGCGCGTTGCTACCCATGATTCATTTGTCCTTATGGCTTTTGACACCCTTGCCAAGAAACGCGCTTCGAACTCCATCTACCTCCGCTGCTGTTTGACGCCCAAAATTGCTGAACAGGCCTCGAGAGTTACTTTGCAGGAAATCCAACAATTCGCCGATCTGCAGGAAGCTCGCACCGCCGCCGCCGAACGCTCCTTGCCCATGCCAGCTACCCCATCGGACTCCACAAATGTCTTCTCGCTCCAGAACAGTGTACGGGCGGGCATGTCTTCCTATTGGGGGTCGAACGAGGAACGCGCCGATGCATTGAACCGTGTCAACGCCTACTGTACAGCAATACCTTGGGGCTGCCCAATATATTTTTTACCGTCACCCCGGATTGCCTGGGATCGCGTGTGCCAACGCTGGCGGGGTGCATCTACACAAGTTATTTGTTGGACCGTGCAATGTTCCTGAAGAACGAAGCGAGCATCTACTTCTGAGCTGGAAAAGTTTGCCCCGTTAAAACTTTTGATTGTGGATGAGGCCACCTTGCTAAGCAAACAGTACCTTGCCCTGTTGTGTCAGACTTTGCGCCTAGTCAAAAATCCCCCTCTGCTGAAAATGGGTGGTGTCAGTGTTCTGATATCTGGTGATTGGTTACAACTATTGGCTTTCTCGGGCTCCAAACTTTACACCCCCTTGCTCCCGTCCGATTCCTCCAAAGTCTCTACTGGTCACCAATTGTACGCCAACTTCGACAACGTGTTCTTCTTGTGTAAAAACATGCGTCAAGGCCCGGTTACCCCCTACGCAAAACTGATGGGAAAAATGAGGACGGGAAGCTTGTCTCTGGAAGATGTCAATACCTGTAACACCCAAGTTTTTACTCCTGGGGAGACTGCAACATCTGATCCAACTTTGCTCCTGCGGCCTATCCTCACATCCGCCAACGTGCATAGATTGTGCGTTCAACGCTGCTTGCTTTGCCCATTTCGCTGACGCTCATGCCACAGCTCCGGCCTACCGTTTTCACGCTCAACTCACTGCCACGGCCCGGGGATCTAGCACTTCCGCCGACTCAAAGAGTCCACGCACGTTTCCCGACAGCAAGACCGGAAACTTTGCTATGGTCCTCGATTTGATGGTTGGCTGTCCCGTTCAGATCATCAAGAACACGGACCCCAAGCGTCGGCTGCTCAACGGAACTTTGGGTACCATCGTGAAGATTCAGTTGAACCCCAACAACACCTGCTCTTTGGTCGCAAATGCCTCTCCACGATCACTGTTGCTTTGCTCGCACTTGCCTGATATCGTCTTCATCGCTCTTTACAGTTACGACAACGTGCAACTGCAACCGGACCTGCCTTTGGGGGTTGTGGGCGTGCGGCCATTCAAGACCTCTCGTGCTGTTGAGATCAAAGCTCCACATTGCAAATTCCGCATTCACGTTTGCCAGACGCCCTTTGTACTGGCTTTCAGCATGACTGTCGACAAATCTCAAGGGCTAACCCTCCCAGGTGTGATCATTGCCCCGCCTCTGACTCTATCTGGAACAAGTCCTCAGCGAACTTCGCTTTACGTAAGCTGGTCACGGGGCACCTCTCTCGACGGCCATCTCGCGACTTGAATCCTCCAACCGCTCTCCTCCATCGACACGGGTTACTTTACACCAAAGAATGACCTAGGTTCCGAGATCAAACGATTGGAGGCTCTGGCTGTTGTTACTTCTGCTTCGGTCGTGACCTTTCTGGCTGCCTCCTCCAAAAAATCGGCTTTTAGCATGCTGTTCACAAGGCAGTCCTCCTGGTGATCTGCGGTCCCTGTTCTTGATGTTGATTTCATATTCTTCGTATATATGTGTTTTTTCGTACTTTGCTTTTTTTTGCTTAGTCTACGTATGTATGTTCTTTTTGTTCATGTAATTCTATACCTTCTGTTCATTTCACTATCATACTTTCTTCCCAAAATCAAAACATTATTGAGAAAGATAAACCAGAGCTTACCCCCAGGCGCAGGGCGCACCGGGGCTTTAGTTTTTCGATTGTTTATCAGAAAATTTTCCAGATCCTGATCCTCACAGTGAAATCTCTGTTGGGACCGGGCATTTCTCTGCTCGCTGACTGATGGCTGCCAATCCAATTGGAATCCGAAAGTGATAGGCGAAAGGCCGAATGGATGAAATGGATTGCAGCCACTCAAGTGCGCGATGTTAGTAAAAGTAACCATGACTGCACGGAACTGGTTCCCATCATAGCTCACTCCCCAGACAGAAATTCAAAATTCTGTCTAAGGATCTTCATCGTCTTGATGAGAGCTTGCTGCTCACTTTTTTGCTTGAAATTTCAACAGAAATTGACATCGTTAAACGATAATACATGCTTTTACTAATTGAGAGAGCAGTGTACAAGTGGCGGTGCAGCTTTGTGCACCGCAAAACGCGACGAAAACATTTACTAGTAAAATCGCTAATGCTAGAGTCCACCCGTAAACAGCCGTGCACGGTAAAGTTGGATCAGATCACCCCGGTCGAGGAGAAGAATTGCCCGTATTACGTGCTTCTATGTGAGGGCGTCCACAATCACGCCCCTCCCCCTCCCGCAAAAGTTCCTTATGAACATCCGGCTCGAAATCGAACGCCGTCTGCAGACTGTCTCGGATTCCAGCCTTCAAGCGCAAACCCTCATGAATCAGTGTTATTGCAGGCCTGGTTTAAGTATGTTCGATATGTGATTGGCTTTTGTCTGTTTCCACTCACTTGTCAACTTCAGCTACGCTGCAAGGAGCCGTCCCCGGGAGTATCCATGCTAGTTTGAATGGCGGTGACCACGGTTAGAAGATTATTGCAGGAGGAGCAACGGCGGCAAAACCCCCACGGCGAAGCCATTTTAGGCGTCATGGCAGAAATGCACAGACAGCGAAACTTGGATGTCGCACAGTTCCAGACTGATGACGACGAAGATGAAGTACTTGAAGCCGATGGCGGGATCTATTTCCGGAAACTTGGTGAGATTACCTGAATGAATGAGTTTTGTACCGCGTTACTGACCAAAATTCTTTGTAGAATATGTTGCTGGAAAGACCATAGTCCTCTGTGCCTGGATCAACAATTAGAAGCCTTGATGTGCGCGGACGAAATCTACATTGATATGACATTTAGAGGTATTGTTATTCCGGCTTGTGCAATGAGTGAATGTGAACTTACAATTGTTCAGGCATTCGCGGCGAGTTTAACGAATGGGAGATCGCGTTGAAAGAATCCAATATCAGGACTGGGGCGGGAAATGCTATGGATGAGTATTCATTTCCTTCCGAGGACTTTTGCTGCAATTGACTGACTCGTTTTACAGCAATGGCTGCCGTGTGCGTGTTTACTAATGGCCTTGACAATGTTGTGTACAAGAAGATTTTTGCCATGGTTGATGCCCTCTGCAAAGAGGAGACTGGTTGCCGCCTTCGCTTCCGATATGTTGACGGTGAGGAAACCTCCATCAAAGTCATGACTGGGCCGTTTTTTAGGAGCAAAAGGCTGGGGCAAAGTTATCAGCTCAGCTGGAAAGATTATGTGCTGAATGTATTCAAATCTTGCAAGGTGCACTTTACCCGGTAAGTGACTGAGCAATGACAGTGTTAACTCCAACTCATACCGGACGTCAGAACCGTGAACGAATACGCCTCCCTTGGCCCAATCAGCAAAGGACTCTGTGCACAGATGTTAAACATCCAGTATTGCGACGAACCAGTATCAATGCCATTTTTGATTCCATTATTGTTGCTGTTGAGAATATTGGTGTCGACATATCTGCGTGGGTCAGGTACTATAAACAGCGAGTGGTGTCGGGCTCGCTCAATCCCGCATTCTCCAAAATTCCAGGACACGTTTGGAGGTCCACCAGGTACTGTGAATTGCGTTTATTCTTCTTTCATTAAGTACCATATATCTAAGTTCATTTTCTTTGTAGTGACAATTCGAACCCAATTGAAGCCTTGCATTCTGATATTACCGCAGCGGAAGATACTTGACACTTTTGCGATGCATCAGATCTCGACACGAGTATGACTTGGGAAATGGACTATGTCCCACATTGGCAAGCAAACGGGAGTCCCATACAAGACACCTAAATCGACCAAACAGCACGCCAAGTCGGCCATATCCCGGCAGCAAAATACCGCAGCGAAGAAGAAGGGGCAAAAGGAGAAGTCTGCCGCCAAGGGTACCACCTCCAAGTCTGCCAGGGGTAAAGCTGCAGCCGTTGTCATTAAACTTGACACTGAGTCGGATGAGGACAGCCCCAAGAAGCTGAAACTCAGAGCCAAGCCCAAGCCCACTTCTAGCAAAAGAACGGCCGCCATGAGTGTCACTGTTTTGGATAGTGATTATGCGGATGAGGGAGCCCATCTGGCTGCAGTTGAGTTGGTGGAAAAGAAGAATGCCATTTGGGAAAGGGAAAATTGAGGAAGACCTGAAAGACATTGCCTTGTTGAAGAAAGCTAAGGAGGTGAGAGAGAAGCTACGCCTCGCTCGTGAAGAAGCTGAGTGAGGACGCAAACCTCAAGAGATGAAACGTTTATGCCGGTTGTTACAGCCCATCGGTTATGAGCGAATGCATTGTAACACCGGTGGCAAATCGTTCCTTCTCTTGTATGGCAGATATTAGCTAGTGTGCCCGCATCATAAACTGTTTTTGGTCTATCTATATAGGGTAGTAGCAGTTGTCCGAAAACACGTGCCCCACGTGACCTGTTCGGACTACAAAATCTTTGGGCAAATCCTCGAGGGCCGTAGGCCAAGTCCCAAAGCCAAATTTGCTACACATGAGCGTGGGAAATCACATTGCATCTTGGCATGGCAGTTGGTAAGTGATGGAGGGGCCTTGAGTTGAAATCTCTGGGCAAATTCTTGAGGATGTAGGCCGAGTCCGAAAGCCAGATTACATCTTGGCATGGCCTGAGCGTGGGACAATAGATGGCATCTTGGCATGTCCGTTTGTGAGTGATGGAGGGAATGAGCATCAATGTGTAGAGAAGTGACAGCACGAACCGTGGCTTCAGACGCGCGGGATCAATTAGTTAGATTTGTACAGTTATACAACGCGAGTTTTTTGGTGGGATCACTTATGAGCTTGTTGGAGATTGAGAGTTTAGGACCTTAGGTCGCATAGTATAGAAACCACCTATACTATCAATTCTTGAGTAACACATACTCTAAACAGTCAGTCGTCGAGTGTCTTCATTTGAGTCCGTAGTTCCGCCGCTACATTTTTTTGACTAAAGAGTGACCTTTTGGGTGGAAGAAGGTCTAGCTACCCTTCGGAAACCTTTGGAAGAGACTGGTAGCCTGAAGTTACTAGCTGGGGACGCCCGACTTTGTGGATTGGATTTGGAAATCAGTTCGGTTACTTCAACTTGGTTTGTTTATACTCGTTTGACATGAGTCCCGTTGTGCGTTCACCAATTCAACGAGCCACACCTAGTGGATTTAATGCTCGAGCGATGACCCCGTTTGGAACCAATGCTGCTATGAACACCCCAACCAGAGTGTCTGCCAACAATGCCCATATTGAGGACAATGCGGATTCACTCATTGGCGACTTCAGCCAGGATCTTTTGGGATTAGGACTTGGGGAGAGCGGATTCGGTTTCGAAGAGGCGGACATTACTCAAACAACTATTAGAGGTTTAGGGGCTGAAATTGTCGACGCAGAGATCGGGAATGAAGCATTGGATCTGGAACTTGAGAAGATGGAACAGGAGCTTGAACGTCTGGAGCACCTGAAGGAAATGAAAAGAGTGAAGCTTCTTCGTCTCGCTAAGTTACAACGGAAGGTTGAAAAGGCCCGCTTGGAGCTTGGAGCAGGGGAATTGGGCAACAAACAAAATTCCCAAAATTCCCACGTTCCGGCTACAACTGCGCACCATCAACCTTTTCATGACATTCGTAACCCCTATCAGACGCCGATTGCTGGAAGAATGCTTGCGCCCGACCCACGCCAGACAACCCGCGGGTCGGCCATGACGGCGACTCCGAGAACTAACCCTCTCGCTTCTCAACATGAACTCGGTAGCATTCAGGAGGATCGAAAGGCCGAGTTGTGGTACAAGGAGATCAAGGAACAGATCCGTGTAATTCGCGATAGCATTGTTCCGGAGATTTGCTTCAAAGGAAAAGTGGGGGAGAACGATAAACGTACATTGATGGACTTCGAGACCGAAATTGTCAGAGCCTTTGAAGAGCAGGAGCTTGACGTTTATGACAAGAACCCCCGCTTTCAAAAGTTGGTCTTGTTTGCTTTGCGGAGCTTCCTACACCCGGACGCGAAAGCATATGAGATGTATAGGCAGCGCTTTGACACCTGGCGTGGCTTTCACGACTTTCTTAAGGACCACTACCTCCGATTCCTGAAGCCAAACTCCGATGCGGCTGTTTTAGCCGAATGGGAAGCATCGTGTCAGGGCTCCAAAACTTTCTTGGAATGGAAATCCGAATTGGATAGGTTATGGGAAACCGTTGGTGTGCATATGAATCGGCACATTTACATTACGAAGCTCAAGGAGAAGGCCCATCCGGACGTCATTAGCAAGATGGGCGCCAACTTACACCGTCTTTCTGAAGCAGATTGGTGGACGAGATGGGGATAGAAGACCAGTTTTGTTTCTCGCAGAAGAAGGCCAAGTCGGCCGACACCAATGGCCAATTTCACATGCCTCGGGAGGAATACGACAAGTTGCGGGGAGCGTTGTTGTGCTGAGCTCAAGAAAGAAGCTAAGTCTAGGAAAGGTTTACAGGCGGCTTCAGGAGCGACGAAGGACGTTCCTGCCTCAACTACTTCAAACTCCAGCACAGGATTTGTGCGAGAGGTGGAAACTCCGGAAGAATACGCGAAACGGGTCGCAGGAGTTACCTGCTTCCAATGTAACAACAAGGGACATTTGGCCAAAGATTGTCCCAACCGAGCTCGTGTGAACGCAACGCTGGCCGAGGTCATGCCAACGGTCGCGTTAACCGTGAACGCTGATGTGATACCGCAGAAGGAGGATCCGCCGCGCTTGCCTTCCCGTTTTGTTCAAGGAGGGCGCTCCTACGCGGACGCAGTTACAGCCTGGCAGGACGGGCAGCGACGCGTCAAACAAGAGAAGGGCAGTACACCCATGATACAGGAGAAGGAGAAACCCAAGGGACCAGACAAGTCCCCTACTCCTCGCTGGCTGATTCCCCCCAGGATTCCGTCAGCAGTTCAGTTATTCCGGCGAGTGCCTCCGTCACAAATACCAAAACGAAGTCGAAAAAGAAACTGCGGGATAGGCACCCGCAGGTTCACGACAAAGAACCACAGGAAGCGATCTCGCGCACCCCTCAGCAACCAGTGCGGGATTGGAAGGAGATTGTGGGAAGCCCTACCTCGATTGGGAAGGTGTTCACCGTATTAGCGAAAGTAGGCGGGGCTGACGCGGTATTACTGGTGGATCCGGGAGCCAAAGTTCAAATGCTGGACACTCGCTTTGTAAAACTTCACCGGTTTAGTAGAGAAGATCATGGTCAACGCCGGAAGATTGGTACTGGGTTCCGTGGATCATATGGAACTTCCGCAGCAGGAACAGTACAGGCCGTGGATGTACTAGACCGATCTGACCGGGTTTAATTTGACGTGGGAGCCGTGAATAGCTTCGATGGGATCTTGGGAACGGAATTGCTGGAAGCGGTCGGTGCGCAGTAATGCTGGACCATGGACAAACTGGTACTGGGCGGCGCCATAGTAGGCGGAAAGGAAGTGCCACGCGCTCAGAAAGATCAGAAAGTTCGGGCCATAAGCGCTACCGTTGCGCCTGAAGTCAGAGCCGCGCCTAAGATGCAGCCAATTGATCCGGATCGCACTATCAAAATTTCTGAGAACGGACCGGATATGTTTCCGGCTTGGGCCTCTGCCCTTGCAGAGCTGAAAGCGCCGGGTGCGGATCTTACCGTGGAAGCAGATGGTGATATTGTTCGACGATTTGGGGAGGAGATTGGGGTGATTCGTCCGGATGGTACCCTACCCCCTGGACTCTCTCCACTTTGGGTTGGGATGAACCACAGTTTTGTCATGAAACGGGACGCACCACCTTTACCCAAGAGAGCCATTCGGTACCCCGTCAAGTATGAACAACAAATGCGGGAAAAGGAAGCAAAATATATCAGCGATGGCCCTTGGTATAGGTCTTCCGACCCGGAAGCCGTCCCTACGTTTGTGGTCCCGAAGAGAGATATTGAAAAGGCTAGAATGGTTTTTGACAAACGAGCACGAAACCAGCAGAAGGAGCTAGTTTGTTACACTTTACCCCACACAGATGGCATTCGGGATGCAGTGCAAGAAGCTGACTACGCTAGTCAGTTCGACTTAATCAACGCGTATGAGCAATTCCGCGTAGAACCGGATTGCGAGAAATATACTGCCTTCCTGACGCCTTCTGGTCAGTTTCGATCTCGGGTATTGTCGATGGGAGATACCAATGGAGTAGCGAACTTTCAAAGAGCGTCGGAGACGACAGCGGGACCCAAGCTAGGCGGCAGCATTCGCGCTTATCTAGACAATTTCGTCATGACCTCGAAAGGCAGTCTCTTCGAACATGCGTCAGAATGTCTCTGGTTGTTGGCCCGGTTTCAAGAATGCGAATGGTATATTGGCTCTTATGAGTTTTGCCCACCCAAGATGGAAGTGCTGGGGAGCCTTATTGGTCAGGGAATTCGTTTGCCTGGAACGAAGGTCATGAAGACCATTTGGGAGGTGCCTACCCCTACTTCCATAGAGCAAGTTGACCGGATGTTAGCAGCCTTTCAGTTTGTCTTGGAGCACTCCATGGATTCAGTCGCGGAGCGTTCGCTCCTTGCTGATGTGGTGAAATACCGCAAGGTGAAGGGTCGAAAATCGACTGCGCGTCCTCCTCCATTCAACATCAATGGTCGGTTTGCCTGGACCCCCACCCATCAAACCGCTTGGGATCACGTGAAGAACGAAATGTTACGTTGTATGCAGTTATGGAGTTTCGATGTTCATGATCCCTCACTTCGTACGTACTTGATCACCGATGCAGTCTCGTCGGAATTGCGGGCTATTTGGCACAGGGGCCGGTTTCGGGAACCTGGAAAGACGCTTGACCCATCCGGTGCTGGTCGCGGTCCTACGTCGCTGGTGAGCGTAACTACACAACCACGCAACAGGAAAAGCTCGCTTTAGTCGAATCCATCTCTCATTTTGAGCATTTCTTGCGGGGCATGGCGTTTACTGTTTGCACGGATCATGATGCTCTTATACCTCAAGGCCTCGGTACCTCAGCCACATATCGCTGGCAACGATAATGCTCTAGCCGACACTCTTTCTCGCTTATGGGATGATCACCGGGCGACGGAAGCTTGTGCGCAAGCTCCTGCGGATGATGATGATAGTGCGGTTTGGAGGTGGATTGCCTTTTCTGGGGCTGGGGAGCGGGATTTGCCAACGGCCTTTGATTGCGCACGGGTGATGGTATGTATCGCAGAAGCCACCTCTCCCGAGCCAGAGATTCCGTCCCTTCGCGAACGCCTAGTTACGTCTTTTGGAGATGGATTCGACACCACTCTAATCAAAAATCTCCAAGAAGATTCCCGCTGGGGAGCGGTATGGGCCGAACCCGAGTTGCATCCCGGGTTTTCGGTACAGGACGGCCTACTACTGCTCAACGAATCCCGTCTGGTAATTCCTTTATCCATGTCCTGGTCAGGCGCCGACCTGCGGAACCTGTTGATTGATATGGCGCATTTGGAGCTGGTACACGTTGGGGCAGACCGCACGTACACCCACTTACGTGACAGTTTTTATTGGAAAGGAATGCTGAACGATGTGACCACCTACATTCGGGAATGTGACCGCTGCCAACGCGCAAAAGGTCGTTACACCGCAGAGCCTGGATTGGCGATGGCTATGCCGGTTGTCGGCCGCCTGGGGGAGCATCTGGGCATGGATTTTGTTGGGCCACTACCACCTATCCGCGGCTTTGATTCCATTTGGCATGTGCAAGATCGCCCGACAGGCAAGTCGATATTCGTGCCTTGGAAGACCATGGGTACCACATTGGAGCTGGCGGATCTTTTTTTGGAGCGCATTTACCCACGGTGGGGTTTGCCTGTGGATATTCTTAGCGATCGAGACTCGAAGTTCACATCAAAATTCTGGGAGGCGGTGATGGCCGCTCTTCCTGTCAAGCTACGTCGGACAACTGCATTCCGCCCAAACGTGGATGGCCGAGTGGAGCGCCGACACCGTGACTTGAACGAAGCTATGCGGGCTGCCGTCGATGGTAGCCATGAAAAATGGCTGGACGTGTTGCCTTTGCTGGAATTCCGCTGTAATGCGACCGTTTTGCGAACCACTGGGCGAAGCCCGTTTGAACTGACAATAGGCTTTGTCCCCACTGCCTTGCCGCGTTTGCCAACGTCAAGTGTACGAGATGCCGACACCTGGTTAGTGAAATTAGATGCTTTGCGCCAGGATGCGGAAGATAGCACGCGGACAGCCAAAGTAGACCAGGTCCTGATTGCCAACGCTGGTAAACCATCCCCCAAGCCATCTGAAACCGGGGACCGCGTTCTGTTAAATACGAGAAACCTGTAGATCAAGTATCAAACTGTCACGAAACTCAAGGATAGATGGACTGGACCCTTTGTTGTGAAGGAACAAAGGGGACGCACAGTACATTCGGAGCTTCCAACCCACTGGCGAATATTTCCCAAGTTCGACATTTCCCCAGTCAAACCATACAAAGGACCAGCCGATTGATTCCGGTCTTTTCCTGAGTCAGATGACAAAGGGCACGATCTATGGAGCGTTGACCACATTGTGGACCACGGATGGAATCCTAAACAGAAGAGAGACGAGTATCGAATCCGCTGGACAGGTTATTCAGCAACTGACAATACTTGGGAGCCGGTGGAAAATCTCAATAAAGCAGTGCTGGATGAGTTTGCGGCGTATCTCGAAATAACCTGTCACGCACCGCCTTCTAATCATACACCCACCTTGGACGCCCCCTCTGCCAACACCTTTCATGCCGACGCCACTGCCACTGAAGAAGTAGAGGAACCCGTACGCGTGCTGCGCAACCGGCGTGTCCCTCTGAGGAGAATGTAGAGAAGTGACAGCACGAACCGTGGCTTCAGACGCGCAGGATCAATTAGTTAGATTTGTACAGTTGTACAACGCGAGTTTTTTGGCGGGATCGGTTATGAGCTTGTCGGAGATTGAGAGTTTAGGACCTTCTGTCGCATAGTGTAGAAACCACCTATACTATCAATTCTTGAATAACACATACTCTAAACAGTCAGTCAACGAGTGTCTTTATTTGAGTCCGTAGTTTGGCCGCTACACAATGGTGGAATGGCATTGACTGGGCGGGTATTGCACACAGCCATGGTTTTAGAGGAGCGCTCAATGGAATTGGTGGTGAGAATGACCAGGGGCATTCTGTATATGGAAGCTCTGCCATTTTTTTGCAGACTTCTTCTGTGTTTGGTTTACAGTATATTCGTCTCTGTATTGGGCTTAGCCCCATACCTGGCATATCCTCGTTTATTTAAACGTTGAATAAGGTTACTGAGTGTTGAAAATCTTGTGTCTTACTGAGTGTTGAAATTTTGTGTCTGTTGTTCTTTCAACTAAATCGTCACCTTTGTATAACTCCCCCATGAAGTGTTTTCATGTCTGTTTTTTCAGAGTCCAGTCAAGATAGATACTCGCACCTGTTATATAGGACAAATGGTGATCACTATTGGAACCCTCCTATTGGGCCAGTGGTTTGGGCTAACGTATTTGGCCCAACATGCGCGGTGGTTCAGATCCCGTTCATGGTGTTTTTGTTTTATTTTTTGAAAAGTGGATTTTTGATGACCAGGACATCTATGCTTTTTCATCTGTAAAACCCTCGGCAGTTGCAACACTGATACCCGGAATATGTTGAATAGATTTTGCAATCACCTTCCCCGGTCTTGGCATGTTTTATGATGTACGTTGGAAGTCTGCATGTACTGTATTTTGAAACTTCTGGTGGAATTTGCGCTTGGCACAGATGGATCCGCATCAATTATCATCAAGAAAATTGACACCAGAGAATATTTTGCTCTGAATTGTTTGAGATCATTTCTGTTCTCATATATAGCCGAGTAGGGGTCACAGATGGTTACTCTGCGAGACAGTATCATAATGGCCCGCTATTGCGTCTGTGCATCTCCAATATAAAACCCGCTTAAGCAATTGCTATAAGCCACATACGCATACGCAAAACCCTAGTTGCGCATACGCATTAAGAGGGCACCCTGCGTGAACCTTGTCTGGTCTAACTCATGCAGTTGCCAAGACAGTCAACTCGGAGCTCGTGGTACTGCAATTCTCGAGAAGAGGTAATGGATGGCTAGCGCTTCCTCATATGCACTCCTCAGACTACGTTCCTCCGATCCTGGTGGCAAGGCGGAAATCAGAAGCAACTCCTCCGACACATCGGCCTTCATTCCTCTTCCCGCAGTGTCTTCCTCTCTGAGCACAATCGTGAAGGCCATGCGGAGAGCTGCATCCATATTCGAAAGGGCCAAAGATTTGATAGCTTGTTCCCAACCGGAATTGTCTTTGAATGCAACCACAAAAATTAGGATGGCGGTCACGAATGTCAAAAGTTCCCTTTCCGTTACTGTTGTCGTTGCTCGGATCCTGCGACAAACGTTGGATAGAAGGAGTTGGTTGTCGGATGATTTGGGCATGGTGAGATGAAGATGTGGTGTGCGTGTGATTGCGATTTTGGGTAAATGGAGTTCCGAAATGGTGGCGTGGATCTGGTGGATCTGCGTGTAGATCTGGTTCGGAGTTTGCCTCCTGCTTTGCATTTGCATTGGCATGACTTGCCTGGGGATTTCAATCGTGCCAGCTACACTACTTGTTATGATTCTCTGCTGCGTGTTCGGGCACCCAGCCACCTTGCCTTTTGCCATTTGCCATTTGCACGCATTTGCACATGATTGGAATGCCCGATTGTTAACTTTGGATAAATGATAATTAGTAGGGAAAATGACAAATCTAGCCAAAAATCCCAAACTATTAACAAAACTACGCAAAAAAGCAAACTAATGACAAAACTACACAAATCCCTTCAGAGTAAGACCAAAGTGTAGACCACGTGACAGAAATGACCAGAATCCCCGGAATCTGGCGGAGTTCCTCTGGCATCCCTGGGAAACCGTGTCTCCAGTTAATAGTGGGTGAGGTTGATTTGCCTCTGACTTGTGGGAATACTGCGCATCCTCTTGAGCATTTAGGAACTGGGCCCATCACAAAGCCCATTTGAATTTTCATCCCAAGCAAATTATATGATGGGCCCACCTCCATATGTGGATACTGCAGGCTTAACTCTCTGAGCCACAGTTTTGGCAACCTACTGTAAATTTAGGTTTCTAAATTTTCTTTAAAAACATCACAGAAAGGAATCCTAATTGTTACCCCCTGTTTTTTTTCGCAAATTTTCAATTCAGGATCAAAAGGGCTTTCGGAAAAGTCATATGTCAGCTCGTAAGCTCAGATACTGTATTTGCTATCATTGTTTTGTCACGGATTTGTGGTAAATGTGGTCTCCGGATGGCAAAAACTTTTTTGGACTGATACTTTTAACCCCATTACAAGTGAACCATGCAGTGTCAGAGAGAAGACCAGGGGCAAGAATCCCATAACTACAGAATACTTTTTGTAGCTGATATTTGTTTGCGCATTTGTTGTTCAAACATTTATTGCAACGCAACCTTTTGGAATTTGAAATCTTCTCGAATTCCTAATTCAAAACGCATAGGAAACGTGTCTGCCAAGTCTTAAAAAAATTTTGGAGTGACTCTACAGCCACAAAAAATACTGAGGAGCATATGGGATGATTGCAAGCGTTTCAGGCAACATTTCCATAGGCAAGGATCATAAAGTTATTGAAAAAGATTTGATAATTTCAAGAACTTTTGACTGGCTAAGTGTTTTCCGACCTAAATTTAGGCTTCTGGGCTCAGAGGGTTAAGGCCTTCCTTGAAAAGGTAAACTTCAAGCGTATTGAAGCTCTCGGGAAGGTCTTGTGGATGATCATTTCGTAGGAGTGTGACGCTTATCCCAAAACGCACGCTGTTTTTGACCAGCCCAAGACCCAGTTCAAGCAAATGTTCCTATGTCCCAGACAGATTGTTTCTCTTTTTAAGGGCACACTTTTTTGGCAACCAGCTTGGACGGAAACAACAACACTGTATTACGGGCGTACGCGATGGTATCGGGAGAGTGTGAAGATACTTGGGGCTGGTTCCTACGCCAACTTAATATTGCCATTCCCGAGATCAAACCCCCTTCAACTACCATATTGTCCGATTGGGACAAGGGTTTGCTGAATTAAGTAGATGAGTTTTTCCCGGACAACAAGCACAGGTGTTGTCTCCGGCATCTCTGCGAGAATTGGAAAGAATAGGGGCTGACTGCAGCCATGCAAAAAATGGTCTTCAACACGGCAAAGACTCTGGATGAACAGTATCAAGCAAGTCGCTAAAAGAGACGATAGAGGCTGTGAAGACTAGTTTTACACACGCTGTCACTTCTCAATACCTCGGTTCGGCCACAATACCAGTAAAATCGGGGAATCAATGAACAGTACTTTGGCCAATTGTTGTGAAAGCCACGCTTTACGCATGGTGGACCTCCTGCATCAGTACTGGGCCAACCAAGCACTTAAAAGGTCCGAACTTCACCAAAAAAATGCTGATCGACAACGGACCCTGAACAAAACTTGAAATGATGGAAGAAAAACTCTTGTATTCAATGCCCTCAGGCTACATGCAATCCTTTTATAAATTCAGACACTATATCTAGAACTTTCTACTGGTGCAACGCCTGGCGACTTTGGCGACTTTGCGTACCGCGTCGCTCGGCGTGGCGCAGCTGGGACAATTTCCTTGTCACTCCCCCTTGTCGCTGCTGCCGACACGTCCATATCATCTTGCGCTTCAGGTACCTCATTAAAAACCTTGCGAGGAAAACCCAGTGGGACAAAACCATCGCCAAGGACAAAAAAAGTATACCATACTCAGCGCGACTCCCTCTCAAGCATAGCTCCAACGCTTCGTAAGCCGATGCCGTGTACCAATCGCGTATGGGCCGTCGCTCCGAGACTCTCGGTGAAAAGGTCGGCCAGGTTCTTCTCCAAACTGATCTTGCGAACTTCGATCTCTTTCCCCAGTAATTCTTGGATATGTAAGAACTTCGCAATATAGTATCGTGTGCGGCCTTTCATCGATATCTCGGGGCTGTCCGACTTGAGTTGCGCGATGCATGATTCGCTATCCTCCTAGATAACCGTAGGGGCAGTTGAAGAGCATGAATTTCGAACACCAGTGTGGGTTTGCATTGTTGTGGCGAGGGAGCGGAGGTGTAAACATGCTTCGGTTGCTGTGTGGAGAGCCATGACTTCGGAATAGTTTGTAGATGTTGCGGCTGTCGTTTGCTTCGTGGATTTCCAACTAATTGCCGTTCCGTTGTTCATAAACACGTATCCAGTTGGCGATCGACCAGTATGGGGATATTACAAGAATCCAGCATCCGCGTATCCGACAAGTCCCGCATCTTTCGCATCACATTCTGATCGATCGTTCCTTTGATGTACTGTATTGCATAACGGTTTTGACTCCTGTCCAATGGCGGCGAGTGGGTTTTCTGGAGTAGCGGGCGAGTAGGTTCACCGCGAAAGAAATATCTGGTCGGGTTGAATTTGCCAGGAACATCAATGCACCGATTGCGGACAGGTATGGTGTTTCAATTGAGAGTAGTTCGTAGTTTTCATCCTTTTCGTTGTAGGGTCTGAAAGGATCGGATTCTGGTTCTAGGGGACGGCACACCATTGGGGTCTTGACTGGGCTGGCGTTGTCCATCTTGAAGTGTTCTAAGAGGCGTTTGGCGTAGGTTGTCTGGTGTAGCAAAATGCTGCCGTCCTTCAAGTACTCGATCTGAATTCCTAGGCAATATGTTGACTGGCCCAAATCCTTGGTGTCAAACTTTTCCTTGATGGCGGCTCCTGCTTCTTGAACGGCTTTCTCGGTCCCGATGAAGGTAAGATCGTCGACATATATAGCAATGACGACAAACTGTCCGTCCGGTAGACGCTTGAAGAACAGGCAGGGGAACAGCTCGTCCTGGATGAAGCCTTTCAACACGAGATAATCCCGTAGATGTGTGAACCAGATACGTCCAGCTTGCTTAAGTCCGTATAGTGCTTGAATCAGGCGCATACAATGGTCTTTTGGGAGAGGCTTGCCATCGTCTGTATATTCCTCGGGAACTCGGATGTAGACTTCTTTTTCGAGCTTGCCGTAGAGGTATGCGGTGACTATATCCATGATTCGGATGCGGACTTTCTTCTTGTGTTGGGACGCCACAAATGCCATGAGGAATCGATAGGTTATGCCATCAAGCACGGGTGAAGTTGTTGCGTCGTAGTCGATCCCAGCTCGCTGACTGAAACCTTGTGCTACTAAACGAGCCTTGAAACGTACGATCTAGCCTTTTCCGTTCCGCTTGAGGTCGAATACCCATCGAGCACCG
Source organism: Phlyctochytrium arcticum (assembly GCA_025602905.1). Classification (NCBI taxonomy): domain Eukaryota; kingdom Fungi; phylum Chytridiomycota; class Chytridiomycetes; order Chytridiales; family Chytridiaceae; genus Phlyctochytrium; species Phlyctochytrium arcticum. Next base: position 749,208 of record JAHLKI010000014.1, on the reverse strand, counting down.
ACGCACTTGACTTGTGGAGGTGTATGTTGTATTTTGCCAAATACCATCCTGTTTCGCAACGAGTCCAGTTCTGATTTGATAGCCAACTTCCACAATGGCCATTCTGGGGACTTGCGAGCTTCACGGTATGATCCAGGAATACGTACCTCCTTGCTCTTCACATCCTCTAATTTGAGCTCGGCATCATGCCTTAGTTTTCTGTAGTTCTGAGGATGGCGCGACTCTTCAAGAATCGCCATAGCTGATTGCACTGCTACCTCATCTAGCAGGCCTTCTGGCTCGCTCTCGCTTCGCTGCACTACCGTACTAATATCTGGCAATATTTCCACACTGGGAGCGACGCTGTGGGACTGTCCACGTGCCCCAGCGGGGTTGAGCTCATCACGCAGCGTTTTCCGGTACACTCCCCCTCGAGCCAGAAGTCATTTTGGCGCCACGGCGCTTTCTCGGCTTCGTATCTTTGGATCCTGGAGGGCGTCCCCTCTTACGACCTGCTACGAGGCCTGGATCTCTAGCTGGAACAGCTTCTGATGTGCGCAGCACCTCTGGTTCATTGAGGATTTGGGGGAGGACCCGGGGTGCTTTTGTGACTCTCGGGGTAGCAACGAACCCGTCTGATAACCTTCCTCTTACTTATCAGCCTGTATCCTCTGACTCTTCCATTGTCCTCAAGGAGGGATCGCTCCCTTGCCTTACCTTTACCTTTCCCAATCCTGACATCTCGAACTGGTTCATTGTCATGTTCATCAATCTGATCGTCATCTGCCCCAATGTCAAGGTCCCCAAGATCTTCAGCAATATTATCAAGCACATTGTCTGCTTCTTGTCCTCCTCCTCCTCATCATCCTCATCCTGCTCTTCTTGATTGTCACCTACGACGAGACGGACGAGAAAATAAGCATTTTATAATGTATAGCCGAGGAAAACAGGAGGGGGAAAACTACAGATCTACACTAAAACTGCAAACTGAACTACAAACAGCAAAGGATGGAAGGTCTTGGAATCTTTGGGGCAGTGTCGGGGCAGTGTTGGCCGGTGTGCTGTAGCAGTTGCTGCTGCAACTGAGAGGCGTCAGATCTGAAAGTTGATGGAAGGTGTGAGGATTGGGTGGTTTTCATGGTAACAGCGCGTTGGCGGTGACATCCCCCCTTTCAAAGAAGACCGAGGGACAAGGTCGAAGGTGAGATGGGTCGGGAGGGCGGCTGTTGGAACAGGTGGCATCGCAGGGGCGAAGGGAAACATGGAAGGGGCGCGGCTGTGCATTTAGTCAAGGAGGAGTCGGGGTTGAGAGAGGGCGACTTTGGCGGATTCCCACGTGTCGCAATCTGGGGAGAGACCGGTCCAGCGCACTCGGAACTGAGGTTTGCAGTACACCCCTAAACCCGTGAAGTGTTGAGGCGATTTTGGACAAGCCACAATGTTGCTTTGATAATAGATTTCATAATCAGCAAACATAAACTCTACGCGCTGCAGCAATCTTGACGTCAGGATCGTCCACAGAACATTTTCCGCCTCTCAACAAGGTTGAAAACTCAACATGATCTCAATATTTGCTATCAACGTCAATTCAACATCGCGTACTCCTTTATTGTATCAATGTTGAACTGATATTGTAGCAGTATTGATTTCAATATTGTCAGGTTATTTTAGCTCGCGTTGGCACAATGTCATTAATCAATATTGCTTCAACGATAGGAGTTAGTCGACATTGTTTCAACATCAGATACTTTTACCAAAATGGTACAGGGGAGGCGTAAAGGAGTGGGCATCTTTTCTGCTGCAGTTTGGGCGGTGACCGGGGTGACCCACTTCAGCGCAAAGTCGTCCTTCTCTCCAAACAGAACCCGTCCCAGCTATGCCCCGAAGACTGGATGGTCTATTTGATCTGCGGGATCGGGGCATACAGCGATACCAGTACCTCGACGGCAGCACCGACCGCAACAAAAGAAGAGCGAATCCCAAATATGATGAGCACTTCACAACAATCAGTGGTGATCCAGCTTCAGTAATTTGCAAAACTTGTTCGGTCAAAATCCAGGACAAGACCTCTGCCAAGGACAAGCATTTGAAACGTCGTGGTCATAAGGCCCGTTACAATGCCGAACCTGAAGTACCTCACCGCATCACTCCGAACCTGAGGGCAACCAACGCTACTCCCAACTATGAAGACCCATCTTTTAATTCGAATGCAATGGATGTAGATTTCGATTCCCTTCCCGCTGAAGATCTCAATACGCCGAACCCTCCTCCAACAAGTACTTCATCATTGTATGATTATCTACGCCAGCAGGAAACAAAGGCGCGTCTCGCGGCGGAAGCTGCTTTTTTGGAACAGGAACGTACGGGGGAAGAATATTTCCCTGATGTCCAAATCGATCCCCCAACTGGCAACAAACCCAGAAGAGCATATCGAAGCCAAAAGGAAATTGACTGGTCCCCGTTTCCTGACGAAGCAACAGCACTCTCCGCCGTTCTCATGACCAACGAAAGACATCCTTATTCCAACGAGGCACTGGATCTGATTTGGTGGTGGGGTAGAGGATTGGCCCGATTGGGTGCTGCTCCTCCATCAATAAAATCGGTTCAGGGATGTTTGACGAAACTTCATGATTTGGTACGTTGATCAAACGAGCAATAGCGCATCATTACATGCTAAACCCGCATTGCAGACTGGTGGTCACATTGAGGAGCACACCTCACCTCTGAAAACACCTTTTCACCTAATCGATGTAGCCAGCATAATTGCCCAGGATGTTGGCAATCCAGAGGTTATGCGACACCTTAAAACCTACAGCGAGACCAGCAATGTTCTGTCGGAAATATACCACGCAGAGAAGTGGAACTTGGATCCCACACTGCAAGCACCAATGGTTCGCATACTGTAAATTCAATGGACGTGTTCCTCAAAGACTTTGTACGGACCGTGGACGACGTATCGCTCCAAGTTCAACGTTTTACCATGAAGGACGGCGAGCATTTTGCATGCGGGACTGAAGTCAAGGACACACCACAAGGTCTTTACATGTGCGCTGATATCAAGGTCAACATCAAGAAATTCCGCGAAATTGTGAGGATGCCATCACCTCTGCAAACGACAATAGTTGGTCGCCGCAGTCCCACTAATGTCTATACCGCATGTACAGCAAGAGATGTGGAAGAGATACTGACCCCGCATCCACTAAAGGCGCGTGCTGGCGGTCATCGCGTCATTATGGTCCCCATTATCCTGTTTTCCGATGACTCGGCAGGCACAAGCTCAAAGAAGTGGAACGCTTTCTATAATTGGTATCGTCAACTTGGCGGGTTACCCTTTATGCTGAGCCAGCGGGATTTTCACACACACTTCGTGGGAACGAGCAACAAAGCTTCTGCGCTAGAAATCGCGGACGCTTCAATCAGCTCCATCAACTCAAAACTGGACACAGGCATCTGGACCTATGATTCCGCCGCTTTAGAGCCTGTGTTGGTCACAGGTTCGGTCGTGTGTATCTTGGGAGACAATCCAATGCATTCCGAGCTCTGTTCTACTATGGAATTTGGCAAGGCAAACCGTTTTTGTCGCGCATGCAAAGTCAGTGGTAAGATTGAGACCGCAGAAGAATTGCAGCAATTTCTTGCTCCTGGAGAACCACGCAATTGGGCAAGCACGCAAGCGGAAATCCGCGATCAGCTTGACATGGCCTGCATCTTCGGAAATAAGACCCGTTTGAGGAAACAACAAACTACCACCGGTGTGAAATGCTAATTGTCAGCTTCGACCATAGATACATTGACGGAGTACGCGAAATCACATTCCGTGGAAGCAGCCCGAGCATTTCGCGATGCTATTCGACCGGTAGACAGGCTGATCAATCCGCTTTTTCGCCTGAACTCTTTCAATGGGCATAACGACACCCCCTTGGAGGCCCTACACACTATCCTTTTAGGCATCATCAAGTGGTTATCACGTGCTTCTCTTGCATTGGTTTCGAAAGGTCAGAAGAAATGCGAACTATCCCTTTGAGTAGATGCGTTAAATTGGCAACGGTTTTCGCATCCTTTCCGGGGAAAGGAGATTGTCATCAATGGAGGTTTACTTTTAGGAAAGGACTTCCGACGAATCATCCAGGTCGGACCATTCATGTACGATGGACTTCTGCCGCAACCCTGGATCAAAGCATGGTGCTGTATGGCCGATGTATTTTTGTTGGTTTACATGCGCCAAATTCCCAACTTGGAAGCTTACATCTTCGACTTACAACGCGCTATCACAGCTTCGTTTGCATCCATTTGCGACATCAATCCCAAAATTTTCTCCCGCCTCAAATACCATGCTCTGGTACACCTTGGCCAAGACGTGCGCCAACCCTCGGTAGAGTGAATTACCAGGCGATTTTTCAATAGTGGAAGACATACATTATTTTTTTTCTACCTTCTCTCCCAACTTCATCCTACTGATTTATTTCATCCATCAGTACTGGTCCTGAGTGCCAGCCCCTATAAATATATATATATATATCATGATGGCAGTAGCAGCAACATAGCCAGTTTCAGCGCCAGAAGACCGTGATATACAAAGAGTAGCATGACCTGATGGACCGTATTTTAGCAGCAACCAGCAGCAACGCTTATTGGAACCCATGTATGTATGCGTATGGCATGCTTTTTGTATCTTGGATTATGGTTTCTTATTCACCTAATTCACTTCGAGCACTTGCTTGAGCGAATGCAGCACCAGAGAAGTTGATGCCGATTGACTGAATCAAACTCATTGATCAGCCCAAAAACACCAATGACATTGAAATAGGGAGAGAGAAAATAGTACTAGTACTTAACGCAACGCAGAACAACAAACTGGAAGAAGAAGAAAACAGCATAACCGACTAACTCACCAAAGCAAAACAAAGAAAGCAAACTCACAAAAAAAAACAAAGAAGAGAGATACAACAACAGACCGGCAGGTAGAAGAAAGTAGCTTGAAAAACAACTCAAACAAACAACTCTTGGAAGCAAAACAAAGACGATTAGACACGGATCCATGTGATCAAAGATTAATGACAAGATTGGTGGTCAGGCTGGAGCTTCAGAAACTCATTTGTTATGCGCGGTTACCTTTGAAACATTACGCCTGGGATTTGGCTCTGTTGAAAAGCAAAGTACGATATTGATCAATCGACAATGCCCCGATCGCTCGTTCCGCTTCCATGGCATCAATGGCCTCATCCTCCCGCAAGCCTGTGGCTACAAGTCTCTCCACTTCCTTGGACAAATGCTTTCGTCGCGTGAAGAATCTGCGATCTGAATCCATTTTCCGCCAGCTGTTTCCAAGCGACTCCTCTACTTCCCGGACAGACGGTTGGCCATTGATGCCCGTTGCGTACTCTTGCTATATTTGGCGCAAGTTTGGGAGGTCACGGTCCATACGAAATCCGTCAAATTGACGCGATAACGACGACATCGCCGTATCTCCAGCAGGACCCTCTGGCGCTTGTTGGTCTGATGGAGAGGAAGCAGTAAGGTGGAGAGATGATGGTACAGCAGGATTGGTTGGCACTCTGGCTAAGGAGGTGGAGGAGGACGAAGAGGAGGATGAGCCTTGAGCCGGCTCTTGATTCTGGGAGGGAGTAGAATCCTGTCCTCTGATTGTGTCAATCCACACCCTTGCTGGAGTACTATTCATCATGTCGGTCAGTGCGTTGTACTGGGTTCGCATTAGCTGATCCTACACGTTTGGAAATATGTCAGAATTTTATTGAACAATACCAATAATCCATTTCGGTGGATGGCACTCACATTCTGGTTCATCCGCGCAAGGGCAGTGAAAAGAACGTTATTGGATCGCCGCTCCCTTTCCTCCGCATCTTTCAGCAGGACCTGGGTCTGTAACTGGCTTTCGCGCAGTTGCTCAGACAATTTGGCGTTAATGGCTTTCATACCGTTGGCTTGAGCTTCCATTTCGGCGGACCATTTGCTGCTGAGCTGATGAATCGCGCTGGACATACTGTATGCGCCCTGAGGGCTGCATTTCCCGTTGACATGCTATCAACAAGTTCCGGCACAACTTGCTGGACGGTGGCCGTTGTGGGGTCCACTGCTGTGGCCATTGCGCCGCGTAGCTCGTCTGCAAATGCTTCATATTCCCGGGTTTGAAAAACGGGCAACTTCCGGATCTGGTGGTTAGGGTGGCTTTCTCGCAGGATGACCGAGTCCTGCAGAAACGCGATTCTCATTTGGGCACATAAGCGTAGAAATCCATCAGATGCGATCTGTTTGGCGTGGGGCAACTGTTCGTCTAAAATTTGAAGTTAGATATCGGCGGATACTACTTCATGCAACGGAAACTTTCCTCATACCAACAAACTTAAACAATTAGCGCTGGAGAAATAAGGGTGGTTCTACTGTTGCGCTGTGTACGAAATAGCCGTTCCCAGTGACCGGCCAGTCCCCGGCACCACGCATAACCTGTAGAGGCAGATCGATGGTGTAGCAAAGGTTTTTGGCGCCGTTATGCCAACCCACCATTCTACTAATCTGATCGGGATCAACGTTCCTCGCTTCGGCATCTCGGGCGCTCATAGCTCGCGTCAGATGCGTTATCTTGCTGGCATGAATGCCAACGTGCTCGTATGCCTCAGTGCAGAAGTTGTTGTGCGCAGCATACGAAATGGGGTAATCTACAAATATAGGTCAGTCAGTCCCATTGATTCTCAAGGACAAATCCACGGACTCCTACCCTTGCGTGTAATGTGACTGTCGTCAATGGCCGCGAGAGCTTTTCCTTTTTTGGAGACTGGTTTGGATGATGGAGCCCCCTCTTGCCTGACATGAAATACAACCCGTACCACTCAGAATTGACTAGTGTGTTAGGGGGCACTTCCTGGGAGGAGCGGAATATGCGGGAGCCGCTCGAGCAGCCCTAACTGCAACATGTTGCATTTTGTCGCACTTTTCACATGACCACATGAGTCAGCAAACTCAGACTTGAAATCCGTTTCAGATCTGGAGTGGGAATGGATCTGGAAAATTTGAGAAAGCTAATTTTCCATTTGTTTTCTTTGCCTTCAGCGCTCACCTGTTCTCTCGCCCTTCTTGCTCTATCTAACGACAATACGCCTTTCCCAGCTGGACTTTCTCTTCTGCACTATCAACTTTCAGTATGGAAATCACTCAGGAAGGCGTTCGCAATGAACTCTAGCAACAACTGAAGACCAAGTTGTCCAACCGAGTCATCACCTCAAAGATCATGCCCGACGATAATGTCAATCTTTGCAAGAAATTCTCCCTTTTCACTACTCCCTTTTTCGTGTGGACTCCGGAAAACGCCTTCAAAAATAGAATGGTGCCCTGTCCTCTTTGTGACGGCTGCATCCCCAAAGGTTGGTTGTATACTTGCTGGACCCGCTCAGCGTCTGTGTGGATAGAATATTCCCGTCGAGTCAAAGAGTACAGCTATAGGCCTGCTGAGGAACATGATATTACCGTTTGCCTAGCCTTTATGAGCTATACTTGCGCTTCAACGGACCAAAACACCAACACAACCCGATTCGCCACTATTGGGAAAGCCTTTCTGGCCAACATAGGTACCGCCCTGGCCAATCGATTTCCGTATATACTCACCCACAAGAAAGCCATCCACGAGGATCTGTTTCATGATGTCCATGATGTGATGAGGTCGCCCAAAGGTAAGGAGCAAATGTCGGAGAGCTACAAATTCGAGGTTTTGTTAATTCAACCGTATACAGGTCTGTCTCCCTTGCTCACGTCTGTGAAGACCCGTCGGATGAAACGATTCGCCGCTTTGAACATGATGCATGCGCATGACCCGCAATTCATGCTGACGCCGGTGGAGCAACGTCCCAAAGCGCCCAGCGCCTCGGAATACTTGTTGCTGCATTCCCTTACTGACGCTGAAACTTTTCAGCAGGCGTGGCTTGTTGCAACAGGAGGCATTGAGGAACTCGCAAGGGTGATAATGGAGCTCTCCCCTGCGCAGCACGCCATTTCCTTTGACGGAACCTACAAGTTTCTGGCTCGCATGAAGACCGCAGAGCCCAACACAAACAAGATGGTAACGCCTCCTCAGATGAACGTCAAACCGCAGAACCTAACACAAATCTGAAGGTGTCGCTTCCCCAAATGAAAGTATTGAATATTGTCCAAAACGAAATCGGTCAGATAATGGATATCAGGTGTATGAGTTCCGAAAGCCATGAAACTTTATGGCCTGTACTCGAAAAGATTGAAGAGATTCAAGACGCGGCAGGATTCTCACCAACTGGTAAGTAACAATAAAAGTCCAATTCCCCGAAAGGACACTGACGTCGCTTGCAGCCGACCACAAGATTATAGTTGTTACAGACAACTTGAGCAACACACAGGCCATCATTGAAGCAATGGGAGAGGGCTATCTTCCCAAACATGACCCCTTTCATGTTCAACAAAGGTTTTTTTTTCTGATCTTTTCATATGGTAACATAGCAAATCAATTTACGAAATATTGTGCAGGATCCTTGACAAAGTGGCAGACAAAGTGGTGAAAGAAAAACTTTGCGGTAAGCTCACCAAAGCTCTGTACATTGGGAAAGATGAACATCCAGACAAAGAGGGTGGGGATCACTGCAACGCCGCAGAAGCAGCAGTAGCCTTCCAGGCGGCTTGCGACGAAATCGAAACGACGGAAATCAGCCAAAAGGCTCTGACCGAATGGACCGGTACAGTACGCAATAATGTCAATCTTATCCGCGACGGTTACCTCCAAGCCCCAAACTCCAGCATTCTTCTCGAAAACGGACACACATTTAGACTGCTGCATACGAGCGGCGTGGAAAGCACTTACCACGCGAAGGGTCTCTTAAGCAGTTGGCTTATGGATTCTCTACTTTTTCGTCGTTGATGTACGTTTTGAAGCTGGCCGGGGTTGCCCCAGTGATAGTATGTCTGAACCTCGTACCTTTTAGAGAAACCTCTCATGTGGGGCCTACGCAGGACGATGGCCAGACCTGCACGACATGCATATCTTGACGTTAATCAAGTTAACCCTCACATGCCGCGACCTCCTCCCGACCACCCCTCAAATGGCGTTCGCGCAACTTTTGATGACGAAGCTCTAAAAGAGAACACTGGCCGACGCCATTCGAGCTGCAGATCTGGCTCCCCTCCATCCTCTCCATCTGACCCTTCTCCATCCTCGCCCACGCTCGTGCCATCTGACCCTTCTCCACCCTCACCCACACTCATGCCATCTGATCCTTCTCCATCCTCACCCGTACTCATCCCATCTGCCCTCCCGCATCCACCACCCGCAACTTTGTCTTTCATTAGTATGCCGTCAAGTTCGCCACAAACCTTGCCACTAAGTTTGCCAGCAAGTTTGTCACAAAGTTTGCCCACTCTCCCACCCATCGCATCATCCACACCCATCGCATCTTCCACAGCGTTGCAAGTGCCAGGTTCATCCCAGCCAGCTGTTGAGGAGTCTCCTTTGATCATGGCAGAGTTAGAAAAGATGAGACAGTCGGGGCAAAAACTGACGAAAGTACTTGAGTTAGCAAAAATCAAGTATCCTGCCGAGTACGGACATGTCAAGATTGGAGCATTCAGCAAACGTTTCGAGCAATTAGTCCCTGCAACGCCCAAAGCCGCAAAACAAGATCAATCATCCATCCAATCATTCACTACTTCCTCGGCCCCCTCTGTTCCTACCTCTCCCGTCGCAAGCGCTTCCATAGTTTCTTCCTCAATCACACCTTCTTCCTCCCAGCTGCTGGTAAGTGATCAGTCTGCTTCTAGTAGAAGACCCTCCAGTCCCACAGAGATTGAGCCGCGTAAGGCCACCAAAAGACCTCCTTATTCACGTACCTCTCGGAGGACCAAAAGACACAACCGCCAGTACCTGCCGGGAAAGTATGCAACTGGTGCCACAAGAAAAAAGTGAGGTGCAACGGATCGGTGGTTCAGTGTCGTGAGTACAAGCCTGCAAGCAAGACTCTTGACTCTCTGGGGTAAATAGGGTGAATTGGCGTACCTTCGTTGATATTCTTTTTCTCTTGTCTTCCTCCGGTTTAGTCTCTTTTCTCTTTGTTTGTTTTGGTTTAGAATTTTTTAATGTAGATTTATATATAGCTATAGTTTTATCTTGGACATTTTTCACGTAGAATTATGATTTTTTGTCCATCCTATACTTGAACAATTGTCGGCTGGCGCGTCCGTCGACGCCGGAGTTGACGGGGTCAACTTCCCGATTTTGCCCGCCAGCCGGCCAGCCGGGCCTCCGGGCCGGTCCCGCATATCCCCCCCAGCTCCACTTCCTTGGCCACTTCATACTTCCAGACGAACCACATCGCGAGCGCGTTGACTGGGCAGACCTCAACGTCTCGGTGTCTCATGAAACCAACAAATTCAATCCTCGCCGCATCCTGGTTCATCTTGGAGTCTCAGGAAGTGATGCCGACAACGTGGCAGACAGTGTGCCCTTCATGTTTATATTCCCGGGTCCACATATCGGCTAGCTGTAGCTTGATGAGTCCTTGGCTGCGCATCATCGTTGCATTCCCCATTAGGAAGCAAGCACGGTTGCGCAACCCCAGGCCCGGGCGCTTCCGCTTCTTATCCTTCTCGAGTTCCCCATCGAACCAAGTGTTCCTTAAGCCAAACTTCTCTTCCCCGGAATATCCGTCGATTATGGTGCCTATCCCATGGTCGATGTTGTCCTTGATGCGCTGACGATTGGCTTTTTTGCGCACCCCACTAATGATATTTCGGAGCATATTGTTGTTGTTGCGGGGGTGAGGGTTGGGATTTCTGCCCAGGTTTTGCTGCCGAACGTAGTAGTCGACGCATGATTTGATCATCATTTCAACTGCACTTCTGGAAAATGGCTTCCTGTCTATAACTCTCCCTCTCGGGATCATGTCCTCAGCCAACCAACCTACGATCTTTTCTAGCCTTACTGTATCGAAATCCCAGAACTTTTTCTGGAGGCAATATTCCTGACGAGGTACAAGTTCAGAATTGACAGGTTAATGGAGAATATAAACAAACAAACCTTGAATTGGGTCACATATACATTATAGGCATCGTTGGTGGCCTTGGCCCTCAACAAGACTGTCTCGTCTTGTTGGTTTACCATAAGAACCCGCAATTGCTGCTCTGTTGCTTGATCTTCCTTCAATAGACAAACCACAGCGGCAGAAATCTCATCAATGGCGGCTTGGTCCAAATCGTCCTCTTCCTCCTCGGCCCCCGTCGGAGATTCACCGGCAGGGACTTCTTCTTCGAAGTACGCGATAAACGGTCAGTGCAAGGACCCTGGGACTAGGTAAACGGTCAGTGTAAGGCGGCGGTTACCTATGGCGCGGCAGTGCAAGGGGTGGGACTCATGATAGCCTTCAATTAGTGAGTCCCAGTCTCAACCCGCGTGGCGCAGCCAAACGCGCTCCAATCCCATGGGGTCCCAAAAATTTTGGGACCAACACTTGGGTTACTTGATTGACGTGTTTTGTGCTCAACTTCCTTGGGTGCGGACAAAGTTTCCTCGAAGTTTCCCTTCTGTCGAAACCACCAACTTGGCGCAACACTGTCGAGATGCGTACGACCAACAAACACCAGAACGACGTCAGCTGGAGCAGTTGCAGCAATTGATGACCCAAGGTGTGGACCATAGGTGCTTCCCACAACCGCTTTTTTTAATCCATGCTCATCCAGGGAATTGTCAAAATTATGAAGGTAATACAAGTACAACAAGCACATCAACATCTGTTACTGGCCGAGGACGACGAAGAATCAGTCGAAGATGATAAATGTCGTGGTAAGAACTACATCATCTTCAACACACAACCAATATGACACAATCACACATTTGTTCCTTAGGTCATTCAAACATCCATTGGAATGACGGTATAAGTCTTGGTGGGTATAAAAGCTGGTAGAGTCGTCTGGGTCCCCCTTCCACATCATCTTTCACATTGTTTCCAATTGTGTACTCTTGCTTTGTCTCTTACTCTCTCGATACAATGACCTTTCCCGAAGCAAACGGCGGCAACACCGGCAGTCCTGGAATTCCTAACTCTCAACAGGGTTCAAGTTCAGCATTGGCGGCGCGGATCAAAGCGCGTAAAAGAAGACGCACTGAGTCCCAGTCGAATGTAAGTATTTACAAAAGTTGTTTGCGTCTTATTTGTTTATAACTTGTTCCTCCAAGGAATTGAATGGAGGCCAGACTCCCCAAGATTCCCCTCGTGATAGCACGTATCCCCGCTCAAACACTCCTGATCGTCCAAGCATGCCCAATCCATCAACTGGACTCTCTTTGACGCGCGACCAAGTCACCACCATATTGACGCGTTGGGGCACCGATCGTAGCACTGCCGAAGCTGCCCATCACTTCGCGACCAAGAGTTTGGGAGAGCAACTTCTGACAATTTTCTTGGACATACAGGATATAGGCAGAAAGGCTGGTCATGCCGAAGGATCCCATTTCGAAAATTGGCAGATTTTGGCTGATCTCGATGTAAGTCTCAGAAGATCTTTTCCAAAGTAACCATTCCTAAATTGTTAACTTTCTCGCCCAGAAAAACATCAAGGGAGAGGTGGCCCGGAGCTGCAAGAACCCATTCAAGAAACAGTGGTACAAAGATTCCGAGGGTGTAACTGACCTTATCTTCGAGCAAGGTTTGGGAGTGGCCCCCAAACTCCAGCTGATTTCCTCCATCCACCAAAAAGTGCAAACCGAAGTCGGTTACCAACTCACCCAGTACAAGCACAAGATGAAGCGTGTTCTTTATCTGCAGTGGAATCGGGGTCGGCTACTAGAAAGAAAGAGAGAGAGGGAGAGAGAGACAATGGACAGATATGCGGCTTCCCAGGCCGCGGTGAGTTCGGGTAGTGTATTCTCGCAGAGGAAGAGAAAAAGTGTAAAGAACAAGAATACAGATGCGAGACGTGCTTTTATACAGAAGAAAAAGGAAGAAAAAGACATCACGTGTAAAGGTCGTCGGTGGTTGGCTGGAACACCAAGACACCAAGACACCGAGACACTAGGACACTAAGATGTACTGCGCGACGCGTTGCGCAGCAGCGCAGTAGCGCAGTCACTCATCAAACCACGAACCCGCTACATTATCCCAACGACCGAGTTACAAAAATATTTCTTGATGAATTGGCACCAAAACTGTATGGCCGAAACCCCTCCCCGGATCAAAGAAATCAAGCGGCATGCGCTATGTCGTCAACTTACTCACTCCTGAAGAATTCTCCCCCAACAAGTTCTGGGAAAGCGTTACCAACCGTCTTCAAGATATCCATAAGCAAGACCCAGAGACCGTTCCAGCGTAAGTGAAACGGTTCGGTCTTTTTGAATGGATTGATCGTGTTTCTCATCTACACGTCTTACAGATTCATTGATGACATTATGGTCGAGGACATGGTCACCTACCAAGATAAGGGTCGTGATGAGAACAACGGCGCAAACAACAGCAATAGGGAGGGTAGTGCGGAGGGCAGAACTGAGGATGATGAAGAATAGATAGCATTATCTAGACCATAGTTCGTGAACATTGCACATTATCATATATCAACATTGAGATGAAGCTCTGAACAATCATTATTCTTTGATTGTACAAAGGTTGAGATCAATACTGCCTCAACCTCGGCATCACAGCATCGCCCCAATATCGCTTGAATGTCGATCCAACCTTCATACAACATCGAGCACCCAATATATAAGAAATGTTTTGGAATCCAAAATGTTGCCTGAACATTGCCACTATCCAACAACGTGTCATATTTTTACAATGTTGAAATCAACGTTGTCTTATCATTTGCAAGTCTAGGGGTGTAGTGCATGCGATGGTCGACAATGGCAGCAATGGAAGGCGCGTCGGCAGAGTCCAGTGGAGCCGAAGAGGGAACGGAGGAGTCCGGAGGGGAGCCGTGAAAGCGACAAAGTTTGGAAATGTGAAACCAGGGGTGAATTCGGCGGAGGAGAGGAGGAAAGTCGAGTCGGTAGTTGTTGCGAGAGTCATCGACCTCAAGAACTCAGAGGGGTCCAGCCCAGCAAGGAGTGAGTTTCGAGTCGTAGCCGGGAAGGTCCTTGGTGGATAGGCGCACCAGATCACCAACCTTGAAGGTGAGGTGTTGGTGGGAGCCATCATAGCGTGCGCGTTGGGCGTCGTGAGCTTCAGCCATCTCGCCGCGGATCAGAGTCGCAATGTCGTTGAGGTGGTCGGCCAGGATGAGGGCATCAGCGTTGCGAACAGTAGAGGGGCGAGAAAGGAGGTTGGAGAGCGGGTTGTGAGGTTCGTAACCGGGATCCGTGTAGAAGCGTGTTTGGCGGGTGACTTCGTGAATTGTGTCGTTGATGAGGAATTCGGCGATGGGGAGGTGGCAATCCCAGTCGTGAGGGTACTTGGAAGCGAGGGCGCGAAAGACTTGGACGATGGTGGCAATATCGCGTTCGGATTGACCGTCTCCTTGGGGGCGATGAGCAGTGGTCATGGCGGTATCAATCTTCAGAAGGGAACATACGGCTTGCCAGAAATCCGAAGTGAACTTGGAGTCGCGATCAGAAATAATCGCTTTGGGAATACCGTGGAGTCGAACATGGTTTTGTATAAAGCAGTTCTGCGGTGTCGATGGCGGTAGCGGTAGACTTGGTGGCCCAAAAGTGGACGCGTTTGGAGAGCTTGCAGGAGTCCGTCTGGATGGCATCAAATCCTCTCGGGGTCATGGGCAGGTTGATGATGAAATCAGTGGTGATATGAGTCCAGCGGCCGGGGGCAACAGGGTGTGGGTTGAGAAGACCAGGCTGAGATTCGCGGCTGGTCTTGGTGCGTTGGCAAACGAGACAGTGGCGGCAATAGTTGCGAGTATCGCGGGACATGCCTTTCCACCAAACTTGGGAAGCCAGTCAAGCATAGGAGCGTTGGAACCCAAAGTGGCTGCCGTTGTCGTGGTATAACACAAGGACAGAAGTGATGCAAGATGGGGGAATAACAAGTTTCCACGAGTCATCCTTGATGTGGAGGCGTCACCAGAGAAGGTCATCAGAGCGGGGCCATTCCCGAAGAAAGCGGTGGTCCGTGGCAGTAAGAGGAGGAGACGTCAGGGTGGGCCAGAGGAGCTTGTAGGCGCGTTGAGGGACGCTGGGAAGGTCGGAGCTCAGGGCAAGTCGGATGGTGGCCAACAAGTTGGGTCGAAGAGGAGTGGTGGTGGCAAGTGAGATGAAGCAAAGGGCCACGGCAGGGTCAGCGTCGGGAGAAGTGGGTGAGCCGGCAAGGCGAGACAAGGTGTCGGCGACCAGATGGAAACGGCCGGGGCGATGAACGATGGTGATCCATGGTGTCCAATAGTTGAGATCAATAGACCATTGTAAGAGGTTGCGGTTGGTGCCTTGGTACTTGGATAGCCACAGGAGAGCGCGATGGTCGGTAACAAGGGTGAAAGCCGTTCCGTCTAGGCCCCATATAAGGCATCCTGCTTCTAGTTCAACCGGGGCGGTGCGACTTTCGGTGGATGTTGTGCGGCGGGAGTGGAAGCAAATGGGGCGGCGAGACGAGTTGGGCTGAACTTGTTCAAGGGTAACGTTAAAGGCCGAGTATGACGCGTCGGTGTTGACTATGAATGGGAAACCTTTGCAAGGAGGTGCGAGGACGAGTGCCGTGGTCAATGCGATCTTGCCGGCTTTGAAGGCGGAGGTGCGGTCGGGATTCCAGAGGATAGGTCGTTGGGCAAGAAAACGGCGAAGGCCCTGGTCAGGACGTTTGCGACTGAGGCGTCCAACACAGAAGGGGTCGAAGCTTTCGGCAATGTCGTTGGCTTGATTGACATGAAAGGTGTCCAGATCGTCTTGCAAGGTGTCGGAGACGGTGGAAGATTTTGAGCAGGAAAAGATATTGGAGGCAGTAGGCTCGTCCTGAAGAGAGACGATGGATGCTGCGGGATGGGTAGGACGTTTCCCGTCGCAGTCTTTCTTGATCTTGCGGTATTCTTGGACTCCTTCGTTGATCGCATCTTGGAGGGGCCAAACCAGAGAAGCTTAGTTGGCAATGAATTGACCATAGAAGCCTAGAAGACCAACAAAGGACCATAGGTCAGAAATGAAGATTGGGCGTGCGTAGTTGGCGAGGATGGCAATTTTGGATGGGTCGGGGCGGAGTCCGTCGGAGCTGGCAATGAATCCTAGGGCAGCGATCTGAGCAAAGAGCCAGTGGCACTTATTCATACAAAGGGTGAGGTGAGCGGAAGACCATTGGTGTAGCCAATCGGCAATCGCGTCGAGAGCGTCGACAGCTGTTTTGGCCCGTTAGTGTATATTGTCCAGATAGTTGTTGGTTGACTTCCATTTGAGTGGCCCTAGGACGTGATCGGCAACACGACTAAAGTGGGCGGGTGCTGTCATGGGACCAAATGGCATGAGGAGGGTTTCGTAGACGCCGTCGGGTAGTCGAAGGCAGAGGCAGGGGCGCGCATCGGGGTGGACAAAGATTTGATAGAAGCCCTTGTTTGCATCGCCGCCTGAGACGAAGCAAAACGGAACTGCCACCAACCATGCGAGGACATCATGCATGTTGGGAAGTGGGTATGGGTCCCATGCCATACATTCATTCACGGCGCGGTAGTCGAACGCAATTCGGGTGGGCTTGTCAACGTAATGGATCGGAACGGGATCGCTTGCGGCAACGAAGTCGTAGGTCTTTCGCCATCGGCCCAGTTCGAGCATGGTGTCGCGTTCCTTTTCCAGGATGGCACGGTCCGCAGGGGAAAGGGGGCGAGGTCGACAAGGAGGGGTGGGAGCCTTGATGAAGGTGGGGTTGTACGGGATAGTGGTGAAGTTGCCGATAACATGGCCGTCGTAGCTGAAGGCGTCGTGAAAGCGGCGGAGGATTTGAATCAAGGCAAACACGACAGGGCGAGCACGGAGAAGATCAACTTGGAGATGTCCTGAATCGTGCAGCAGAGTTTCAAAAGCAGCGGGAGTTACAAGGGGCAGGTCGAGGTCCCATTTGGTCTTAAGAGTGCGCCATTGTTCGAGTGTCAGATTCTCTTTGGGGTCTACTGGGTGGGCTGAGGACGGGGTGAGGACAGTGGCGGGCGAAGAGGTGATGGGACCGCTGTCGAGGGAATAAATACTGGCGGTTGGTGCGGGTGCAGAGACGGCAGTGACTGGGAGAGAAGTCCCTTTGGGAGAGTTGAGTGGCACATCGCAAATAAGTTCACCGAGGGCCGTCTGGATTGGTTTGCCGCGCATGTGCTTGGTGTCGAAGGATCGTGAAATGGAGCAAGGAATGATGATGTCCAGGTTGGTGAGGGTAACCGCGAAGGTGGGGAGGGGTGGAACCTGGATCAGTGTTTGAATTTGGACTTGGGACAACACGTCGTTGGCGAGGAGCAGAAGGGGCCTTGGATGCTGAATCAATCGAAAGCGCGCTCGAAAACGTAAATATTCTCCAGAGTGTCCGCGGAGGTTGATGCTGAGTGGGACGGCGGAATTGGACCAAACGTTCCCTCCAATGCCGCAAAATTCGATGTCGGGAACGGAGATGGTAGACGCTGAGTCGCACAGGATGTCGCGGTACTTGTCGGAGAGCAGGGATTCGGAGGCACCTGTATCCAGGACGGCAGGAGTCCACAAACAATTGACCACGACCAGAGTCCAGCAAGGTTGCGGCTCAGATCCGGGGTCGGAGTTGAGAGGTAGGTCACCAAGGTCGACGGAATGGCACGCCAAAGCAGAGGGAGACGAAGGTTTGAAGAATCCGTCGAGGTCGGCTTCGCACGCAGAGAGGGCAACTCAGCGCAACCCAAGATTTTGGCGCCAAAAATTTACATAAGCAATGTCCGACAGCCCGAACCATTTCCGCGAGAATGAAGGGATACCTGAAAGTGACCCAATTTCACCCAAACTTGATATAAAATAACGAAACCGAGTAAACGAGAATGAAGGAAACATATCTAAGAAGCTAAGGAAAACATGGCCGCTACCTCAGACTATATAAAGGATAGAGTTTGACCCGAAAAACCAACAGTCTAAGCGCATCTAAGAATTTGATGGGGTACGTGAAATGCGTAAGCATGGTGAGATACACGAGCTACTGAGTTGATGTTGAAACTGATGATTCTAAATAGTGTTTGAAAGAAGGTTGTTAATCGCTCATAGCCGGGAAAAGGACGCAACTCGCGAGACACTGAGCGGTACCTCTGGCTTAATTACCTTCATCATCACGCACAAGTTCCTTGTCAATGTTGTTTGAAAAATGCTTCAGGGACTTGGTTGCAATCCACTGGTACATTGCTGTACATTGGCAGTTGAAGATCACGCAACCGCAAGCGGTCAGATCTTGCTTCAGCGAGTCTGATTTTAAGAAATCTCGCACTGTGACTTTTTTGGCCTTACTGGGAGATGGCCCATTCGTAATGTCAGCAAGAGGGGTCTTCGCGACCGGCATTGGAACACTTTGAAACCCTTCAACATCGATGTGGTTGCCGAGATTTACGAAGGGTTGACGGCGCAGCGGCAAAGGCAGAAGTGACTCCCGGATGGTAGCTAAGACTACCACGGGGATCTTTTCTGCGCTGGCTGGAGGGAGGTTTACCGTAGTGTTCTCTTTGTTGGTTGTAGCTGACCCGGAAGAGAGTACAGGGTTGGTGACGGGTGGGGCTGGAGCTGGAGGGCGGAGAATCAGGTTGTAATGCGGCAGAGCAGACGCATATGGAATCTTATCATGTTGTCCAACGACGTCAAAAGTGAACTGAGAAAGGGTGGAGAACAGGTCCTTGAGATACGCAACCATCCTCGGGACGACATCATCGGCTGCCTTTTCTAGCGGGGATAGGGCGGGAGTACGGGCCGGACCAGAGGTACCTGGCTCGACTTTGATTGGCGAAACTGGTTGTCCACGTAGCGCCAACTCCCTTTCTGTCATAGCCGCAAGCTGCTTGATGGCAGACTCACCCCTCATGGCGGTTATCAACATTGCCTTTCTTGAGACCTGCGCATTAGTATCTTGAAAGCGGATGGCGGCCCGGAGGATGGAGTGAAATACTTCCAAATCCTCACTTGAGAAAGTGGAGAAAAGGAAAGCCATTGCAACATCTTTTGGTAGGTGGGAGGGAAGCTTTTCTAAGAGACCAAGCTGGTAGAGGACAATGTTCACGTAGTTTTTCTTTCCCAAAAGAGTGAACAACGGGAACAGCCGCTTGAGGCACATCTTGATCTGTTCGAGATCCCCACTAGACAGTAAATACGGACAATCCACCGCAAGAGGAATGTGATCTTCGAAAAGCGAGATGATCGAATCCACCATCGCCTTGCGGACAGGTGTTGCCTTTATATTGCTGGATGCCGCCGCCTTGTAGGAACGCAAGACTTCCTTACGGCACTCTTGCCAAGCGGTCATAGAGAGGGCCAACATTGCCGTCCTGCGCTTTGGCCGCATGTTGATGGGAGCTGTGTTTTCCACGTCCGGATACCCGGCAACCCACAGCCGGTGTATGATTGTCCAACCATGGACAAGGACTGCCTCCTGTATGTTCAGGGCTATATGCATATTGTCCGGGACCGGTAGGACGTGAGGCCTGAGATTACTATACTTGGCTGATCGCAGCAATTTGCTAGCGTACATCCAAACATAGTAATCGCCGGCCAAAACCACAGACTTACTAAATGAACCGTCTTTGTCAGGATAGTTGACTTTCGCCAAGAATGTCTCGATATTGTCCATCACTGGTTCCAAATCGAGAGCGGACTTCATAGGCTTGTTGTCGCTGCCGATAATGTGGAAATCCTCTTGCGATCCGGCCTTGGTAGCCATACTGTAGGCGTACATTTTTTTGGACAAAACTTCACCGTTACGTAGTTCCGCATACGTCTGCGTTGCGGGAGCACACAGGACTGAGGGAATCCATGTTGTGTCCTGCAACACAGAAGCTAGAACATCGGTGATTGCAGGAGGAAGAGGTGGCAGTTCCCTGTGAAGCTTTACCGCATAGTTGGCGGTGGTCCTCGCACTCGTAAACTTTCCGGGTGCGTTTGCGGCATCTGGTACAGGGCGGACTTGACACCAATGGAAGTCATCAATGGTGACGACCAAGAGTGGGTCATTCTCCAAAATATCTTTCACAACGCGCTCGTGGGCCGTCATGATCATGTTGTTCATCCGCGTAATCGATTTTGACGGATGATAGCCCAGATTCACCCGTGAAAGAAGCCGTTGGTCTGTGTGGGATCCCGTGATGAAGACAGATCCGATATATCGTTTGACGTAATCAGTCTTCCGGTCCATACACTGTCCCTCATAGCATATGGCAAAGATCAAGTGCCGCTTCATTCGATCGTTGTAGAGAACAGAATACCGGCTTTCGTCATGTCCGACCATGAGTGACTTGAGCTCATATAGGCGGGGATACTGAGCGACAAATTCGTCCATCTCGACGAACGGATTTCCTCCGAACGGATGAGCAATGAAGTTGCGCATTTCTTGGTGAAAATCAGCAAGAGTCGCAGGAGATGGTCCTGATGTTTCAGAAATATCAACATCATCGCCTTCAGGTTCCGGAAGCTCGAAGTCCGTCATCAAGATGACACTGCCATTCGCAACCGCATCGACAACGTTGTCGTCACTGACTTGAGCGTTCACTGCTGCATCCACCACATTGTCGGTACTGATGCTGGCTTCCTGAATGGCCGCAACCTCATTGGGTTGAGCAGGGATGATGGGCCTGACGGCGGGCTGTCGAATGATCCCTGCTTTGTACCAGCGGGTTCGACACGCATTGCAAGCATACGGATCAGCAGCTCCTGGTCCAACCTGGGGCCTCAAACGTGCCGCCCGACGGCTGTCAAGTTCAGCCCAAATGAACTTGTGAAATCGGGTTGAGCTCTTGGTCCCGCAGCCGATGCATCCAGGGTTATAGCCATATTTGTTACCCCTCTTACCGGGTACCTGATCGTACCAGCTAAGTCCGTCTGAGACCTGGCGCTATAATGGTTGTAATAAGAAGAAGTAAAAGAATGAGTGAACTGACTCCTACAGCCGGATAAAGGCTTGTTTTCGAGATCATGAAGATGCCCATCTCACCTTTCTTTTGGGCGGCATCCTGTCACTTGCGCGTCGTAATTCTAAAGATCCTGTGAGAGAGGTTCAGATAAAGTCACACAGCCTCCTTCTAATACCGGCTGAGGTGAGGTTTGAAAGTTTACTGGAGGTGTATAGTTGAAAAGATCGCGTGGAAATGGACAGATGGTGAACAAATGTTTTGCAATAACGTACAGTAAAACGGCGAGGTCGGATCTGCTTACTTAATGCCACAATGACTGTGCCTCCCTATAGTAAAAGTCGGGTTGCGCTGAGGAGGGCAACCTGCACACTATGGCACAGATGAACTTCATTTATGAACTTGGATGAACCAGGAAGTTCATTATTACTCATTTATGAACAGGGATGAACCATTTATGAACATGGATGTTCATCACAAATCATTTATGAACACAGGTGTTCATCACGTTTCATTCACAAACAATTGAGTCATCAGCTGCACCCCGCGCCGTCGTCGGCGGGGTTGTTAAAATTTATGATGCACAACTTTGATGATGAAGACCTTGCAATAGCTTGAATGTTGGTATGCACAAGTAAAGAAATAAAAAAAAATGTAGCGTCTCTTTCCTTCGGACAGTCTCTGGGTGGTCGGTATCTTGAAAATTTCCAACACGTGATAGAAACTTGAAACACATTAGAAAACAAAAGTACAGAAAGTCAATGTTCTATTGATTGATAGTTTAAAGAATTCATACATTCTTCAATACTAAGTACCGATACAATGAACAACACTGTCCAAGTCCCCTGCCCCATTCCCAACTGCCTAAGTACTATCAGAGTGCATGATGGCGTTCTCTCAAACGTTTACAGGCATATCGAGCATTGCCTGATGCGACGAGGGATGACAGACACCCAGCCGGAAGCATACCACTGTCCAATGTGCGAGACATCTCGATCCTTTGCCGCAAGAGACTATGCTCATTTTGTCCGAATACACTACCCTGCACACATCCGCCCTGTTCGAGACCTAACAAGCAAGGGGAGCCAAGTCAATAATCCAGGTACTGGTTTCAATCCTTACCTGCTAGTAACATTCTCTAACAACAGAAAATGTTTAGATCCTCTGAGTTCCGCACTATCCCAATTCGACAATTTGATTGCAACAACAGGGAGACCGGCACACAATGGCTTCAACCAAAATTTGGGCGCACCTGAGCCAGAGCAGCAGGCGGACAAGATGTCAAACCATTTTGCGGACTCCTCAGATATTTACGATGGCGATGCTGGTTTGGGTAATGATGACCCATCGCACGGTTCCGAAAGCAATGCAGCACAGGAGGGTTGGGATAGTAACGACATATTCCATGGTCCAGAAGAAAATGCAGCACAGGAGGGTGTTGACCGCGATGAAATAGACCCCGGGGACGAGAGCAGTTCGGAAACTAGTACAAGTTCGAGCTCCAGCAACCACTCTTCCTCCCGCGATGAACCTGACGACGACCAGCCAAGCGACAGAAACCAGTTGACAACCACTGGCTATGCTGGGCAGCAGATACTTTGGCATCCAAGAGTTGCGCAGCCATTGCGCTTCACTCATAGGGATGAAGAGATTGCGGAATTCATGCTGCACACCTTGAAGCAGAAGTGGACACGGAGACAATACGAGTCGCTTTTTGCCCTCAAATTCATGACAGAAGGCGCCCCAAGTGGTCATGGCCTTCCGACAAAGCACGAGACCGCCAAGCAAAGAGTAAAAAGACTGACATCTCCAGTACAGTAATTTCCATCAAAAAACTGCGCATCAACAATGTTAAATCACCGCTTCCGTACGTGCCTGTCAGCCAAGTGATCCAGTTCTGGCTCCTTCACCGTCATCTGGCAGAACTCATTATTAGCGCGAATCGAGACTATACCCATGCTCTGATTGCAGACGGAGTGTTGAATATGACAAGGGTGCAAATTCAGGAATACTACGCGCGCAAGTTCCCAGTAAAAACGGAAGACCACATGGGGTACCAATGGGCCCTCAGCATCGTTGCAAGCCAAGACAAGTGGAGGTCTTGCTATGACCAAAACAACGGCAATGTCTTTTTCGTCCATCTTGTTGTGTTCATGGATGGTTTCAAAATCTACAAACATCGTTTGAAGGATATGCATATCCTGGCAATCAGCTTAGCAGAATTCGGCCACGGCATCCGCAATCGTTCGACATCCCATGCGATGGCACCAATAAGTCTTCTGGAACTGAGCCATGAGCTGGTTGTTGGCTTTGAATTTTGGGCAAACTTGCTGACAACTGAGATGGAAACCCTGAGTCGGGGATTTGATGTTTACAACGGCGTGAACGGACGAGTGGAGAAGTGCATACTAGTTATGCATTCCGTGATTGGGGACGGACCCGGTCGCACCAGCTTCCTTGGATTCAAGTCAAGTTCAGATTTGAGTAAACGTATGTGCCACGACTGTGGGATCTTGCGAGAACATCATCTTGAAATGTTTTTAAACCACCACGACCACCAGCAAAGATGCGAATGTACTGCGCATCGGTGCTCAGAGCAGAGGAACGAAACGGCGGAAATCGTTACCAGACTCCGCGAGCAATGGCACAATATACGCCATGCAACACATCCTCTTCGTATTCACGCCGAACTCTACGGAATTGCATACCCAAGCTCAGCCTGGCGATGGCCCGGACTTGATCCATGTTGCTTGGCCGCCGTAGACTTTCAGCATGCCGTTGGAGAGGGAGAAATCCAAAAGGAGCGGAAGGAGTTTTCGGAGGCGCTGGTCCTGGAATACGGTGAAGAGGGTTTCTGGAAACAATTTGACAAAAAGTATCGATCTTTTGCATCCCAGCCATTTAATCGAATTTCGCAGCCGCAAGTTTCTAGTTGGAATCCTTGGCGATTTGGCCAGACACATGAAAACAAGCTGACCTTCATCGTGCGGTCTATCGCAATCGTCCATTACTTTGTGCGCGACAAGCCCAATTTGAAACACAAGTGGGAGTCTTGGCTGGGTCATTGTACACGGGTGGAAATATTGTTGCGCCACCACCTTGAAAAAGAACTGCTGCGGCCACTGTACAGAATGGCTATTGACGGAATTAAGCTTGGGACCGTGCTTTATGACGCTGGATTCCTAACTATCAACTCACATTACTGTACCCATATTGCCGAACATGCGTTCAGATTTGGCTATCCAAGGGAGTTTTCAACGTTTGGATTCGAATCCTTGATCTCGAAATTCAGTATGGGCAGAACTCGGAATACGAATCATCAATCACTGGCAAACTCAACACTGGAAAATTTCTGGGTAGCAAACGTACTCGAAGCAACAATGAATCCCCGAATTGGCGTGCGCAAAGACAACATGTCGCCTAACGAGTGCTCATACCTGGACCTGCCGGGGAATGAAGAACTGAGAGATATTGTCGGTCAATACTTAATGGATGATTGGCAAAACGCCAGCGCCCACTTACGATTTTGTCTCAGATTCGTGGACTATCGGGAAGGCAACATCGTGGCATATTCGAGATGAGCCACTGATCGAGTACAAATCAATTATCGTAATGTCCTGTTTGGCAGGCTGGTTTCGGGGGTTCATACTGAGTTCGCATCGGTGCTCGTTCTTCGTTCTTTGCCTGATTGCACCAATGACCCGCAAACACTGCTTCCGCGGCTGTCTCTGCAGGTCGGACCACTCGTAGCAGTTCCAGAATCTCGAGTCAAAGGTAGAGCTGAGGTTTGCCGGTTAAAGGCGGAGGGTGATGTTGAGGAAATGGGTAGTCTAGATTACTTAGTCGTCCATATAAACGGAATTTAGCCAGTCATGGTCGTTTTTGGTGATGTGTTTGCACTTCCGAAAGTTCTCGAAATTCCGGTTTTTCCGAGATATATAAAAGACCCGGTCTGAGATCATCAACCGATCACAACATCGTCTACCAACTTTTCTCTCTCCACAACACCTTCAATCTTTCACACCCTCCACTCAACATGCCCTTACAACGAGCTACTCGCTTCGCAAATGTCGATGAGTTCATATCGCAAAACTCATCTGCCCAGAGATTGACCGCCACGACACCCCCGTTCCTCCAACCAGAGAATCGAACCCCGCGAAGGTCTCTGCCCCATTTTGGAGCAGAGAATCAAGCGAATCCTGTCACCGAACTCATGCTGGATCAATCTCAGCAACAATTCCGTGAAGATCTGTTATTCAACCTCAAAGACTTGTTCAGAGAACAGGTGGAGGATTTTGTGAATGACGGCTTGGATTCTAAGCTGAGAGTCCTATTGAAATCAATGTGTCAATACATTGACAACAAATTCGAAACATTTAACCAGTCCCCAAATAGCAAACCTCAAGGAGCAAAGGCTGGTCCACCCAGAGAAATGCGTCAAATCGCTCGTGACTTTTTAACTCATATCCCGAACTTCTCTTGTCTGACTTACAACAAACTCATACATTTTGGAATGAGTCGCAGCAATATTCCTGAATTACTGGCCTCACTTGTGGAGCGGGAGCCCACGAAAGATTACTCTTTTCTTGACGATGTCTATAACAAATACAGCCAACGGTTCCCAGACATTTTAGGACACGACAAAAAACATTTCTACACGGCAGTTTGGGACATTGTTTACAACAAATTTTTCAACGGCAAGCATTCTCAACAATACACGCCGGGGCTGCTGAAGGATGTCACGAATCTCTTGCGTCCAACACCTCCTACCGCTACCAATGCCAATACCAGTTCCCAGACATTGCCATGCGGCCGAGTCAATGCTCGCCGTACCTCATGTGACTTATCTGACTCGGACAAGGAGCCGTTGCAACCAAGCCGCAAACGATTTCACCAGGACCAGGACCTCATCCAAACTCCACTGAAACGACCTCACCAGGACCAGGACCTCATCCAAACTCTACAGAAACAATCCACCCCCAAAACGCGTCCACGATCCTTCTACTCTCGACCCATCTGCTGGATCACCTTCAGCTCGGTCATCTCCCGTTGACAACGACACCGATGCTATCAATGCGATCCAATCTCTTTTTGAACTACAACCGAATTCCCGGCCTCATTCTTCCCAACCTCATCACCACTCTTGCCCCGCTCGTCCCAATCAAGATTCCCAACCTCGTCTCACTTCCTTGACCTCAGGCAACAGACTAGATTTCAATATCTTGGACAATCCCGCGGAGCGCGTAGCGGAGGCCGTCCGCGAGTCAGCAGCCATTGCTTCCCAGGCTGGCCAGATGAAGACGCGGTCAAAGCGAGCAGCTGAGTCGGTCAAAATCACCAAGTTGGCTGACCTTTCTTTAGACACGGCCATTACCGATGCTGCCAACCAGATCATTCGAGACGGCATCGGCTTGTATTCGGATGAAGCGAGCATCGTGGGGTTCCTAGAAAAAAGCGATGCGCCACTGAAAGCCTGGCCAGACATCCTGGCGGGATCAGCCCAGCTTTGGAAAATCAAGTGGAACAATGGCAAATTTCAATGCGAGCAATATCCTACTTCTCTCAAAAACCTCATATTCGGATTGGCCACTATCCACGTAGGCGGCTGCATCAAACAAGCCTGCTTTCCTGCCCGCAAGGACAAGGCTTTGCTTTCTTCTATGATGGTTAAAGCCCTCACTCACCTCATAATTCGAATAGCACCCGCCACCGAAGGGGGAATGGTCGCCGTGGTCGATTACATGGTCAAATTAAGAGATTTAATAGGAGGTATGCTCCGTATTTTCTGGTCGATGCTGAATTCAGGCGGTTGACTTACTTAAATTCTGGCAGGCCTTGTCAAGGTACTTAGTCCGAGTCAACCCGCCGGAGAATTTGTCAGAATACTGGACTTCTACTACAACTCGGAATCAAGTACCGTGGACAATGGTATTTATTCACTTGCTATGAAACTTTGTACTTGTATTTCTGCCCCGACCGGGCAACAACGTTTCCAGGGGGACCTCGAGCGTATTCACGCACAAATCTTCAATCTCATCTACGATTTCGATGTCCCGTCTTCTGAATGATCATCGACGAGGGCCCACTCCCTCCTCTTGCGCCTCATCATCGCAAGCACTCGGAACCACCATTCAGAAAATTTTATCCAGCAGCGCCTCATAACAAGATATCAAGAAACCGGGTCCCGCAACGCCAACAAAAAGATCCTCAGACCTCTCGTGGACAACTGGCAGCAAACATGGGACGGCGTCCGAGCCTTCCACACTGCCGCCCCGTACCTGCTAGCCGGGGTTTTTGGTCAATGGAACCATTCTTCTCCCGGTGTGCGGAACGGTGTCTTTGGCGACATCGAGATGCTCTTTCCCATTCCTCCTCGTGGAGCACAGCACATTCGTTCTTTGATGGTGGCATACCCGTCAGAGCCGTTCCCACTCGCGGCGTGGACACCCGTCGAAGATTTCTAGGTAGCGTCCAGAATGACGGATATTCGCATCGGTCTATTGTTCTTACGCTCTTTTACAGGTCATCTCTTTATTTCTTTATTTTTATGTAGAACACTTCTTGTCTTTTGTATTATCATCTTTGTTGTATTTCTTTTGTACGTACTGTATGCATGAACAGAGATCGTTTCCCACAATCAATTGGATACATAGTAGTGGCTACCCCCCAGCAAAAAGTACCCCCACCATGGCACTACTTTCTAATTTGGGACCCCTCATTCATGAACTTTTGGGATGAAGAATGTAGGGATGGCCAAAAACCGGTTATATAAGTATTATACCAAACATGGTAAAACAAGGCAAAATGATCAAAACCAAAACCAGAACTGCTGCGCCCCGCTGCGCCCCGCTGCGCCCCGCTGCGCCCTGCTGCGCTCTGGTTGTCCTGTGTCACTTCTGGTTGCTAGTGGTTGGAACTGTATTATCAGTTTTGCGCGATTGGCATCCCAGACGGCCAGCGTAGCTTGGTGGTGTGGACGCGGAAATTCTCTTGTGTCCTCCATTGATCTGACGGCCTGGGTTCGCATCCCGCCACGGAGAATTTTTTTAATTGCCTACTTTTGAGCTTTTTGAATGATTTGAATTGCGTGAAGTGTCTGCCTCTTTTTTCCCACTGACAGATCTGATCAAGCTATATTGAAAGATTGATGTTTGACACACAAAAAAATTACAGCACTCTCTCACTGCGTTGAACACTTTGGCAAAAGATTGCAGAAATGTGATGGGAATTTTTTCATATTTTTTTTTCTCATCTCTTTTTCTCACAGACCAATCTGATCAAGCAAAGTTGCAAGATTCATTTGGCACACAAAAAAATAATACTGCCTCATACTTTAAAAGCTTTGGCGAAAGTTTGCATGATGTACAATCGGTCAGTGGGAAATCATCGATAGGGTAATCTAGCATCTGTGCAGGATTTGTATGATACACTTGTCACCTTTGGGTGTGGGTATGGACACTGAGATTTCCTATATAAAGTGCACTCCCCACCGACCCCATCATCTTCCTCAAGTCCTCTGCAAATCGCCTGCCTTCCCCTCTTGATCCTTCCACAAACAACCGCATCATGGGTGGCCAAATAGATCATGAAACCAACCGACAATTCATCAAGAGAAGAGAGTCCAACAAACAAACAGACACGGTCGAATGTCGCCATTGCCTCGACTGGAAATACGCCAAGAACACAGTGCGCATGAAGGCACATCTGGAGGACTGTCAAGTATATCAAGATATTCTCGCAAGAAGACCAACTCTCCTGGCCCCAAAAACTTCTGGGATCTCAAAGGCATCGTCATCATCAACCCTTTCAACTACTCCCTCTTCAAGTTCAAAATTTTTGAACTTTGTTCAAAAAATGGCTTCTGGTCAGCAAGAGAAATTGCAGCAGTTATTTGCAAGTGCAACTTATGATGGTAGGTTTGAATTTATTTAGTTATCTTGATGATTGAGACTAAAAAGAAATCATTATTAGGGGCACTACCATTTACTCTGTACGAACAACCCAGCATCAAGAAAGCCCTCCTTGCCTTAAATTCTGCCTTTGTTCCGCCATCACGAAAGCAAGTGGGTGGGAAATTTCTGGAGCGTGCCTATGAAGGCACCAAGAAGCAAGTCGACAACATTTTGTCAAAAGAACCTTTTCTATGCGTTACCACCAATGCATCCAACAACATCCGCAAAGAACGCATCATCAACTTTTCAGTTATTGCGGGGCGGAAAAGTTACTACTGGAAAAACAACGACACCCAAACCGAGTCCCATACAGCAGTCAACCTGGCTGCCCATTTCAAAAAAGATGTGCTGGAAGTCTCTTGCGGAGACCTGAGCCGCATCAACGGCTACGCGACTGATACATGCAGCACTATGAAGGCTATGTGGGAAATCCTCAAGCAAGACCCGGACCTCAAACATGTATTTGCCATTGGGTGCGCCGCCCATGTTGGACAACTATTTATCAAGGATGCCCTGGAGCTGCCGGCCTTCCACACCTCTTTCAAGGATGCATCGGCGATCGTTGCGCATTTCACTAAATCACCCTTGCAATTTGCACATGTGAAAGCCGCCCAGCAAAGTCAAGGGTGACAGCAACCGCTCGGACTCGTCAAAGCTGTCGACACCCGGTGGGGAAGCCAGCTTGCTATGATCAAGCGGCTGAACGAACTGAAGCCAGCCATGCAAGCGTATGCGGTCAACCCTCTGAATGATCTCGACGACAAACTTTGCGCTCGACTGCAAAACTTTAAGTTTTGGGGTGCTCTGGATCGGGTGGCCACACTCTTACAACAAATGGACCACACCATCCGAAAGTCCGAAGGCAACGGTTAAAATGTTGCAGACACGTTTCTGGACTGGGCGATGATGCGCGTCAGTCTTTGCAACCTGGCTGCAGTAGACCCAATAATTGCCAGCAGCGGAGCTGTGGGAAAGCTCGATGAACGATGGCGGTATCTCTGCACAGATGCCCATACACTCGCCTACCACCTTGATCCGAAGTACGTCGAGAGCCAGCAAGTCGACAACAGCCCGCAAATATTCATGAGCAGAGTAGGCAACTATGGCTCTGGGACACCACACGACCTGCTCAAAGAGTTCTCCTCGTACAGCGGCTTCGTGGACAGCTTTGCCAAGGACCAACCCATATGGCACCTAAAGGACGACGCCCTTGCATTTTGGACCTTAGTTGTAAGGTTTGCCCCAGTGCTTGGTTGCCACATCTGTCATCAGTGAGAAGGCCTTTTCCATCCAAAACATTATCCACAGCAAAAGGCGAGCGCGCCTTCGAACGGACAAGGTCAACAAGCTGGCGTTTCTCTATACACTACCCGCCAAGCTCGAAGGTGAATGGGAGGTAAATGGAGGGTAAAACGCGGTAGGAAGGTAAAGGGAGGGTGAAAATCGGCGCAGTGGCCGCGTTGGCCGGCAGGGGGCCCTCCGGCACAGACCGGAGAGGCCGGGCAGGTTCGGGCCTCATACTCGGCCGCGAGCCGTGGTTCTGGGTCGCGGCGGGATCTTGAATTCCAAAATTTTTGTGAAAATCAGTGGAGCTCAACTTCAAGTTTCACTCTCCATTCACCTTCCTTTCACCTTCTTTGTGACCACACATAGTAAAAATGATAGAACCTATGAAACAAAACATGCAGGCCGCTAAGCCGGCAACCAGGCAACCACCCAGAACTTGTGTCTTGTCCAAAGTTGCTCTTGAAAAAACACAAGTCCAAATAAACAAAACATCGAAATCGTTGAAGACAAGACAGAGATCACTCACACAACCTCCACAACTCACTTACCCCACCGCTCGACCTTGCATCCAGCATGGAGCAGGCAGTGGTTCCAACTTCCACAAAATGCCCTATTCCTACGTGCAACACAATTCTGCATCTCGACCACCCGGCCATGTCATCTTTCAACAGACATGTCAGAGGATGTGAATTGAACCTCGGCCGGCGATCCGGAGGGGTCTCAACAGTAACGTGCTCAGTATGCGGAATCCGAAAAAGAGTCCCCAATTACGTGGACTTTGCCGTCACCCATATGTCTGAGCATGGGAAAAAAGCACGAGAATTGAAACGAACAAATGGCCATTCATCGCAATCTACTTCCCAAGCATCAGCACAATCCTCCTCCCAACCAACCACCCGTAGCGCAGCTTCGTCTGCCGTCAGCCGGTTGCCTTTGGTTGATGGTTTGTATCTTCATCATTATAAACAATTAGGACCAATGCTAACTAAGATTGCTCCCCCACAGATGCTGCTCATAATGATGATGATGAAGTGCCAGACAACGGAGATTACATGCATGGCATCAACTTTGAACCGCTAGTACCCGATGCATACATCTTGGCCTTAATAAATGCAGGACATGCATTTTCCAATTTTGGTCAATTTGAGCCGACGGGTTTCCCGGATCAGATGGGAAATATCGACCGAAGTAATGAGGGCTCGGATGAAGTTGATGAGGATGAGGATCCAGATCTGGGCGAGCCCGGATCCGAAGTGAGAGCACAATTTGGCGTCGACGCGCCCTTGGACAACGACGAGGATTCTTCTGACGACGAGAATGACAAAGACGCCCATGCCGGTGACGATCAAGCTGGTGATGGGAATACTTCTCCTCCCCCTCCTGGTCCCGATGATGGACCTGATCCCAACAACGGTACTCCCTCTCCTGGTCCTGGTCCCAATCATGGTCCGGATGCCGAGGACAGCCAATATGACATCCCCCCTCATGAGCCAGGATCCTTTGAAGGAGCACAGGCGGTTGAGCAATTGACATATACCCCTGAGAATCACAAGCTCTTTGAATTTGTCAATCACACTTTGCAACACCAATGGACGCGGGATGCTTTCAGCAATTTCTTCACTCTTGCGGTGGTTCAAGAAAGTAATTTGGGCAATAACCTATCCACCAATCAAAAAACCGCCAAGCGTAAGGTCGGAAAGCTCCTAGGGCCTCTGTATGAAGTCCAGCGTATTCCTGTTGCTGGCCTCTCTGAGCCACTTCCGTACGTCAAGCTCGCATCCATCGTCCAATTTTGGTTTTGGCATCCGATCCTATCCCATAAAATCACGGAAATCAACCAACAGTTCACTGAACCGTTGCTCAGAGATGGAATCTCCAACCTTTCTACAGCTGAAATCAAGACCTACTACAGCGAAAGATTTCCCATCAAGTCCTCCGCGGCAACCGGATATATGTGGGCTCAAAGCATGGCCGAAACCCGCGACCTCTGGAAGCCCAGGGCCCATGAAGAGTGTCGTATGATTCCTGAATCCGTGGTAAAATTCTCCCAAGGTAGCGGCAAGTATGGTCATGTTTTTGAGACGCCCACGGAACAATTTGAACGTATCAGGAAAAATCATTATGTGTAGGAAGCGAACATTTCCAGTCTAATGGACACGAAACAAAAAGAGAAGTTCGGAACGGAAGGATGGGCCAAAATCCTTCAGCAAGAGTTAAATCAGCTGGTCCGGGGATTTTACGCCTTCAATGCTCATACTGGTTCTATTGAACCGTGTGTGCTAGTCACCCAGACATTGGTTGGCGATGGACCTGGACGCACATCACTTCTTGGCTTCAAGTCCAGCTCGGACCTTGCTCATCGACTGTGTCATGACTGCGGTATTGTTCGGAAAAAAATCATACGACACTCTTCATGGGCCCTGCCGAACATGCGAAATGT
Organism: Phlyctochytrium arcticum; assembly: GCA_025602905.1. NCBI lineage: Eukaryota > Fungi > Chytridiomycota > Chytridiomycetes > Chytridiales > Chytridiaceae > Phlyctochytrium > Phlyctochytrium arcticum. Next base: position 716,559 of record JAHLKI010000014.1, on the reverse strand, counting down.
GGATGCGCCCGGCACCGCTGTCTGGATAATGGGACAAAAAACACTGTGCGGAAATTACGGGATGATTTACCCACGATTGACAACACCAACCATCCGACCCGCCAACACGCAGACCAGTTTGGTATTGCATATCCAAGTGCCGCCTGGTGGTGGCCAGGAGCAGATCCATGTTGCCTAGCGGCAGTGGACATCCAACACGCGGAAGGGGAAGGGGAATTGCAGAAGGAATGGCGATTCTTCTCGCGGGCCCTCGAGGAAATACACCTCACGACCTTCTGGCAAAACTTCAGCGATGAGTATCGCGCATTTGCCAAGCTTAACAGGGTCAAGCAACCAGAAATCACAAGCTGGAACCATTGGCGTTTTGGCCAAACGCACGAAAATAAGCTTACGTTTATTTTGCGCTCAATCGGTGTGATCAGAAAGATGGTAATGGAACACCAAGATGAATTAAAGTACCAACTGCAAGCCTGGCTAGTCCACAGAAATGGAGTGGAGCTTCTGTTCCGCCACCGTGTCTCGTCGGAGATGCTGCAAGCTTTGCACCAGCTGATTATTGATGGCAAAAGTCTGTGTGTCAAAGTCTATGGTGAAAGTTTTCTCAGCATCAACAGCCATTATATGACGCATGTTCCAGAGCACGCTCAACGATTCGGATGCTCACGCGAAACGTCAACTTTCGGGTTTGAACGTCTCCTGGGTAGATTCGCCATGAGCAAAGGCCCAAAGACCAACCACCGGAGCATGGCGGCGTTGTATTTGGAGAATTTTTGGTTGCAGACCACAACCCAAATGTTGATCGACCCTGCCAGGGGTGTCACATCTGCAGATGATTGGTCACAGAGCAAGCGTACTCTCGCTCACCCCAAACACCGGCAAGACTTGGCCATCATCACCAATCTCATTTCTAATCAAGTATGGCAGGAGTGCAATACCCACGAGAAGCTTCATTGCCAGTGGGTCGACTATCGATCTGGGGACATGGTAGCGTGGACTTCCGACCCGCAACTTGACGAATTGGTGGATCTCCAGTACGTTAACGCCCACTTCGGAGTACTCAAGTTTGCCATCAGTTCTGAAAACACGAAATGGTTCGCGGTAACCGAAGTTCGTGAGCTCAGGACCGATTCAATCACGGGCCTGCCCATCATACAAAAAAGCACGGCAACTGGCGTTTCCAAGGTTGTTCCCAGCACGCACATGGCGGGTCGGGTGGAGGTATCAAGTATTGCAGACAAACGCGAATAGTGAAGATCTATACTTGGGTCTGAACATACATTCCTGTTCTCAAGGATACGCCATCATTAAACGGCGTAGCGCAAAGGGTGGGCGAAAGTTGACCTTTCAATGCTTCCACGGCAGAGACACCAACAAACTGTCTGGTTCACGCAAGCCTCTTCCTCCCGGGGCCCAACACAAGAATATGGGCAGCAAGGCGGAAAAATGTCCGTTCAGTTTGACTGCCAAACTACAGGATGATGGCCTCTACCGTGTTACCGAGGTCACCCAGAGTGGACATAACCATGGACCCGCTTGTCGCCCGCAAAACCTCTCCATCAACCGGCGCTTACAAGCTTCCGTTGTCGACGAAATCGTTTGTATGCACCGGTCTGGGGTTGTCCCGGCCACCATCATTAGCACAATCAGAGACGACGACCCTAACACCAATATCTCCCAACAAGCCGTATATAACGTCATCAAGAAGGGAATGAAAGCCGACTCGAATGGTCGCACCTCGCCCGAAACCTTGATTGAGGAGCTTGAAGATAGCGACCAATGGGTCTACCGCTTGAGACGAAACGATGACGGCCATTTGATGGCATTGTTCTTTACCCATACAACGTCATTGGTGTGGGCCCGCACGTACCAGACAGCAATTCTGATGCATTGCACTTACAAAACAAATAGATACAGGTTACCGCTCCTCCACATTGTCGGCATGACACCAATCAACCAAACTTTTTCCATTGGTTTCTCATTCATGACAAAAGAGGACCAGGATGGGTACGATTGGGCCGTCAAGTCGATGTTGGATTGCCTGTTCAACGGATACCGATTGCCCGCTGTCATTGCCACTGATCGTGAGACGGCACTGATGAATGCTTTAGCTGCACAAATTCCCTGTGCAAAAGTTCTCCTGTGCCGATGGCACATTTGGAAGAATTTGGGAGCAAATTTGAAGTGCGTGGTCAGGGGTGAAGATCGTTGGGACGAGTTGGAGAGGGGATTCCGAAAGGTTATGACAGCAATGACCCCGGATGCTTTTGAAGCCGAATGGGCTCAATTTACCTCTACCTGGCAGGGAGAATGCCCACGCGTTGTTCAGTACGAGGGTAGCCACGCGAGAAAACTCTGCGTTATAGACATGAGAGTATGGAATGAGTGATGTGTTTTGCATTGGCAATTGTATTGGATTGACAAAAGAGGATTATGATATCAATAGAAGAGAAAGTTGATTACGTCTTTAAAACAGAAAAGCAGTAAGAAAAAATAGAAGGGAAAGTAGGTAAAGTAATTAGAGGAGAAAGTAGGTGAGACTAAATTAGAGGAAAGCAAGTAAGAGTAAATAGAGGGGAAAGTAAGATAAGAGTAATTAGAAGACAAAGTAGATTAGGGGATTAGACATTATTCAGAACTTCTTTGTAGACTACGTTTCGTACATAGCCCTTGGGGCCCTGTAAATTCAAAATCTTGAGGAACTGCCGACCGGTAACTCGCGACACGCCCACATAAAGTTGTCCATGCGCGAAGACCAGGGTAGGTAAGTATAGGCCGACATGTGTCATGGTCTGTCCTTGGCTCTTGTTGATAGTCATTGCGTAGGCAACTCTAATGGGAAACTGTTGTCTTCTTAAGACAAAAGGTAAATCCCCTTCATTAGTGGTCATGAGAATTCTTGGTATGAAGAAGGCACAGCCAACGTTGGTGCCCGTGAGAATTTTGGCTTCAATGACTCTATTGCCCAAACGTTCGACCATGAGGCGGGTGCCATTGCAAAGACCGAGCGAATGATTGAGATTGCGCAAAAGAATGATGGGAACTCCAATCTTCAGTCTCAGGTTGTGGTTTGCCAGACCACTCACCTTGACTGAGTTCAAGAATTCGACGGGAAAGCGAGCCTCTCGAAGTATTTCACCCTCCCGCTCCTCTGTGACACCTGTGTCAACAGAGTCTGCGCTCAGGTATTCCCGGGCATCCCCAGGTAAACTGTCGAGCATCTTGTCATTGACTTCGTCCACATTGTCATTCTTTGGTGTGAGAATGCTTCGTTCCATCAGATAACATGCGTCGCCAACATGATCGTGGTAGTCCGGATATACGTGGTTTATCGATCCCTCGAGATCTTGCTCCTCTTCCGGCAAGCAAAGATCAAGGGGGATCTTGATCAAATCACGTTCACCGCCCTCGGTTGCTGCGACTTTCGGAAGCGCATTGTTTCCCACGTCCAGAACCCAATGGGCAAAGTCGGCAGCTTCGGGGGAGTCTGCGTTCACCACCCTCATGTTGATATGCAAACGGAGGATGTGGACATGCGGCCGGAGAAGAGATCGAGGGAGAGATGAGGCTACAATGGTTTCTCTGCCGCCTCTGACGATGACTGGTAAGATTTGCCAAAAGTCACCGCCCATAGCGACCGTTTTGCCTCCAAAAGGTTGTGTTGAGTCCATGACATCCTGGAGCATTCGGTCAACGCACTCAAATGCGAAACGGTGCTGCATGGGGGCCTCATCCCAAATGATAAGATCCCTCAGGTCCTTGCTCCGTGATTCGCGAACTTGACTGGTCTGTTAACTGAATTGGGATACCGAATCTCGAATGCGCAGTTTGACCTCCGGGTAAGAGGAGGGCGGCAATACCTGACAAAGCTACGGCAAGAACAATTTTTCCCTGTCCTCGGATCCGGGCCATCAATGTGTTCCAGACAAAAGTTTTCCCTGTGCCTCCGCAGCCATCTACAAAAAAGATCTTGCCGTGCCGGCCGGTGACTGAATCTAAGATTGTTTCATATGCCATACTTTGGTCGGCATTGAGTCGAGCTTGATTGGCAGCGGCTTCCTCCGTCAGAGCAGTTTGGTCGAAATTCAGCTGCTCTTGAATCAATTGGTTGGCAGCAGCGACAAAAGGCACAAAAGTGGTAGGAGGCAGAGTATAAATGGCTAGAGATTTCCCGCGCGACACCAATATCTCCTGCAATTCATACAACGCACGATTTCTCAGAGCATCTTCGGTCAGAATCAGTCCGTTATTGCCTGTCTCCCGTCGAGCTCGGTGCTGAAGATCATCACTTAGCGCTTCCCAATGACTATTCCACAAAGCTAAGGGATCGGTAACATCACAGAAAAGTACCATGTAGGCAAACAAATCACGCAGACGCTTGCCCGATTGCCAAATTGTAGCTTCCGCCAATGCCGTATGCCACTCGTCGTCATCTTCCAACAGACCTAGGGCAATGCATGCCTGCTTGAATGTAGGGTATTCAACACCGAGCACCGTCCGTAAACTTTGTAAGGAAGTTGCCCCTTTGACGGTAGTCGATAGCATTCTCAGGTAGCAACGTTCTCCAGCTGCCGGTGGTGCGTAGTAGAGTCGGCCGATTGTGAACCCCTGTTTGCGGATGGTCCATGCTTTCAACCGCGCGTTCCACACAAACTTTTGGGGAAACTGACTGTAGGTCAGAGTGTTGGCCAATTCCGCTTTGTTTGGGTCTGCGTTTGCCGTCAAATAGGCTTCCAACTGACTGTTCTGGAGAGGCCTCCCTACTATTGCGCGAATATCTGAGTTCTGGGGAAACATTTCCAATTGCTCATTTGGTGAGTGGTAGGGAAGTCGTTCTACGGCTGGAGAACGCTCGTGGAGGCCAAAATCGAATAGTCGCCAGCTGGCTTCGGAAGCAGAGACATATCGGCAATCAAGATACTGTTTAATCTCATTCGTGGCCTCTGGCGGGTTTGAGGAACCTTCATTGCTGGCCCACTCCTGCGCAAGAACTACCGTCGCCTTGTCATGTCCCTTGTACACATACTTGAACAGATACTTAACAGCCCCCACATTGCTAACGATCTCTACGTTGATGTGGGAGTCGTATTTCGTGCTAAGGTACAGGTTGTGGGGAACGACCCATTGATTGCCAAGGGCAACGCCGTTGACCTCAACGGTTTCTCCATTGTTCCTCCGGCGGTATTTGGGGTATTCGTCAGTGTCGACGGAGGTTGCATCACGATAGGTATGAGGAAATCCTTTAGAGCACTTGCCATTTTCCTCATGCAAGTAAATACTGTTGCAAATGCCAAAGGATGTTTGACTCTGTCCGGAAGCTCAGTGCTAATTAGGCGATCTATGTCCTCAACTGAGCGCAGCTTAGAACCCTCCGCAAACCAAATAAGACTATGGGAATGAGGCAGACCGCGCTTTTGGAACTCAATGACGCGCAACCTGGCAATGGTCTCGCCAAAGATTTTCTTTTTGTGCAGATCGGCATGAAGTTGCTTCTGCCGCAATTGAAAAGCCCTTGAGGTGAGATCAGGACGGTCGGCTACGGTCTGGCCGGGCAGTAACGATTCAGTAATCTCGGGCCATTTGGGGTTACAGGTAAAGGTCAAAAAAATATCAGGACGGCCAAACTGAGCGCAAATTCCCATAGCCTCCTGGTAGTTTTGCATCATATTCCGCGGGCTGCCAGTGAATGAGGAAGGTACTGTAGGACGACTCGACGCCCGACGGCATTCCCGTCGAAATCCCCGGCCATAACTGCGTCTTGGAGGCCTTGGTACACGTCGGCGCATAGTTTTTCCTGGTTGAGCTTGTTAAAGTTGAGACGGTTTTGCTCAAGCGATGCATAACTATCGACGATAAATTGCTGAAGAAGACGACCCGACCTCATCAACGCAACTCCATCCGTCGATCGCACTTGCAAGCGGTAGGCCGAGAACTCCCGCATTGATACGCGCGTTCTTGTGGTTTTAGGTTGAAGGTCATTAGCAGCCTCCCCTCCAGCTGGTTCCGCCTCGGGGACATCGGCCGGAGCTTCAACGGCGTCAGAATAGAGAATGTTTGGGTGCCACCCATCCTGCCCTCGCGGGAAGAGAAGCGGATATCGGAGGGCAGAGTAACCAACATATGACTCGAATATACGCTTGAGCCGCCCGCCAATGTGTTGAATAACAATATCCCGTTGATTTACATCTTAGGAACCATCTCCAATCATCAGAGCCGCTACCTCATCAGCGGTGGGTAGATTGTACTGTATGTACGTCCATCCCGCGCCCGTTTTGCCAGTAACCGCATTGTGACGTTAACGAGAGATTCCGCACTATCCCGCAACTGCTCGTGGGCTGTCCTAAACGAGCGCGCATACGGGTTCACCTCCTTTAGCATCGCATGCAAGTTTTGCAGAAGAGGCTCATCTGATTCCGAGATGACAAAGGGCCGGTTAGAGCCACCAATCTCGGTATCGCAGATGTACAACTGAGAAAAAAGGGGAACTTCTCCAGGTGTTGGAAGCAAAGATCCCATAAGATGGCAAACCTCTCCTTGAATGCGAAAAGATGGGGGACCCCCGCGGCCAGTCACTCGCTCGTCGATCTTGGCCCCCATGGAGGTAAAGCTGAGCGCCGTGTTAAATTTGCGGATGTTTTTGCAGAATTTTTTTGCCAAGGAACTGCTGGAGAGATAAAGATCCGCCGACATCGGAGGGGTTTCGGGTAAAGATGGCAGTCGGACCTTGCCACGCTGGCAGCATAGTGAAAACAACGGCTCTCCATCGGCTGACTTCCCGACAGACTCTTGCGGCCACATGCGCGCATTGCAATTGGTACAGATAGCGTTCTGGGGGCCACAGTGAAGTCTCGAAGGTGCCCAGTGGTCGTTGTTGGTGAATGGCCTTAGTCTCACTGGTAATGCCAGCAGATGAGCCTGAATGGTGCGAGGGGCCGGATTACGGCGGGGTTGGGCAATGACCCGGCAGCAAATGTCGTGGTGAGGGAGGGAGTTGGTAAGATTGGCGCACCAAAGATAACTCGAGCGGCGCGTACCACGCTCCCATGCTGCGCAATGAGTCCTTGGACACTGTCTTGGCGCATTCGAGTGGATGGGCCGGCGGGAGAGTCCTGCAGTTGGGCATCAAGGGCAGCGGCAGCACTTCCATGTTGAGCAATGAGCGCCCGAGCGCGCTCTTCGATGGCTCTCATGACGGACGACATGATGATACAGTAGATCTGCTCAAGGAGTTAGTCGCTGAGCTTGGGGTAAAGTAAAATAAACGTACAAAGTGAATAGCAGCAAATCGTATACTGGACTCAGGGTGATTACTGGGAGAGAAAATTGTTTTTATTGAGAAGAAAACTCTGGAGAAGACACAGAAGAAAACTCGGAAAAAAAGCGTGTCTATGTTACAGAGCCAAATGCGCTCTGCTATCTACAACGCCATGCCAAAATGCGACTCGTTCCGTGTTTTCCCACATTTACCTATATTCGGCTACATGATCCAGAGCTTCGGGACTCGGCCTGCGGGCTCGAGGTCACGGGATTTACACGTGAAATGGAAACCTTGCTTTAATGTATAGAATATCCAGGACGAGTGGATAGGCCCCTAAAAAGAAATGTTTGTTGCAGCGTGGACCAACAAGTTCAAGCACTTGGGCCAGGTACAAACGTCCCGGGTCGAAGGGGCGCACCACATGCTAAAGACGTACATCCTGTTGCCCACGAAGAACTTGTTGGAAGTCGTTCGAGACATCAAGCGGTGCCTCGTAAACCGAGACGACAAACTCGGTCTTTGTATGGAAAGAAACAGCCACCTCAAATACCCTGTGGCTGCCCATGCGATCTTCAGTACAGTTGCCAAGAAGATTTTCGAACACGCACTTGAGATTGCTGCAGACCAATTGGCCGATTCAATGATGCGGGCAAGAGAGAATCCTGATGACCCTTGCACCAATAGGCTGACAGTGGCATTCGGGATCGCGTGTCGGCATCGTATTCGCGAAATCTGGGACAAGGGCAAGACCGTATTACCAACCAACTTCTACAAACATTGGAGGCTAGATGGCAAGCCAATTTTTTTGGAAGGTACAGCTCAGCGCACCCCGGCATTTAATAGGAGACGGCACAGTCATCATACTAAAAGGTAATCCGATCCGACATCCGCACTCCACCATACGTTTTTTAAAAACATTCGTCCACCATCTGTCCAATTCACTGCAAACTTTACAACTACATACGCCCACTTAAACCTCGAAGCAAAGCTCAAACGGTATGAAAAGCGTATTCTGTGACTTTATCTAGGACTTTACTCACAGCAGCCTAGAATTCAGACACGCAATCCACAGTATGCCTCCGAAGCGGAAGGTGATTTGGGCATCCTCATGATCTTGCAAGGAATCCTTCTTATTTATATAGTAATCGGCTCTCCTTCTTGGTTGACTTTCTTTTGTTGCCACTTTCATAGCTTCAGGTCACAGGCAGTCTTGACTGGTTCACTCAGGTCCCGGGTGTCACACTTGGAATTGTCCGGGGGTCAAATACTGTCCGGGCAAAAAATTCATTGCCTTTGTGATGTAGATTTTTCCGGACACTTTCTAGTGATGTTTCCAGCACATGTTTCCGGCCGGACTAAATCTAGGAGCAGAGAGCACTGCAGTGGCTGACCATGGAGCAAATGTTTGAGAATCAGAAATGACTGTACTTTATTGGCAGACTTGGACAAATGATCAGATTCGAAAAAGGTACATGAAACATGGAAAACTTTATGGTAGAACTACTTTCGTCGAGATGTCTTTGAAACAAGAGCATTGCTCTTACTCTCAACGCGGCTTTTGGGTGCAGCAGCTGCTGACTCATCATTCTCTATGGCAGCCTGAGGGGCGGCTGCCAAATCTCCACGGGTCTTCTTGCCATTTCTCCACCCCCTGTCATGGTGACTCACAAAGCCCCTTTGTAAAGTGGGTTCACAGCCACTTGCCCGGACAAAAGTCCGACAATCTTTGGCTCAGATCCATTTTACCCTCCCTTGCTTGCAAATACTCCTTTAGCAAGCAACGTCCCACACAAACTCGATAAAAGATATGTCCTCCAACAGCACCCAGTCTGAGGATGTCTATAATGCCATGCTCGCATTAATAGATGAGCATAATGAAGCCAGCAGAAAGCTATCACAGAGGATGACAGACCTGATGGCTTTAACCCCGGTTACTCCAACTCTCATGCAAACAGCGTTGCGGGCGGTACAGCCTGTGGGTCATAGGGCTCCTACTTCGTCTGAGGGTAACTTTACACCCTTGAAGCCAATGATGAACCATGGAAAATCTCATGCGCCGAATTGTTTACTTACAGCAGAAATCAGTATTGGGTTGAACGCTACCGACGAGGCTCACAACGACTCGACCAATACACAGCCTAGTGGTCAAATTCAGCTTGGAGGTAAAGTATTCCTCTTCAATGTTTGTTGGTCATCAAGCTCATTTGGCTCATTGTCATCCTAGAACCCCATATCGGCTTGAACGACGACGGCGAGAATGCCACTTCAAACGGTGCGGAAGATGACGGGAGGCTTGATGACCAGAACAGTTCTGGAGATGCCACGACTTCTGATGGTATGATTGCGCCCAAAGACAGTAAAGGTTCACACGCTTAAATAAACCTTGTTTGCGCAGCATGGACCGCGCCCCTCCCTCCTTCCGGTCCATTTGCCACCGCAGAGGAAGCAGATCATGCTTTGAAGCAGTTTGCCATCGAGAACGGATTTGCTATCGCGAACCTAAGGGAGCAACGCGTTTCTGGGCCAGGAAGCGCAGTTCACAAAATCTGGCGCCCCTGCGCATGCCACGGCGAGTATAAAGCCTAAGGACCAAGGTGTGCCACTGTGCAAAAAGGGGAGCAAAAAGACCGGTTGCGGCTATATGGCAATTCTGAAGGGTGTAGTGAACAAAGGGGTTGTGGGAGAATGGTCAATCAAATTGTCCGATACCGTGGGCTCAGGAACCCATACGGGACACATGCAGTTGACAATGGCGGGGTTGAAGACTATGTTTCAAGCTCGGCGTTTTACCCAAAATCCTACTGTGTCCCGGGAAATCCAAAATATGATCGAGGCGGGCACAAAACCGCGAGAGATCTTGGCTACCATCAACAAGCACACGTCTCGGCCATTGGTGACACTCAAAGAAATCACGAATCAAAACTCGAAAACCATGGAAAACATACTGCAGGGACGTTCTCCCTTGACAGCACTGCTCGACACCCTTTCCCAGTCTGTGGAGCAAGGTGTTGTTACAGACGTGGTCCAGAATGAAGAGAATGTCTTGACTCACCTTTTCTTTCAAACTGATGTGAGTTCGATGGCTCAAAACCTTGTCTTATTTTCTTTTAATCCTCGTGGCATCTAGCGGGAGATGGCAAAGCTTTTAGAAAAGTTTGGCGATGTTCTCATAATGGACTGTACCTACCGGACAAACCGGCACAGAATGCCGCTTCTCCACGTCGTGGGAATCACCGACACCTTTCATTCCTTTTCCGGCGCGTTTATGCTGATGGCAAACGAAACGACTGAAGATTATAAGATTGCGCTTGATCGTCTGACAGCTTCGCTGTCAAAGCCACCACACGTCGTTGTCATTGATTGCGACACCGCCTTCATTGCAGCCGTGAAAGCTCAGTGGCCTAATACGAAGATCATCCTGTGCCGATGGCACTTGTGGCAGAATATAAAAAAACATTGCCAGAAGAATTTTGTTGACAACGACGAGAAGCATGATGCAGAAGCATTCTCCGAATTCAAAGAGTAGGTTCTATATTCCAATGCTCATAACCTGTGATTGCTCAGATATTTCAATATAGGGCATGGATGGAACTGGAAAGCGCTACTACAGAGGAAAGCTTTTTTCAACTCTGGGAACAGATGGAGAAGGACATTGACAAGGCAACGTTCGCCTATCTGGAAAAGAACAAGATGCCCTTACGCCAACATTGGGCCAGCGTGTTTATCGATAAACATCAACATTTGAATGCAACTGTGACTTCGCGCGTCGAAGGAAAGCACTGGGCTTCTATCAAGTCCAACGGCTCTGCCAACTCCACCATCTTCACGTTGTATCAAACTATCAAAAGAAATTGCGACCAGCAGATGGCGAATTATCAGGCTGCTGTCGTTGCAAACTCGAACACCATCCACCGCTTTCTCACCGAAGATGATATACAAGAAAAGCAGAAAAAAAGATTCATAACCCGTGTCAAAGTCAAGCCTTTCTACTCGGAAGTTAATCAACGCCTTTCTTTGCACATACTCACCATTCTTGACCAAGAACGAATCAAGGCAGATAGGATTGTCAAAGCCAATGATCCTAACACTGTTTTGAGCGAAGGGTCATTGGTCCTGAAACCATGCACCTCATGGCATAGAACAGTCATGGGTATGCCGTGTGCGCATGAGATATTAGCTATGCGGAGAGAGGATCGTGGATTGAAGATGAGTGATTTCACTTCAAGATGGCATCTGCAGCCAGTCACCTCCAGCTCGGAGGTGCTTGAACCTCCAGTCGGTCGCTTTACCAATTCTACGCATGGGCGTGGGAATAAAAGGCTGCGGACATCGGCAGAGATCGCAGAAAGCCAGCTGCAAGCGAGCCAACGACACTGTGGAGTGTGCCAGGCACGTGGGCATGACAGAACGCAATGTCCGTCTGCTCTTGTAGCTACGCAAGCCGCGCAAACAATTTTCGACAATATTTCCGACTCGAACGTCCCCGCACCTGGAAGCAGCTCAGAGGCACCACGCAAAATTCGGGCTGCACCGCGATGCTCCGGTTGTGGGTCGTCGGGCCACACTTACAAGAGTTGTGCAGCAAAAAACTGATTTTTCCTTTTACATCTATCTTTTGTCTACAATTACATTTCCGTTCCAGTATCGCCAGTATTCTCCTGGCATTTTCAGCAGTTTTCTTGAAGCATTTGACCCAAACAAGCATGCTCTATATAGATGGTGAACATGCTATGTTTGCTCCGTATACCCGTGTAGTGAGCGGGGGGCAACCACGCAACTAACCAGGCAATACCGGGCACTGGGCCAGGCCTGGGGCCAGGCAAGCACGGCCGCAAGTGGCTGTGCACTCCATGAAAAACCATGCCAACAACGGACGTGACTCATAGGGGTGGAGAAAGGGCATGAAGACCCGTGGAGATTTGGCAGCCGCCGCCTGAGGAGCTCGGCGCTTCCGTGACCCCAGGGCAACAGCACTGGCAACACTTGCATCGAGATCAGCAGCCGTCACGTTACGCTTTAGAGAGTTGGGAATAGCAGCCTGTGCTTCCGTTTCATCTTGGCTGTCAATTTCCTTTTCTGCCTTGTCAGTATCTAAAGAGACCAAACAAATCTCAATATTCCCAGGAACATTAAATAGAACGCAAATATGCCTGAAAAATTACCCTTTTTTTGTGCCTCTGGATGCAAACTTTTACCGAACAAATGCTGATTGCTGGTGGTAGCATCCCCTTCAAGGTCAGATTCATTGATGCCTTCATCACCGTCTAGGCCCAGGTCCAAGTCACGTGCCAGTGGGACAGACTGCTCCCGGTCATCATTGTCCCCGCTGTCTTCATCACCTGCAAGTTCTTACTCAGTATCTTGACGGATGTTACTGTACATAGGCTACCATTCTCACCTTCACCAACATTGCTTTCGTCCTTCTTTACAATTCTTTGCCCTCCAATAGCTTTTCGCTTTCCCAGGCCTTCACCTTTGTGCACTGCCACTAACAGCTTTGTTCCTTCTAGACCCACGAGATCCCTGATCGCCAAGAGTCAGTAAACATTTAAAAAAAAAACCAAAAAGGCGATTACTTGAAGGAATCGGGCTCAGTACGCTTAATACCCTTAGTGTTCCAGTGCTCTGCTAATGCTTCACAGTGTAATTTTTGCCGATTGGCATAGCAGAGGGTTGTACAAATACCCAAAGTGGAAAGAGCCAATGCTGCTTCCCAGGAATCCACCTCAACAGCTGTCAGAGTAAACGGCTGCTTCGGGGTCAGCTCCAGTATTGTCGTGAAAAGCCGCTGCCAGAACAATGCGGGTGGGTGAAGGGGGACCTTGACCGGGACGACTTTCTTGCTTTTGCCCTTTTTCACTTCACATGGTCTCCACTCCTTGGATGACATGTCTTCCACAACCCAGGAGTTTCCTCTCGCACCAGGCAGGTTCAATACCTTCGAACCACACACCGATGAGCACAATTGAAATGGCATTATCCATGGACAACTTACTCCCGCTAGTCCGGCATCAATTGCACCAAGTTTCCTTGGCTTCCTGGCAACCATAACAAACATAGTGGTGGAAACAAGCAAGTTCTCCTTTTTCGAGATGGCTTTCTGGGGATTGATCCACTGATAGACTACCGGGTCCAAGTCGAAACCGTATGGCTTGAATATCTCGACCTCGATTTCCTTGGTTTTTAGCACTTTGTCTGATACAATCACAAGCCAAGACTCTTCTGTACTGAGCCTTGCGATCAGCTGTTGCTGTACGCTTTTCCAGTTGGGTTCATCAGCACAAGAATAATCCAACAGCAGAATATTCCTTTCCCCAACCAGTTTTGCATAAACTGCTACATCCATGACAGTCATTGCTGGGTACACAGTCTCGGTCAGATTAGCGATCTCCCCCATCTCATTGATAACAAGGATATGCCAGGTATGGGGCTAAGCCCAATACAGAGACGAATGTACTGTAAACCAAACACAGAAGAAGTCTGCAAAAAAACGGCAGAGCTTCCATATACAGAATGCCCCTGGTCATTCTCACCACCAATACCATTGAGCGCTCCTCTAAAACCATGGCTGTGTGCAAACCCCCCTCCCATCTTGGGTTGGCTTTGGAAATCAAGGGCTGTGTGCAATACCCGCCCAGTCAATGCCATTCCACCATTGATACTCATTCCCTCCATCACTCACAAACGGCCATGCCAAGATGCCATCTATTTTCCCATGCTCAGGCCATGCCAAGATGTAATCTGGCTTTCGGAGTCGGCCTATGTCCTCAAGAATTTGCCCAGAGATTTCAACTCAACGCCCTCCATCACTTACCAACTGCCATGCCAAGATGTAATGTGTTTTCCCACGCTCATCATTACCAAAATGGGCTTTGGGACTCGGCCTACGGCCTCGAGGATTTGCCCAAATATACCAAGTCGTGGGACTTGCGGCGGGAGCAACAGTGTCCAAACAGGTCACGTGGGGCACGTGGTTCGGACGGATTCTATTTTAATGTATAGAATGCCAGGGGAATGGGTCTAAGCCCAATCCAGGTGTGCTCTATTCAACCACCACGGACATTTCTTCCTTGACTATTACAACGCCCATTGACAAACTGGCGTCATTTTCTTCCTTAATTGAGGGGTGGGAGTTGATTTTTTATGGTCAAGAAGAACTCTTGGACCCACCGCAGTTCGTGTGAACTCTCCCTGATCATTCTTTTGGTCTGGGACTTCGTCCCAGCTTGTAATTGTTGCCATCACCACTTCCTCTATGTCCTCAGTATCACCTTGGCCTCCACCTCTGCCCCACGTCTTCACCACATACACCACATCACCCCACGCGTGTGCCGGGTTAGAACAGCCGCCAGGTAAACAATAGATGAGATTATGAGATCGTAAAAACCGGTTACAGCGAAAGGGTACTTACAGTACATGGCAGCTGAAAGACGCAAAGATACCGTTACGGATATATTCACTTCCTCTGCTCTCATCATTCCTGCCACTCACCTGCGCATCAATATTGGATTCCCTCTCCGTGCTCCCGTCACTCTTGTCGCTATCAGATTGTTGAATGCGGCATTGATGAGGACGTTGAGAGGGACCCGCAATTGCCGTCACCTCGTCGACGTTCAAAGGACATGTTCGTGCATTGTGACTTGCATACTGTTTACAATTTCCGCACTTGTGCTGCTTGCTCGCCGCGGCTAGTCGTCTTTCCTCGTGCTCAAAGCCGGATGGATCTCTTCGTGTGCTCAATGCAGTCTTAGCTCGTTTTGAGCCCCTGCGGTTACAGGAACCTGCCGGTCGTCCCTTTCCTCTCACAATGGCTGGGTTCCTGGGAGGTGAAACCGGCCGTCCCGCCAACTATATCCACTCCCAAGCTGCAGCTTTCTGATATTCCTAGAGGCTTGTTAAGACCCGCTTCTCACTGAAAAATGTGCTTCTGTTACCTTGAAGTAAAGAAGCTAGGATTGCTTCCGGAGCTCGCTCCTGCTGCCTTGATAAAGCCATGGGGGGGTCGAGATGCCAATGAGCATGAAAATCAGCTAACTCCAACACAAGTCCAGAAACCTTCATTTGAGTAAGTGTGTGACAGCAGGGCACACCCATCAACTTGCTGAAATTGCCATGGCAGGGAGAGTCAACGTCCTTGCCTTCCCCCAAGATGACTTGCTGCTCAACCAATTCCAGCGCCTTCAAAGAAACCTTGTACTCTACCGCTGCGTAGAATGCGGTACGTAATCGTAAAGGCACAAAACTTTTGGCATCTTCCATGGTGCCCCGGATTTTTGCATGCTGATGGACCATTGCCCTGTTCGATTGACTTGACCGCGCCTGGCAGATCCTTTGTGGACGTCTTAACAAACTTCTTGAGGGTACACCCCCAACCATGTCTCATGTGCCCAGCATATGTGGCCTTGCTGCGCCACCTGCCGGATGCGGTGCAGATGAAAAACATAAGCAGCGCAGGTGAATGCGTCGCCTGGCACGCATCTGAATTTTTGCATCTGCACCGCGCATATTTTTGAATGCTATGCCCTGCATCTGTAAATCTCATCTGGTTAGCGCCTGTACTTCCAAACGGTGATCCACATGAAATTTTCATATGCAGAACACATAGCTTGAACTTAGTCACAACAAATTTTTGCACAACAACAAACTGCTCGCAAGTCCTCGTTTCTCCTCGCAATCTCTTTTTCACATTCCCCAACAGATCACACTCAACAAACTAGACACAATATACAATGCCACACACCGCTGACGATGACGATTACAATGACCCTCTTTGTCTGCAGGAGAACTACAGCGACTTCAAGAGAACGGGGCCTGGTCGAGTCAATTACCAACGATGCAACGTCTCAATGAACGAATATCGCTCAGTGATGAACAAACATCTGGCAGGTCAAAATCATCGGCAACAAGCACAGTTCACTGAGGAAGAATTATTGCTTGATTTTCAAGAAGCTCTTGGTCATGGTCAGGATCAGGATGACACAGCAATTGTTGGACTTCATCCTGAATCGGTATCTGCCTTTGATCACGAGTTTAACATGCACCAGCATCTGGAACAGGTGGAAAGCATGCAGGAGGAGGATGATTTTCTGCGATCCATTGAATAACCTGAGGATTTGGAAAGCAATATTGATGACAACGACAACAGCATATCATTCTTTGATGAATCTGATGAATCTGGGGAGGACGATGTGGATTCCAACAATGGCCTCGGTGATGATCTGGATTTCAACTTTCTCAGAAATACTGCATCCGGGAAGGATAAGGATGATGGAGAATGGTTCCCTTTTCCCAACCGTATGTACGCCCTGTGTGCGCTACTCATCATGCACCCACGCCATGTCATGTCAGAGAGTGTGCTGACGGCAATTTGGTGGTGGGGCAAGGCTATGGCCATGGAGCTTGCTCTCCCACCTTTCCGCTCGATCAAAGCTTTTCTTTCAAGGCTGAAAACGCGGACAGGTAGCGACATCGTGGAGAGTACAACCCTGTTCAACAACATAATCTTCCTCAAAGATATTAACAAAGTTGTAGCACAGGAAGTTGCGAATCCTATTGTCCTGGAGCATTTGAGAATGTACGGCGAGAAAAACACAAGTGCTGCCATTCAAGAGCTTTATCAAGCCAAGAAATGGACCAACGATCCCCACTTCCGTACCCCCATGGTCAAACACAATGGCATACAATATTTTACAGGAGACTTTGCAGCCACGGACACCGATCAAGTCATTCGCATAGAATACTTCTTCATCGTCGACCGCTCTCTTTGTGTTGAAGGATTTTTACTGGGATGAACTCCTCACGGTTCTTGGATCACCCTGAAGAAGTGGCGTGGCCGTGTTGAGCAGCTACGCGGCCTTTTTACCCCGCCTTCGAATGGACCGAATGTCTTGCAAGGCTTCTTAGAGCTTGACAATCAGGGCGCCAAGCGCCGGGTGCTTTACACGACCCGTCAGCGCGCGATGGTCGCAGCCGGCTCCGCTCTTCGGCAAAGAGCGAACGGGCGAGCCGTCATTCTGTGTCCCCTCATTTTGCGGGTGGATGACGCCAGCGGAAATCGTTCCAAAAAGTGGAACTGTCATTACACTTGGTTCATGCAGCTGGCCGGTCTACCTTTCCATGAGCGTCAGAAGGATTATCACACCCACTTCCTCTGCACATCAAACATTGCATCTCCTCTGGAGCTTGGCGAGCCCATCGTCTCCTCCATTGTCACCGGACTCGAAAAGGGTATTGATTATTTTGATGCCAAGACACTGAAACCGGTACTGGTCATTGGGGGAGTCTTTCCAATATTGGGTGACAATCCCATGCACTGTGAACTGACTTCAACAATGATGCTGCAACGCGCACATCGCTTCTGTCGATATTGCATGGTGACGGGTGATCTCAAGTCTGCCGACAACATCATTCGTTTTACTAGCCGCGGGCCACGTCGCAACTGGGCTGAGATGAGGACACAAGTGGTGGGGCATTTGCAGAAGGCATGCGTGCCAAGAAAGCAAAGGGAATTGCGCAGCATGCAGAGTTCACAAGGAGTGAAAGGCACGTACGCAGAGGAAACGATTACCAAACTCATTAAAATCGCCAGTACGGAGAATGAGAGCTCTGCGAGTGCAAAGAAGCAAGCTCTTGGTACTGACGAAGAGCTCATCAATCCCATCTTCCGTCTAAAAGGGTTCCACGGCCATCTGGATACTCCAGTTGACCTACTTCACACAGTATCCCTTGGTGTCCTCAAATGGCTGTATCGTCAAACAATAGAAGACATCCCCAAGGGACGCCGCCCGGACTTAGCCCTCAAGATCACCTCTTTGAGCCATGCAGGATTCGACAGATGATTCTCAGGGAAAGAATACCTCCAATATCATGGATTCTTAGTAGGCAAAGACTTTTGTGCAATTGCTCAAGTTGCCATATTTGCCTTTGATGGATTTTTGAAGGATACAGTAAGTGGATGGATGCCTGGCGAGCCGCGGCAGTGTTGGTCCAATTATGCTGGGTCCGCTCTATTGAGTCACATCAGCGGTACGAGGAGGAGCTCAAAATCGCCATTGACAACATGCTTGTCACAGCATACGCCGCTGATGCCGGAGTCTTCATGAAAAGAAAATTTCACATCCTCCTGCACCTGTTGGATGATATCAAACGCTTTGGCCCTGGACTGTTGAGCATTGTGGAGAAGTTTGAAGCGTCCAACACGTTGATGCGAGATGCTGTGATTCATACTAATCGTGCAGCTCCAGGACGTGACGCAGCGGAGAGATTTGCGAGACTTCAAACCCTTCGTCACGTTGTTAGTGGTGGATATTGGAAAAATGATCAAGGTGGATATCAGCGTGCGGGAAAAAGTGTTCGGGCCTTAATGAAGGACGATTATATACGTGGAATTCTGGGTATGTGGTATCGATGGGGATCGTCAGTCATGATGCACAATTAACCACATCTTTAACATCAGGTCTGAAGAATGATGAAATCAGCGGAGCGGAACGCGTGCTGAAAGTGTCCGAACAAGATGGCGATAAGGACATCGCATATAGCACAACGCACCTACAATGCCCTCCTACATTGTCTATCTGCACCCGTTGGCGCTGGGTGAAGATTACTTGCGACAAGCGATTTGGCCCCGGCGAATTTGCTGGACTGACAGCGGGGCGTCTGGGCCAGCTAGTGGAAATTTTGAGCAATCCGTCCGGTAGTATTTTTCTCCTGGTCAGTATCTTTGAGCGCTCGGGTGAGAGGTTTCACGGATGTCCAGTGATCCAAAGGACTTCTCGGCATGAGCTTATCTCCTCCTCCGACCTGGAAGGCGCCATGAATGTGCAACATCACTGCTCCTTTGCTGGTTGCGGGTCACGAAACCACTCACGGATTGTTCAAGAACGGCAGATCACCGAGCAGGAGCACAAAAAATGGGTTCATGCCAAGGACAAATCTTTTATCATCAATCTTTTCACTCTGCAATTGCCTTGGGCGCTGCCTCCGCTGCCACTAAACAAGGAAAGATCTATCAGAGAACTGTGGCACTCGAGGGCATCCGCGTCTGCATCTGCGCAACCGGGCGCTACCATCAATCAAGCCAGCCTTCAATTCCTTCTCGGCGGCGCCAGTCAAATCGGGCAGGTGGGAGGGTCTATTATTTGAGAGTTTGGCGTTACGCGTATTTCATTTCTTTCATCTTTTTTCATCAATTTATCGGTCTCACAACCCAAATATATTTCTGTCTTTGTTAAAGATCTTCGCCATTACGTGCATCTATGACATCACGGTCATCCTTCAGCTTGTGTCATCATTTGGATTTTGGGATATAAAATGATACTCCATCCGGTAGGTCCTCTCCTCATTGCTTGTTTCTAACTTCAAATCTTGCTCTGTCATCTTTCCTTTCAATCTTTTCACCAACGTTTGCCTCCCAATGTCTTCAACGGATTTTTTCTCCTTTGATAATGCCGCGGATCATTCCCTCTCTGACGAAGCATCCAACCACGACGGAGACTTGGACCCGGAAGAAGACGAACCAGATACGAACAATCTTCTGGGAAAAAGGAGCAAATGGGATGATGATGACTTTGAAGAGGCGTGTTCCGCTTGAATTGACTTTAAATTTACCTGACTCACATCAATCTAGAACCGAGTTCTTAGGAGCGGGTGCCAAATCTCCAGGGGTGCTTGTCCAAATTCACGTCCCGCATGAGTCACGTCGGTCGTTGGTATGACAATGAATGTGATGCACAGCCACCTACGCTCATTCCGCGTTATTGCATTGCAAGGCTGCAAGCTTCTCCAACGGAAAGACAAAGTAAGCCCATGTAGGAGATGCTTGCTTCTGTGAAATGTCGAAAGTAATCTGCCACAAGTGTTATGAGAGAGACACACAGAAATCATATATTCAAGCCATATGTAAACATCACAATAGGGTCGAACAGACGCACGCAAGAAAGGAAACCCCAAAAGAGCAAGCAGCTCAAGAGCGTTGTTTGGATGGGCATTTCTTGAAGGTGTGTTCGGTCGACCCGCAACCAGTACAACGCGCCTTGGCACGAACTTTTCGCGGCGGCTCCAGGGCGCAGTCCAGCGCAGTCTCCACTGAGGGCCCAGCCGCATTCATATCCTGGGCCATGTCCTCCGCTGTTTGCGCCGCCGCAAGCGCAATCAAAGGACACTCGCTTCGGTCATGACCACGTGTTTGACATAATCCACAATGTCTCTGGCTGGCCATCAGCTCACTCTCAGCGCGCTCTTCCGATGTGCGCAAACGGTTGTTCCCGCGCTGATGAGAAAGTACATTGAAACGACCAGGGATACAGGGTTCTTGCACCTCCGACCTTTGGTTGCATAGAGGCAGATGCCATCTCGGCGTAAAGTCCGATAGTCGGAGTGCCCGCTTCTCCTGTCGCATGGCTAGGATCTCATGAGAACATGGCACCCCCATGACTGTTCTGTGCCATGACGAGCATGGCTTCAGCACCATAATACTTCCACTCAGGACGTTGTCGGGATCGTTTGCTTTGAAAATGCGATCCGCCTTTATTCTTTCTTGGTCAACCATCTTCAGAATATGCACAGGCAAGCGGTTGTGGACGTCCGCATAGAAGGCCTTCATTTTCACGGGGATTGGGCACTGCTTTGTTTTTTTGGGTTTTTCTGGTAGGTTGTCCTCGGTCAGGAAACGATGTGTGCCCGTCGAATCCTCCACAACAGCATCTTCAAAATTTTCCATCTGCTGCGCACAGTTACGAGAGATGGTTTCGTACAAAGTTAAGATTGTTGATTTTGCGGATCCATTCTTTTTGACGGCCGCCCAATGCTTTCCCTCAACCCTGGAAGTTACGATGGTATTAAGGTGTTGGACTTTGTCAATATAAATGCTAGCGCAATGTTGGCGCAGCAGCAATTTATTCTTCTCGAGATACGCGAAGGTTTTTTCATCAACATCCATCTCTATCTGCTTCCAACGCTCCTGAAATTCCTCCTCGGTGGTAGCCCCCTCAAGCTCCATCCAAGATCTAAAGGAGTACGTTCAGGGATTTCCATTTCACAGAAAGGAATGTGAAACCTACAATTTGAAATCGGACCATGCGTCGGCATCGAACTTCTCATTCACATCTACGAAGTACTTCTGGCAATTTTTCTTAATGTTCTCCCAAAGGTGCCATCGGCAAAGAATGATCTTTGTTGTCGGCCATTCTTGTTTAACAGCTGCATTGAACGCGCTGTCACAATCGATGACAACAACAGAGGGTGGTTTGGGCAGAGATGCCGTTAAACGATTGAGTGCGATCTTATAATCTTCAGTCGTCTCCTGCGCCATGAGCATGAATGCTCCCGAGAACGAATGCGCAGTATTGGTCATTCCGACAACATCGAGAAGTGGGAGCTTATGGCGATTTGTACGATAGGTACAGTCCAAGATCAAGACGTCCCCAAATTTATGCAAGAGTTCAGCCATTTTTTGCTTTACGCCTTTAAATTTAGCAAGGGACGGAAGATTGATGAACCATCGAACTTACGTCAGTTTGGAAAAATATGTGAGTTGGGACGCTCTCTTCGTTGTGTATGACATCAGTGACGGCCCCTTGATTGACCGATTTTGACAAGTGATCCAGCAGGGCTGCTAAGGGGGACGACCCTGCAAAATGTCTTCAACTTTTTTCGTTTTCTGGTTCGTAATTTCTTTGATAATGATACGTGGAGCTGCCGGGTGCTTCTTGATCGTCGCTAGAATTTGTCCGGGCTTGGTGCCCGCTTCAATCATATTATTGATATCACTTTTAACACAGACATTTTGGGTAAAAAGGCGGGCTTGGAAAAAAGTTCTCAAGGCTGCCCGTGAGAGTTGCGGATGGCCTGTGTGAGTACCCTTTCCATTGCCCTCGCACAACTTGATTGTCCAGCTCCTAACGACCCCTTTCTTCACCTCTCCCTTCAGAATGACCATGTATTCGCAGCCCGTTTTTTTGCTCTTTCTCTTGAGCAGGGGTACTCCCTGGTCCTTTGGCTTGTATTCCCCACCACATGCGCAGCGCCGCCAATATTTGTGAATAGGGGTTCCCGGTCCCGCGATGCGTTCCGTTCTGAGATTAGCGATCGCAAAGCCGTTATCCAATGCGAACTGTTTTAGTGCATTGTCGGCGTCTGTAGGAGTAGCAAACGGTCCAGGAGGCGGCGACGGAGGAGTCCATGCTGCGCATATAAGATTTATGTGCTGCAGACCTTGCACCCTTTGCTCGAAGCATACCATGCGTGTTTTCAGGCATCGCCATATCGTTAGGCGCCATCACATGGTGAGGTTCACCGATTACAGTCGTCTCATCGTCAACATCGCCACCTCCTGCCTCAGGACGCTCGATCCAAATTTCTGATGGTCAGGATGTGTCAATTGATTTCTCTGTATTGGCGTGTCTAGGGGCATAATATACCGTGAGGGTGTTCCTGAAGATCAGTTGGCATGGCAGTTTCGGTGCTGTTCACACGGTCTGCAACAAGGACATCTGG
Source organism: Phlyctochytrium arcticum (assembly GCA_025602905.1). Classification (NCBI taxonomy): domain Eukaryota; kingdom Fungi; phylum Chytridiomycota; class Chytridiomycetes; order Chytridiales; family Chytridiaceae; genus Phlyctochytrium; species Phlyctochytrium arcticum. Next base: position 693,812 of record JAHLKI010000014.1, on the reverse strand, counting down.
AAAACGTAAACAAACGGTAGCCAAATTAGACCTTTGATAGGACACGATTTTCATATGGGAGTTCAACATACCATCGGACTGGATGACGATAGACATGGTACCCGCAGGTTGTAATGCCGCTCGCGCAGCCGATTGCATCAACGTCGGCGTGACGGGTGTCAAAGACATGAACTCTGCCAGCTGTTGTTGCATCTGGCGGGCTGCCTCTTGGTGCGCCGCTAAAATTGCTTGCATGGCTTTTAAAGCTTCTTCTGAGCGGTTACTATCAGATGACATGGTTTGTTTTTTGGGACGGGCTACGGTAAGCGTAAGCTATTTAGGCAGTACATTGGATGGACAAAAGTATTTGAGGACAATTGTCGGACTTTTGTCCGAACCAGGTGGCTGTGAATGCACTTTATGAGAGGGGGTCGTGAGTCACAATGAGCAGGGGACGTGAATTTGGCAAAAAGGCCCCTGGAGAATTGGCACCCGCCGTTCTTAGGTCTAATCCCGGGACAACAAGCTTTCAAAACTGGCCCCCCCTCTCCATCTCTGAAGCTACCAACATCATTCAGGGAATGGGTTTCGGCAATGAGCCGGACATACTACAAGCAGGCATACAATTTGCCACAGCACAGATGCGAACACAAATTTTGCTCCTTTTCATGCAAGGCCAACTGGCCCAAAAGAATAACGAGACTCTCATCGCCGCGTACGCCTCAAACTGGGAACCCAGTAAAGCATTGAAGGTTGTTGAGCGAACCACTTTCACGCCTTGGCCTTCTAACCTGTAAATTTCAGACCACTGCGAGAGAGATGGCCACCCGCATGGTGCTCAATCCGAACAAAAAAACCTACTTTGGAGACTCGGATCTTCTTGCCAAGAAACTCATTGATGAGGAGGTAGGCGTCACGCGGGCGCTTGGCCGTAAACCACATATCAAGAAGGAGGTTACCACTTTGGCTAGTGCCTGCCTTACAGTCGTGAAGCGAGACCTAAAAAGTCGCATCTTTCGCGGTGGCAAGATCGTGCGGACAAAATTGGACGACTTTGCTGCGGACCTTTTTCAGGTGGAAGCCGCTAATCCTGCTCATGTTGTACGAGCAGCGGTCTTGGTAAGTTTGCAACCTGGTCATCCGATTAAGACTCAATAACTAAAAATACTCCAGCGCACCCTGTCTAGGAAGATGCCTGCCAAGTCAAGGACCCCCCATCAATTTTGGAAATCTGTGTCAAATGCGTTGAAGCAGATCGATGAGAAATCTCCAGCGGTAAAACCAAAGTAAGCATATTGAATTTTTATACGCAATTTGAAGCATTATTCTGAAGGGTTTAATGCATTTAGGTTCTTGGATGACCTCCTTGCCAAAGACCGACGCTTGTATAAAGCATTGAGGCTGAATGAGGTGGATTTAACGGCGCAAACCAGTACCATCTCCCCTCCCTCCACACCCCGCTGAGCTGCTTACTTTTGTTTTAATACTCTACTACTTCATATCTTTCATTTATATCACATTTCCATTATACAATTCCAAAGCCACGATTTTTTACCCGAACATTATGGTTTCAAATTTACATATGCAAAGGGACATGGGTGTCCTGCACCTTTTTGGCACCTGTGTTTCAGGTGCCATGCAGATGTCAATCATGTTTTCAAAACATATGCATAACGCAGAATTCAGCAGATTGCTCACCATCTGCTGAGCATGTGCGAGGGAAGCGAGGAACGCGCTGATGCGCCACACCTGTTTTGACTATGATGAGCAGATGCGGTTAGTTGGGAGTGTAGAATGCGCACCTTCGACCCGAGGGACATGAAAGTGCAGTGGCCTGAACAAGAGAACGTCATTGAGTATCTGGACCAGACATGGCTGAGTCTCAGAGAATACTTTCTGGCTGCCCACTTCTGCTCCTGCAGCTCTACTGTGGCACTGTTCATTACCTATCTATTGTTTCAGAAGATAAGTTTGAGATACGGCAATGGAAGCCATCTCACCTGATTCCATCCTCCAAGAAATTTTGTCCAATCTTCCCCCGAAAAATGTCGCTTTTGCTTCTCAAGAAGGTTCTTGTTAATATGCCATCTGCAAATAATCTGCTTCGCTATTGGAAAAACTTCTGCTAAAGCGTTCATCAACGCGAGCTCGCGGTCACTGGCAATGACTTCCAGGAAAGGGCCCTCTTCGTAGATGGATGCACATAGCTTTTGAACTGCCCATACATAACTTGACTCTTGCTCGTCCGCCATGAATGCAAAACCAATCGAAAATGTTTCGTAGGTTGACGTTATGCCTACAATATGAAGTAAAGGCATTTTATACCTGTTGGTCTTATACGTGGAGTCCATCAGAATCGCCGTTCGGTGCTTGCGCACTAGAACTGTGGATTGTGGGTGGGCTAAAAAGAGACCCTCCGTCACTTTTTCGTTGTTCTGACGGATCTGGTAAGTATACCCATCATTCTGTAGTTTGTCCAGTAATGTTTCAAGAGAAGTTCTGCCACCCAGCTCTTGTAGTTCTAATGTTCTTCGTATGTTGTAGATGTCGCGTGGTCGTGTACTGATCTGAGGTTCTTCAAGCCGGAGGCTGGTTAAAATAGTGGAAGCTGTGACGCCTGCCTTGATCTCACGCTCTACGGTGGCCCATTGAGTAACTTTGAGCCGGCGATTAACGGCATGCTGCAAGGCATCTCCGGGTGGATGATTATGCTCCCCGCAGCGTACTTCAACGTGGTAGCGGCCATCTGACTTGGTCAAATGCAAGTAAATTTCAAAGGGGCAGTTTACCAGTCTGCTTTTGCCTTTGCGCTTACGGTCTTGCTCGCTCGGAGGTATGCTTCAAGTGCCGTACTCTCCACCGCGGTCGCAGCGTAAGGTAAATCTTTGGCGGTCCAAATCGGATTGCTTGGTGATGACCGCGTATCCTTGACTAGTGGCAAACGCTCCCAGACTGGCAATGGCTGCGTCCAGATTATCGAAGGTTTGCACCTCTGAGGGCGGCAGCATCAGGTAGGCACTTGCGGCAGGGGGGGAGATAAAAGCATTGGCGTTTGGACAAGGCGCAAGAGCAGGAGCAGGCAGATTGAGACTTCCCCCGACGTGCAGCTGGTCCATACTTGATTGTCGTTGACTGATGTTGATATGTTTTGTAGGGCACTTTAGATTGATCTATACAAATGTCCAATGATCAAGCACACATTTTACAACAATGAAATTGAAACTCGGATCTGACTATGGGGTGGCTGTGTACAAAATGAATCACCATGGACACCCGGCCTGGGGGGTGCCCGGAACAATCTGAGGGAGGTGCCGTGAACAATTCCCTTTATTTATCATTAAACAACTTTCTACCATAAATTGCATGGCAGAATCCATCTGTTTCAGTATGTAATCATGAAGGTAAACTATATGATGTACAGTATATTACCATACAGAAAACAAGAACTCTGGAAATGTATAAACAACCGATGTGCATAAGAAAACATGTTGCCATAACATCATATGTTCGTTATGGATGCTGCAGATGCTGTCACAAACTCACCCATGCGTAGCACCCCTTCCTCATCCTCTGCCACCTCCTCCTCCATGTTGGCTGACAGGTGCCTTTGGAGCGGCCTTCCATACCTTCCCGCATTTATTAAGGACATGTTTGTATTGGTGGTTTGTGGACCCTGCACCCAGTACAGCATCATTTCTTGGGCAACTGCAAAATGTCATAAACAAAAGTTGTGTGACAAGCCCGGCTTGTCAGTATAATCTTGTCATTGTTAACGCGTCGCGTGTCGCGTTCGCGTCTTCATTTCCGTAGTTTACCGTTCGCCATCCTTTTCATTAGATAGCTCGCGGTAGCCTTTTTGTACATAGTTCTCCCCTGTATATAGTCTTGGTCCTCTGGACATCCCCTCATTTTTCTCTAGCAATTCTATTCTCCTTGTATCATACTTCATTCGACATAGTTATTGCTCAACAACACTGAACCAAGGAGTCTTGTTATATGGTAGCACCACCAAAGGATCCCTTACCACCAAAACCCATTGATTTTACCCACTGAACCACCGGACTTTAACACTGTACCACGGAACCAACCCTTGAACCCTGAACCCCCTGGACCCACGGAACCCACTGAGCCACGGAACCCAAGAACCATGGCACAACCTATTGAAACCCAGATTAAAGCAATGACTGAAGAGCAAGCGAAGACGAAGCTCTTTCAACTTACAGAGGAATTTAACAACCTGAAAGCCAGCCAAGAAGCACAATTGAGAGAAGCGCAGACGGCGCTTTGCAATTCCCAATCCAATCAGGACACCGAAACATCGAAACATTTGATAAAAATTTTGAACAAACGCCTGAAGGCATACAAGGGACAGCGCGATGCTTCCATTCTACGCACATTCAGCAACAACCTGGAAGCCTACTTTGGAGCCGCAAACCTTACCGAATCAGAGATGCTGCAAACGGCTCTTGTTCACTTGGAAAACCAAGCCGAAGTATGGTGGCAACGGCACTGTGCTCAATTTTCCGAACACTCCGCTACCCGCATCCGAACCTGGGCTCAACTCAAGGTAGCGCTTTACGACGACTTTTGGCCCCTGAACACTGTAAAGAACGCACGAGACAAGATCACGAATTTGAAGCAAACGGGATCAGTCAGAGAATTTCGCCAAAAGTTTGACTCTCTTGCACTGGAAATCACCAATTTCTCTCAGGACGAACAACTGGACAAATTTCTTCGTGGTTTGAAACCACACATTGCGAAACAATTGGAACTCAACAACCGTGTTTCATCCTTTCAAGACGCTGCAACGGAAGCAGACCGTCTGGATGCAATCGAATACAACTACCAACGGAAAGACCGCAAGCACGACCCCGCACCGACGACCTGCACCTACACCCCATCACCCACCATTGACGATGGAGGTGTTCGCCCCATGGACTTAAACGCCGTCACCGGAACTCAAGGCCCACGTCTCCACAAATTGACCAACCAAGAGAGAGAAATTCTGAAGAAGAAAGGCGCTTGCTTCCGTTGTTGACAAACTGGCCACATGTCCTCCCAATGCCCATTGCAACGACAACGTCAGGGAAACGCCAAATCGACATAGGTGAACGTAGTCTTTCCGACCCTATGGACGACCTCCAAGACCCTCTCGCTTCAACACCGGTACACCCTCCTGTTATAACCACTTTGACCTCGCGGACGCAAGATGACAACCCCGACACTACAACCCGTAGTAACCTCTCGACACACCAACGAAAAACACACCCCGAAATGATTCCTTACACACTCGACAAATTCAGCAGTGCCAGACTTCCCGACCATGCGCTGCTCGAATTCTCAGGCAACTTACTCACCGACCGTTCTCGCCCAATCACGATCCTCACCGACAACGGAGGAAACCAACTGTATATTAGCCGCCGCTTAGTACGCGAAATGGGTCTCACGGTCTATCCCCTGCCCAACACCACTTTTCTAATGGCCGACGGATCCAGTAAGCCCAGCGACGGTTATGTCAAGAATGTGAAGTATTCCTACGGCACCCACATTGAACAAGGCAACTTCATCGTCGCGGACATAAAATACGACATTATTCTTGGCATTCCATGGTTTAAATGGCGACAACCCCACATCAACTATGACACTGGCACACTACAGTTTACGACAACCTCTGGCAACCGCGTTCGCTGGCATGCGAAACGACGACCTTCTACCCCACCGATCTCGACCACACCATTGAACCTCATCTCAGCGAAGGCGATCACAAGACTAGCGCAGAAGCATCGTACCCAGATCTGTGCAGTCTTTCTGAAAACTGACCCCCGCCTCGCTAAGACATCCAAAGATACTCGTTTAGATGCCTGACTAACCAACTTCAAAGACATTTTCACCGAAGAGTTACCCCCAGGACTGCCTCCCGAACGATCAGTAGATCACACTATCCCACTCACCGACACCACTCAGACACCATGGCGCCCGACCTACCACCTCAGTCCCCTCGAGCTCGCTGAATTGCGCAAACAACTTTCTGCTCTACTCGCCGCCGGTTACATCCGCCCTTCTACCAGTCCTTACGGAGCGCCCATCTTGTTCACCAATAAACCCCACAGCAATGAACTCCGGATGTGCGTCGATTATCGGGCTCTGAACAAACTTACCATCAAAAACCGTTACCCCCTCCCTCGGATGGACGAACTCAGAGACCGACTCAACGGAGCAAAAGTTTTCAGCAAAATTGACCTCAAGGCCGGATACTGGCAGGTCCGTATTGCAGCACAAGACATCCCCAAGACAGCGTTCCGCACCCGTTACGGTCACTACGAATTTCTTGTCATGCCTTTTGGACTCACCAACGCCCCAGCCACATTCATGAAGCTGATGAATGATGTCCTCCGCCCCTTTCTCGACATATTCTGCATTGTCTACCTCGACGATATCCTCATCTATTCCGCGACCCAAGAAGAACATTATCAACACATCGAACAAGTATTGAAGGCCCTCCAAGACAACGCCTTATACGCCAACCGCAAGAAGTGCTCATTCTTCCAAGAGGAGATCGAGTTCCTAGGCTACGTTGTGTCCCCCGACGGTATCAAACTTGACCCAGGGAAGGTGAAAGCTGTGAAGGAATGGCCCAGACCCAAATCCGTCGCAGACGTTCGCTCCTTTGTCGGACTCGTTAACTATTTCCATTCTTCATTGCAGAACCTCGCCGCCATTTCCGCCCCACTCACCGACCTTTTGCGAAAAGATCACCCATGGGACTGGACCACCGAATGCGAAGACATTTTCAACACTTTGAAGACAGTCGTCACCGCGGCCCCAGTTCTTCGTTTCTTCGACCCCGACCTCCCCACAATTGTTTACCCGGACGCATCTGGATTCGCAATCGGTGCCTGGCTAGGACTAGACGATGGAACATCCATTAGCCCCGTAGCCTTCCATTCCCGAAAGATGACCAGCTCCGAGCTCAACTACGACACCAGAGAGCAAGAACTACTAGCCATACATGATGCCCTCCGTGTCTGGAGACATTACCTTGAAGGCCGCGAATTCCACGTCGTGTCGGATCACGAATCGCTCATATGGATTCAGGACCAGCATCACCTCACTCGCCGTCAAGCTCGCTGGATAACCATGTTCCAATCTTATGACTTCCGCATCGGATACGGCCCTGGCAAGCTCAACACCGTTGCAGATGTACTATCACGCGGCCCCAATTTAGCCCCGCGTTGCATCAAATGTCGCGTTCCAGTAGAGACCAACAACATCAACACTACGTTACTAACTACCCCAGATTCCCCACTTGACGCTCTAACCACTGACTCTGCCACAGACTCGGAAATTCAGGACCTGATCAAGCTACTGAACATGCCACCCAAAAAGCGACCCAAAGCAGCCCTGCCCCGCCTAGACCACCTTCGACACGTCGACAATCTGTTGTATTTCCAAGATCGCATCTATGTTCCGAAGTCTCAGCGTACCCACCTCCTCCAGACCCATCACGACACCCATATCTCAGGACACTTCGGAATTCACAAGACTTTCGAATCATTGGCACGCTCTTACTTCTGGCCCAAGATGTACCGCACTGTTAAGCGATTCGTCACCTCCTGTGATGCCTGTCAAAGAAATAAGCAATCAAGCCGCCTCACCCCCGGATTGTTACAATCTTTGCCTGCCCCCACGACCTGCTGGAGCAACATAGCCATGGACTTCATTCCCGACCTCCCACTGACCACCGCTGGTAGCAACGCCGTATTAGTGGTGGTGGACCGCTTGTCTAAGCGAGCACATTTCATTCCAACAACGAAAACAGCGACAGCCAAGGATACAGCGCAACTTTTCATCGCACATGTGTTCAAGCATCATGGATTACCCGACGCCATAGTCACCAATCGAGACTCAAAGTTCATCAGCAAGTTCTGGTCAGAACTGATGAAATCTCTCGACTGCAACACCCAGATTTCCACCGCAAGACACCAGCAAACAAACGGATTAGCCGAAGTAACGATCAAGAGTTTGAAAACATACCTCCGCGCGTTTGTCGATTATCACATGACCAACTGGCAAGATCTTTTGCACCTCGCCAAATTTGCATACAACGACTCGACCTCAAGCTCAACGGGCTTGACCCCCTTCTACGTTGACACTGGACGTCATCCCCGCACACCGAACACACCCTTAGACCTCAACAACGCTGCCAACCCCGAAGCCTCGGACTTTCTCACACACATCAACGATACGATCAAAGTAGCCCGCGACAACATTGTAGCCGCACAACAGCGCCAGGAGAACAGTATAACAAAGATCGCCGTCCCTCGCCTACCTACAATGTCGGAGACCTCGTTATGCTCTCGCACAAAGGACTATCCCAGGAGACAACCCGCGACCGGCCCGTCGCTAAGCTTCTACCACTGTGGTTAGGACCATTCCCGATCACCGCCCTCGATGCCAACAGGAATGTCACCCTCGATTTGCCTCCCACCATTCAAGCACATCCTACCTTCCACATCAGCCTCATCAAGCCTTACGTTCAACCAACCACCCACTTCCCGGATCGCCAAGTACCTCCACGCCCCGCTCCCCAGATTTACAACAACGAAGCTTTCTATGAAGTTGAACGCATTGAAAGTCATCGGAAGTACCGCAATCAACTCCGATATCTGGTTAAATGGAAAGGTTATCCGTCTGAGGAAAATACGTTTGAACCCGCCAAGAGTTTCGAAGGCCCGGCAGCCATTGCTATTCTCAAGGACTACCAGGCCAAGCACAACCTCCGGTACCGCTCATCCTTTAGTGAGGGAGTGTGACAAGGCCGGCTTGTTAGTATAATCTTGTCATTGTTAACGCGTCGCGTGTCGCGTTCGCGTCTTCATTTCCGTAGTTTACCGTTCGCCATCCTTTTCATTAGATAGCTAGCGGTAGCCTTTTTGTACATAGTTCTCCCCTGTATATAGTCTTGGTCCTCTGGACATCCCCTCTTCTTTCTCTAGCAATTCTATTCTCATTGTATGATACTTCATTCGACATAGTTATTGCTCAACAACACTGAACCAAGGAGTCTTGTTATAAGTTGTTGGACTTGGCCCAAAGCCATGGTTTCCTCTGGTCTTGTGCCCAAGTTGGACCCCTAGGCAAACATATACCTATAAAAAGCAAAGAGGGGACATTTTAAGGGTAGTCACCGAGTCCTAATTAATTTTTTCTGACGCGTTTCTGGCTGGTGTGACAAGGAAATTTGGCAGATTCTTGGAGAAATGTTTCGAGCGTCCGTCTTACGTCCTAACAAAAAAAGGACAACGGATTCGGATTCCTGGCGTTGAGAAGCATGAGTGGACAGAGGCTTTTTGTTTGATTATTCCTCGTTATCAAGAAACTTCAATATCCAAGGAAAGGGTGGTGGTTTCAAATGCATTTCAGCCACTTCCTATATGTCCAGTCAAGTCGTTCGAATGGATGCATGTCCAGCTGGTTTGAAATGTCTTGTTGCCCTGGGCACAACGCGTCAGTTTGACCGACGCGTAGATCTATATAGTCTGCGAATTTTATTCAGTTGAGCTATTTCATAAGACTGATTGGTTGGACCGGACCAATTGCGAGCTTGTCATGTTAGGGGGGGAAGGGTGCGCAGAACCAACCCGGAAGTCTGCAAGGAAACCTACATCAAATACACTCAATTTTCCCAATCGTACCCCTAAGCTCCGTTCAGATGTTAGGAAATCAAAGGCAGGAAAACGCGCAGCAGTCGCACGTCAAAAGAGATGGGGAAAGCTACCAATGGAAGTTTTTGAGGATCAAGCTTTACTCAATTCAACTGAAGTAAATGAAGCTTCCCCATTGATGGATACCGCAATTACCCAAGAAGATTTGTTCCTGGTAGATACCGCACCAGATGACATTCAGGAATCTCCAGAGTCCATAGCTGGCTCCTCTTCCATGTCCATCGTCTTGGCATCCATAAGTCAACTTTTATCATCTATACCGTTACTTAGCGCGTCTTCGTTCATCGAAAGTATATACGGCATTGAGCTCAAATTCGATCCCGACTTTCGTTCCCGATCATTGCCAGAAATGGGACGAACACGTACATGCGAATTGCAATTGATTTTGAGAAAAATTCTGACTGATATATTGTCAATTTTCGTTGCAACAAAGGATTGGGTTTACGCCCTCAAAATGACGCTGAATGACAAGGTATGTCAATCAAACATCATTTGGTTGGGGATTCTGTCCAATACCAACGTCTTTTTCGAAAGAGATTTGCAGAGGCTTTCGGAGCGCTCGGCGTTCAAGGATTTGTGTTTGCAGAAAAGCAAATGCGCAGTAATTTGACAACCCTTCATGAGGAGTCAGAGAATCCTCAGCAGCAAGAGAACCTGCGCATTCTTCAAGAAAAAATGAAACACAAAGAAACGAAGGTGCAAGAACTTCAGGCGGCCCATGAGCAAAGCATTTGCGAAACATCCACCCTGCAAGCGATGTTACGGCATAAGGCTGAGGAACTAATGGCCTTGGAGAAAAAATACGAACTACTGCAAGCGAGCATTGATGACAGGTCTCTCCAGAGCAATGTGTTGAGCGGAACTGGCACTCAATCAGATTTTACGGCCATTGAAAAAAAATTGACCGCAGAAATTAACGCCTGGGCGTGCAGCAGAAGCAAAAGCAAAATACCACGAAGAATTGCGTCGAAAGGAGAAAGCTTCTGACCAAAATCAAGTTGGGGTCGACGCTGCTATCAAGAAGGCTATAGAGGATTTCATTAGTCTCAGTGGCGTTGGTCCCTTCGCTGAGATGGTTGGCTCAACTATATTATGCGAGACTGACATCTTTCTCGACCACATCTTGCATATTCCTTGCCGGAAATGCAAGTCCGTGCATCCTCCCTCAAACATCAAGGTCTCCAAATCTGGATAAGGGGTCATATTTCATATAACTTGCGCGAACTGCGCAGTCAGCACACTCCGGCAAAATTTCCAACCACCAAAGCAACCAAAGGGCGGGATCGAACAGTCAAATCTGACCACGGCCGTTGTTGCAGCAGCCTTGAATGCCGGAGTCAACCAATATCAACTGATCTGTCTCTTCCAAACGATCGGCGTTACGCAGCATCCGGCAGAATCCACATATTTCCTCCTTCAGGGGAACGAGCGCGCCCATTCCATTATTCAAAAAGCCTGCGACGAGTCCGTAACAGTTGCCGCTCGCAACGTTATTAATTACTGCAAATACAAACGCCTTCCAGCATATGTAAGCGCAGCTGCAGATGGTGCCTGGAGCCACAGGAGAAATGCTCCCGAACAACATTTAGAGATCATTGCTGGAGATAAATCATACCCTCCCGAGCTGTGAGTATCTTCCTCACTAATTTCTCCAAAATTCATCCGAAATTCAGCATCTCCGTCCAGCTACAAATGTGCCCCAATTATCTCTTACAGTATCACCCTGAAAGAACGCAGTCGAACACTGAAGGACGGCACAACCATAACAATTCGTGCTGGGAACTTTGCGGAATCCTCCAAACACATGGAACATCAAAATTTGACGGTGGCTCTTTGCATACTCAACCAGCCTTTCATAGAAGCAGGCATGAAATTGCAGCTTACCATAGACGGGGACCTACAATCCAATCAACTACTAATGCGAGAACGGCTGGTCGAAAAGCACTATGTGGACCTCCCTCATTGGAGCAAGTACAGTACGTAAGGAAAAATTTTGAGAAAAAGTACTCGTCAACTTGGGGGTCCCAGTGGGAGGAAAAGCTATGCGGGCGTCCAGTTACGATCGTCTATGTCCTTGGAGCGATGCGTCGCAAGGAAGAGGACAGCAAGGTGCCCCAACGGACTGGGAGACTGTAGCGCAAAACCAGCTGGTTTCAACCTTTGTTTCACATCTGCAAGGTAAATGTGCTAGCAAGGAATTTGTCATTACTTTGGGGTCAAGAGTAATGGTCTAATTTGTTACCCCGAAGGTGATCATTCACTTTGCATAGATGAGATATGTTGGTCAGCCGAAACAAACGCAGAGATTGACGTAGGCCACCCCAACTCGATTGGCAAACCGGAAGCCATCATCAACAAATTTACTTCGATGGTGAAAGACCTGTACAAGGTACTCCCGGGACAATGCCTTGTAACGGAGGACCGGACCACCCCCAATGAAGCCTTAAAATGCAGGTATTGGCAAAACATTGGTAGTTTGCAGGGCTGCCTTTGGTCTTCCTGAACCTTGGCCTTCGGACATCGCGTGGATCAAGCAGTTTGAGGAACAGCACGGCAAGCGGCTGACGAACAATCAAAACGCGATTGAGGAGCGGAATAAGGGCCGAGCAGATCTGTACGCCAAGCGAAAGGCGGACAGCAGACTCTTCGACATGATCGAAACATCAGCATTCATTCCGTACGGCTCATCACCGCCAGCAAGTGCAGCTGCACTCGAGCTATATATTCCATCATGGGCGCCATTCATCACAGACTTCAATAACGAGAACCTTTGCACCGGTTGCTCTTTAATGCCCCCGCGGCAGGATGATGAGATGTACGGCCTATGTTCTCTATGTTACTTAGCGGTCATGTTGGATTGCATTGACGTCAAGAGCATGAGCGGAAGCAGGAATTTGCGCAGCATAGAGACACTTCGGGTAAAAGTTGGCAAATTGGCCATGCTTCTGGATGCGGATCAAGAATATGCTCTTCTATGTCATACCCTCCGCATCGTGTTCCAACACGAAGAATTCCGCGATATCCAAGCGGACGCCATCCAATGTATTTTGAGAAATCAAGACACAGTTGCCATTATGAGGATGTCAGAAGGCAAGACAATCTTGCATGCCCTCCCAGCGGCCTTATCATTTGCAACAGAAGGTTTTGTCTTTACAGTAGTGGTCTACCCTCTGCTCTCTTTGATCGACAACCAGATGAGGGAATTGACTAAAGCCAACATCCCTGCTGCTGTCCTGACCGGGCATACTACCTTTGATCAAAAAGTGGCTATCCACGCCGACATTGGCAACAGACTGCTTCGGTATATCTTGACAACTCCTGAGCAACTCCTCACCACCTCATTTCGGAAGACAATGCAGCATGTTCTTAGGAGCAAATATAACAGGATCCGACTCGTGGTTGATGAGGCCTATGTTGCATTAGAGTGGAAATCCTTCCGAGATTATTCAGGTATGCGGGCGGTCAAACTTCAATTTGATTGTTCGCTGTTATTGCTGAGCGCTACTCTTACCAAACGGAATGCATATGAACTGTCTCAGGTCTTTGGGGTAGAAAATCCCCAAGTTCTGATGAGCAAAAATTTGGAAACGCCAAACATTGAGTACACGATGACGAAGAAGGGAAGGAACAGCTACCCACACGTTATTGACAGTCACATAACCGCATGGCAATGGATCAATGAGTCAGGCATTGTTTATTGCTCAACTAAACTGGAAACTGACGCTGTGGCAGAGGTGTTAGACAAGATCCTTCTACCAGAGAATGAGGACGGAGTGCAAAAACGCAAGTACAAAGTCGCCAAATATCACGCTGATATGCCTCTGGAGGACAGGGTGGCCAATCAACTAGCCTGGGAAAAACGCGAGGTTCTGATTATGGTTGCGACGAGTGCGTTTGCCCTCGGCATCAACTGCGCCAACGTGCGCTTCGTGATCCACACAAAGATGCCCACGTCGATGGGCACCTTCCTCCAGGAATCTGGACGTGCAGGAAGAGACGGTGCTTTCGCCAAGAGCCTAGTCATCCTCTCCGTAGGCATCCAAAAGAAAAAGGCCGACGCGATTGTCTCGTCAACGTTGATTGACTACCCGGATGAAGTACTGAGTGAGGAGGAGCAACAGGATCTGCGCATCCGCCAAAAGGCGGTAAAGGAAGTCGAAGTGTATTTTGCAGATCAAACCGTTTGCCACAGATCGTACCATCGCTACTTTTTCCACGCCCGTAACCAAGAACCTCTCCATCCCCGGCGCTGCCTTTCTCAGGAATACATACTACAGTATCCAAACGCGTACCCATGCGGTATTTGTCAAAAGGGTGAACCATTCGATCATCTAGAAGACATATCGGTCGAACGAAACATCTTGGCCATCCTCAAGATCACAGCATACCTTTGTCAAGCACTGCCAGCTGTCGAAGTGACGCCCATAGTGGTTCGAGACATCTATACCAACAGCACGGCTATGCACAAAATCGCGACGGAGTCCCCTGAACTTCAAACTATTTTGCAGTCTGTTGGTAGCGCAAACACCACCCAAAGCATCACCAACTTGGTCCTGAAAAGAATGGCATGGATCGGCCTGCTAATAGAAGACGTGTCTTTCCGCAGCGGACATCGTCTTGTTAGCATCAGACCGGGCAGCAATGTTGACTACGCCAATATTGCAAGAATGTACAAGCCAAAGCCGAAATCCAAGAGCAATGTTGACAACGCCATTATTGCCGGAACGTACAAGCCAAACCCGAAATCCAAGCGCAAAGCGGTAAGTATGGTGGTACCTTACTGGCCCATGCCAACTTAGACTGATTACGGTAGACTGAAAAATATTTGCTCACTTAGGGGGAGTGAAACGTGCGACCCAACCCATAGCAGTCCATCCGTCGATCCTTTGTAATCCCTTGTAACAGTCTTTTAGTTTTAATTATTATATCTGATACCATTTCATGCATGGACAGAGCATCCATACAGTAGAGCATAGTCAACAGCCATATTTTACCCATTATAGTAGCGGCAATGTAGGTCAATTCGCACGATGAACAGAAACGCTAGAACAAAAAGCCTCTGTCCACTAATGCTTCTCAGCGCCAGGAATCCGAATCCGTTGTCCTTTTTTCGTTAGGACGTAAGATGGACGCTCGAAACATTTCTCCGAGAAAACACATTTTTTGGAGGCTGTGTAACACGAGTTAACTAGTGAGCCCGCGTCAGAAAAAAACCGCGTTTTTAACTAGTGACTCGGTGACTACCCTTAACCATTGAGAGTGGGCAATTGAGACTCTCCCCCAAACTGACCAAACCCTAACTTTTTTTTTAATTTGATTCCAGGCAAATGAGCGCCAAACCATGCACTTAAACAAATGCATCTCTGCCTAACTCAAAAAACAAATGTTGACCAACTTCCTCTCTTGAATATTGTGGGTATGACCTGGACTCATCAAACCGTATCTTTTCCTATGTGAGATCAAAGGAGGCAACATTTGATTACCAATGGGTTCTTGAGCAATTCAAAAATACTCTTGGTTCAAAACAGCACCTCACAATCCTTGCAGATGCCAAACCGGCATTTATTGCTGCCATAGATGTAGGGCATCCAAAGTGTGTTAAGGTTCCTCAAATTCAACAATGTCCAAAATTGTCCTACTAACCCTAGCCTTATGAGCATCTGAGCCAGTCACTTTGCCACCCATGCGTTCCTTTTTACACTCAGCTGCTGCACTGCGCCTTGGAAAATCCAACTGTTCATGTTCAAAACTTTGGCAAGTGTCTGGTCTGTTTCTTGTGTGTCTCCCTGAACTAGGCATTCTTGAAATTCCGTTCAAAATTGCAGCAGCTCACAACCAAACTGTCTGACAGGGTCATCTGCACCAAACTCTTACCCAAAGATTACAAATTACTTTGGAAACAATTCTCTCTCTTGGCCCACTCTGTCTTCATCTAGACTCCACAAAATGCTTTCAAGAACCATCTGATCCCCTCTTTGTGCAAAGGATGCGAGCCTAAAGGTAGATTGACTAGATCAATTTGCATAAACAAATGACCTTTCTTCTAATCTTGTGTTTCTTCACAATTTTTTGGTGGATTAATAGTCAAGGAGTACTCTTCTGTAAAGGCAGAAGAACACAACTGCCGTGTACAAATATTGTTTGTCAACTGAGAAAACGTCTGATATACCCCTGTTTTTTGCCGAAATTTCTGAAATGCCCCTCTTTTTCAAAAATTCCTAACATGCCCCTGTTTTTGGCGGTGATACCTATGATGGCGCAGAAGTTCATTTCAGTTGAAGGCCAGATTGCCAAAAATTTCGAGCAGAGTTCCAGGCGGAGTTCTGCACATTCTGCCACTGCAATCATGGAGGTTGGCAGTCCCTTTGACAACTTCGACGCTGTCGTGAAAGCTGCCTCAGATCATGCTTCCGTGCATGGATACTCCTTCAGCGTTGACAAGCGCGATACCAAACGCCTAGTTCTCTCTTGTCGGGCCCAAGGTTGCCCTTACCATCTCCGTGCAATCGTAGATCGGCAAGCAACGCCCAAGCAAATACAACAGCATGGGACTCTTCCTTCTTATGCTACTGCATTGCGCGTTAAAGAGACACTTCTGTCCGAGTCCTCAGATGACCAGAGGGAGCAATACAGAAAGTTCAGATCCTACTGCGCAGCTCTGATAGCGGCAGACCCCGAAACTACAGCCATCATCAAATCAAGCAATGTACGTCTTCCGGCAATATTGCCTGATTCTCCGCAAGCATTTGCACAGCACTTCCATAGTGCGTTCATCTGTACCGGGAGTGCAAAGAAATTCTGGTCCCACAATCGCAAATTCATTGCAATAGACGGAACGTTCACCAAGAATCGCTTCATTCAGACGTTAATGCTAGCTCGCACCATGGATAGCGAGAATAGTTTGGTTGTTCTCGCCTGGGCTCTGGTTCCCAACGAATGCGAAGAAACTTGGAAGTGGTTCCTGGAGCACCTATCTGCATCCTTGCCGACTTTAGATGACAATCAGACCGTCATTATTAACGACCGGGAAAAGGGCCTCATCAACGCCCTGGAAACTGTGACTCCTGATGCATATGCTGCTTGGTGCTGCTATCACATTGCAGCCAACGTTCAAAAGCATCACGGGCTGAAGATTAAGCGATTGTTTTGGAGATGTGTTTATGCTAGTACGTTCTCGTCGATTACGAGATTTCGACTATATGAAATACTACTTCGAGCCAACAACACATTACTTTAGGCACGGAAGCAAAATTTCTCGAGATACTAGCAGAAATTCGCCCCGAGAAGGCATCTGCGGCCAACTACATCAATGACATTCCACATGAACGCTGGGCTTCCTATGCAGTCACTGGCAAACGATTTGGACACGTAACCTCCAACTTAGCGGAAATCGCGAATGCTTTATTACGCAACATTCGATCGCTCCCTTCTTTGGAAATGCTTCATTCCATCTATCTGCACCAAATGGGCAAGTTTTATGATTGCGCTCAGGCGGCCATGGCTTGGTTGGGCCCACTCGCACCTGCGGTTGAAAGTACCTTGCGAAAGAACATGCTGGCGGCTCGATCCTTTACTCCGATGCCGGCAACCACAACAGATGGAGTCGTGGTCTCCAGCAGGACGGCTAGACAATATACAGTGTTCCTTCCAACCGAGGGCAACAGCGAGGGACAATGTTCTTGTGAAGAGTATCAACTGATGGGAGTACCGTGTGCGCATGCATGTGCCTTTGCGCATGTGGTCAGACAACCTCCGATCTCACTCGTTGCCCCTGTGTGTTCTACCCAGATGTACAGAGCGGCATATGGGGGCACCCTTACGTCCCGGTTACCTTGGCAGATTTGGAGAAAGACGACCTCAACCCGCCCGTGGTCAAGCGTCCCCGTGGACATCCAAAGACTCGATGCGTGGAGAGTGGGATGCAAGGTTCGCAGGCTTCAGCTACCCAGTCCGATCAAGGGTGTCGAACCTGCGGAGAGCCGGGTCACAACCGCCGTACGTGCCGCAAGGCTCATATGTAGTTGTTTGTTCCTCCCTTTAGATAGTGTAGCTAGAAAGTAGCTTGTATGGAACGTTTTCCTTCAGTATTTACTTTGTCATTTGTGCGAGAAAATACCAATAGAAAAGCGTCTGGTGAGGTTTTTATATCCCATATTTCCCATTATCACCCCCACAAACAAGGGCATTTTGGGAATTTTTGAAAAAGAGGGGCATTTTAGGATTTTTGGGCCAAAACAGGGGTATATCAGACGTTTTCTCTTGTCAAATACACCTGCTTGTCACCTATTGGGCCAACCAAGGGTAAACAATTCAACACCATCCGAGACAAATTCATGAAGGAGATTGGCTCGGCCACTCTAAACCTCTTCCCATACATACTGTACTGGGTCATAGCCTCGGTTTCTCACACCCATACATACTGTACTGGGTCATAGCCTCGGTTTCTCACACTCTTTGCTCAATGATGTTCACTACACTATAAAATTGTCAGATGGCTTGTTTGGTATCTGTACCAAACTTTATTTTGGTACACTGGACAAATCTTTTTGTTTTAGGCATTGCATCTGCTGTGGATTTGCTTAAAGTTTGCTGCATGGGGAGGCACACCCACTTGACCATTCGTCATACCAACAACCCCATGTTTGCGCAAACGCCTAAGGAGGCACGACCCAAGGCTTGTACTGCGGCCAGGTACATGCTCTAACACAAGCCAGCGGACCTGCAAAGCTTCCAGACCACCTGGATGGTGCTGACTGCTGGGATTGAGGATGTGGCCAAGACTCTTATGGCCGGACGTTACGCCAAGGACGCGATTTCCTTCGATGCAACCAATAAGTTCCCAGCAAAGCTGCGCGCAACGGAACCCAATACGAACAGAAGAGTAACGCCTCCGGCTCTGAAGGCCCTCAACATCATTCAGAACGAGATAGGTCAGATCATGGACTACTCATTTATTGGAAGCAAAAGCCACCGCGCCATGAAGCTGGGACTGTTGCGGATCAAGAACCAGATGATAGCGTTGGTGCCATGAAAAGATTACTGACAATCTGGTCAGTACTTTCAAAGAAAAAGTCTTTAAACGCATTTTCAACTCTGTTATCAATGCGGACGTCCCCATCCACAAAAAAAAATCACTTCATCAACATGGCGGATGTTGCATCCAAACTCTCTATGGACTTTAGGCCCCGCACAGAAGAGTCGAGTGGACTTAGATGGGACAACATTTTAGCTTAAGGAACAAAACGTCAAATGTAAAGTCGGCAATGGACTGTTTCAATGCATCTTTGTCTTCTCACTGCGCGTTCTAGGTGTCAGATGCCAACTGTGGGAAACAAGGAGCAAATGCAGACGTTTTGCCACCCCCAGCCAAAACTGGCACCGCACCAGCTGTAGCTCCAGAAACAAAAACTACTGAAACCCTGGCGACAATTGTGGTTACATCGGAACCAACCACCCTGACTTCCATAGAGTATCTTTTACAGCCGAAAACCGAGCATCAATGAACGCGATATTGACACAAGCCCAAGCGCTCTATACATCTGACTACCCGTTGTCTCTGTCACTGGGAGCCTTTACCGGGAGGTTTTCTCGGGCGCGTGCTGCGGTGAACAAACTGCCTGCGATCTTACAGTCATCCAGCACGATTGCACCGCCCCCTAATGACCCTCCTCAGCAGCATTCTCCCTCAGACAGTGAAACGGATGATGTCCCAAGCACCCTTTCCCCAACCATTGCAACCACTACTGATCCTGCCACTCCCATTGGCCCAACATCACACGCTCCGGCAAAGCGACGATACGTAAGCTCCTTGTCAAGATCCGTCAATGTGAAAAAGATGAACTATTCTGCACCCATTGGACCGTGTGCCACCTGCAGGGCTAAGCACCGGAAATGCAATCTATCTATTCTATATACTATGATGCACCGGAAACGTGATCGCGTCCACGTGCCACCCGTGACCTCAAGGCCGCAGGCCGAGTCTCAAATTCGCAAATCCTCGAGGCCGAAGGCCGAGTCCCAAAGCCAAAGTTTCCTACACATGAGCATGGGAAAACATATTGTATCTTGGCATGGCAGTTGGTGAGTGATGGAGGGAACGAGTATCAATGGTGGGATGACGTCGACTGGGCGGGTATTGCACACAGGCTTGATTTCTAAAACCAACCCAAGATTGGACTCATGAGTGGGGGGTTTGCACACAGCCATGGTTTTAGAGAAGCGCTCAATGGAATTGGTGGTGAGAATGACCAGGGGCATTCCGTATATGGAACCTCTGCCATTTTTTTGCAGACTTCCTCTGTTATTGGTTTACATTGGTCTCTCTATTGGGCTTAGCCTCATACCTGGCATATCCTCGTGTAGTATAATAGCAATGTCCAAAAAAGAACACGTGCCCCACGCGCCCCGTTTGGACACCCGTTGCTCCCGCCGAGGCTGTAGGCCGAGTCCCAAAGCCAAGTTTGCTACACATGAGCGTGGGAAAACACATTGCATCTTGGCATGGCCGTTTGTGAGGGATGGAGTGAATGAGTATCACTGGTGGGATGGTGTCAACTGGGCGGATATTGCATACAGCCTTGATTTCCAAAGCCAACCCAAGATTGTACTCATGGGAGGGGGGTTTGCACACAGCCATGGTTTTAGAGGAGCACTCAATGAAATTGTTGGTGAGAATGACCAGTCTGCCATTTTTTTGCAGACTTCCTCTGTGTTTGGTTTAAATTTGTCTCTGTAATGGGCTTAGCCCCATACCTGGCATATCCTCGTGTAATGTACGAGTCTTGTACCCTCTTCGTCCCAACCCCTCCCATCACTCTCGCACCACATGATACACTGCCACAGCTATCATCCCGACATGATCCTCTGCGACCCTCCTCTCATGCACAAGATCCTCTGCCGCAGCCATCAGCCCTGCATGATCCTCTGCAGCCTACCTCTCTCGCGCAAGATCCCATCAGCCTGGCATAATCCTCAGCCGCAACGCTCCACCCCGACCCTCAACTGCTCCTCCTGCGACTACTCCTATTGCTTCCAACAGTTCAATTCGCAAGAATGTTCCAAAGGAAACCGCCTCCGCTAATGTTTCCATCTTACATTGTATTAAACAGTGGATAACGGATTCGGAATCCTGACGCTGAGTAGCATAGCTGGACAGAGAGCTTTTTCAAAATTCTCACTTTTTTGAGGGGGTCAATTCAAAATGGACTTCGGGTTGTTTGGGCTAATTGAACTGTTGATGCCGATTGCCGAAGGTAATTGAGACTGACAAGAGCTTTCCAACAATAGAGGGACCCATTCCAACACATAATGGCATCTTCTTTCACTACTACTTAAATACTTATTATCAACTAGCGGTTGGCGCGCCTTGCTTCGCAGCGCGCATCGACTTCATATGTGAGAACGATGGCGAACGCGCATAATACATGATCCATATGTACCGTATAACATGCATCACAATTTTCATCCTTTATGGTGTTTTGCAAGTAGATCTCTATGATATGGTCATTGCATTTCCCTCAACTTTAAGATGGAAGTTATTATCATCTTAGCGATACCCACACATTGTGTTGTATAGTAACAGGGGGACGTTGAATGCATGAACCCCAAACATGCAGGATATTAACTTTTGGAACTATATAGCTTCATGTGCTGAGAATTGCCAACATGGTAACTTCAAGTAAGAATCGCGAACATTTAAGGAAGAACTCAGATGATATCGGAAAAGACCACATTCTGAACTCCATCGCCCGCATTTCCGATCCAGTTACAACTTTAATTTGGTCTGGGTGACGACCTCGCGAAACAGTCACAACTTTAATTTGGTCTGGGTGACGACCTCGCGAAAGAGCCACATACAGCTAACCATGGGAGAAGACCTGAGTGCCCAAATATACAGTACGCCAACATGGTTGAAAGACTGTCCCTGTGACTTGTTGATGGTCATGGCAAATGCGCCAGTGACCGGGAACTGTCGCCGATACAAAGTAAACGGCATCCGTGAATCACTGCACCGATGTGTGATTCGCGGGATAAGAACCACATTGCCAGTGAAGGGCCCTTCAATGATTTGGCAGCAAAATTTCTTTGAGCAAGTCAGCTGACGCCTGATGAAACGCGAGCAGTATGACTGGAACGACTGTTGCCTGCTTGCCCGGAGCACGATTATGTGGCCGGCACAGCATAATCAATTAAATCAATTGAAAAAATTCACAAATGCCCAAACATAATCAGGCCCGGGCAAGCGGGCATAGCGGGCAAGGCAGAAAACTCCGCTCGCTCGCCCCCGCGTCTCGCCCGATTTTTTATTCGCTTGCACACACGACATCCTGCTTCTTGACAACCGACAAACATGAATAACGACAGCATGGATATCACCGACAACATCAGCGCCGCCGCCGCCGCCACCAGTGGGAGCGACCCCGTTGCTGCCGCCTTGGAGCTCATTCCAGACGCAGCTCGACAGGAGCATGTTCGAGCGTTGGCAACGAAATGGCAACCTCCGTTGAAGTTGGATCGGCTGTAGCAGCTCAGAAGAAGAAGCAACGCCGCGGGCGCAAGCCCAAAGCCGCTAAATCTGCCAAGGCTAAGGGAAAAGAGCCGGCAGAAGTGGAATTCACCAGAGAAGAAGTAGAGGGTTACGTTAATGACACAATCACCAACTTTAGTGTAGCCCCCAAGACGCAACGGAACTACGAAAACCGGAGCAAGAACTTTTGTTTGTTCCTCCAAGAATCTTACCTGGAGTACATGGAGTGCATCGACAAAGGCAAGTTGAGCAAGGATACGCCAAAGGTATGTAGGGCGTATCTGGCGAACGAGATGGTACAACGGCCTCTAGGTTTCGGTTTGGCTGAGGGCATTAGATCTGCTCTTAAGGGTTACTTTAAGTAAGTTGCTGAGATGTTTTCCCCTTATGGAAGACGCTTGTTGTCTGACCATACTTTTACACCCCCCAAAAAGGAAATCCTGCGAGTGCCTCAATGAGCCGTACGAGTTTATTAACGGAAAGTGGAGGGGCAATCCAATCAACAGCATCCCATTCAACACCTACTTCGATTCTTTGAAGAGGGAGAAAGGTCGTCGGCCTCCATTGTCAAATGGATTAAATCTGAGGTATGTAAATTTGACGTGTGGGAGAAGAAGATGGTGCTTGCATACTTTACGAGCGCCTGGTACCTTTGGACGCGCTGTGAGGAGCTGTTGGTTCTGCAGTCCAAGCATGTGCGGCCGCGGTTGGTCTGCCCAAAGACCGATGAAGTGTACCATGAGATTGAGGTAGTCTTTCGGAAGACTAATCAATCGGATGCATTGAAGGGTCGGAAGTATCAGATGCACAGGGCGTATGATGGGGAGGAGATGGTGATTGATGCCCAAAAGCATCTCGGTGAATGGTTGGATTTCTTGGGGGAACACTTTGATGGGGGTTTAGTACCTGATGATTACCTGTTTCCGAACATTGCTTGCAATGAACGGAATCTGAGTCCTTTTTGTCGGGGGGTGGCTCTTACTGCAAAGTCGATCCAACGGTACCTGGATATTTGTGTTGAAGGTAGCAAAGTGTTGGAGTCGGCGGCGCTGGGGACGAGGTTCACCACGCATTGTTTTCGCCGGGGCGGAGCGCAATATCGATTCAAGCTCGCGCCGGTACAATGGGATTTGACCCACGTGAAGTACTGGGGTGGTTGGGTCTCAGGAGAAGGCGACGACACCATCGTCAAGTACCTCGTGAACGAAATCATCAATGAGGAGGCTTACTTTGGAGACATAACCAATCAGGTGAAGTATCAGAGCATGGTCAGAGGTCAGGGGTCTGTCGGAACCAGTGATGGGTTGGGGTTGGCGGATGCATGGCAGCGGACGGATAGGCACGTAAAGACGGGCGTCGCCGATTTGAGAAACGGGCAGGAAGTCTTGTCGGAGAAGATAGCCGAGAGGACAGTCAATTTGGAGAAAGCGAATGCCGCTTTGTTAAAGCAGGTGGGCGAGTTAACGGCGGCTGTCGCGGCTCTTTCATTGCAACTGGCAGGGGCAACGGCGCCGCCAACCCGGTACATTCCTCCGCAACCATCATTTAGTCAAGGTACTGTCGGAATGCCCCCTCTAGTGTACCCGGATTCCGACGAAGAGGCTGCAAGGCGCTCGCCAATGCAGAAGAAGCGAAAAATGACCACGGGCAACTCGGCTCAAACCGTCATTCCCCACGCCCGCTATTGGTTCGAAGCGTTGTACCAATGGAATCATGCTTCCGCGGCGCTGAAGGTATGTGTGATGGCTGGAAATACCATATCGGAAAGGGACTCTGAGACTGACTGCTATCCTACAAGGTACCTCTTAAGGACTGGTGTGAGGCGGATCGGATCAATGATCACGCACTTCACAGCAAGCGGAAGTTGGTTGCGATGGTGGTCGAGTATTACAACGGTATGGAGCGGTTCAACAACATCTACTCTGCGGGTTTACCAGACCGCAACGGTAAACCTGTCAAAGGAGTAAAGTACTTGCCTACTCGGGAACTTCTTACGGCGATCAGGCAGCGTCGCACAGCGGAGGACCGGGAGGGTCAGAAGACCGATGAGAGGGTCAAGCAATTGCGACGCGAGAGGAGGAGCGGCCCAGGTCCATCCCAGTAGTTGTCCGCCCATACCTTGGTAAGGGTGTAAGGTTGCTTGGTAAGTTGGTCATTTTGTTGCTTGGTAAGTTGGTTTTTGTCGGTTCGTAACCCGTTCGTCGTCTGCTACATGACGGTGGGTCTTTATTTTCTTTTCCCTTAGGGGACCCTCAGTTAGACTTGCTTCATGGCAGACGAGCAATTTAACTGTCAAGCTCAATAGCGGGGTAATGCACCGATGCCTAGTCACAAGTCTGGGAGACCTTTCGAGGGGAGTCAGAGTGATCCGCCCATCATTGTTTAACCCTGTCTATCATTTGTATAATACATCAAACTTTTAACCCTGTCTGTCTTTTGTACAATACATCAAACTTTTGCTGCTCAAATTTTGTCGTTGTTGTCTCCATTATACCGTCTTGTTGTAGTTGTCTTAATTATACCGTCTCTATCCTTCGGCATCAAACAACTACCTTCAGATGAGCGGCGGTCATTGGGCCACTATGCACGTACAGATGATCCTTTCAATTTTTTTTGTTGCAAACAACAGTAAAGTTAAAGGGAGGAATTTTTTTTGTTCCAATCATTCAAACTATTCAGCATATGGTTGATGTGTTTGCATGTCCAGTCCGCCCTTGGGATGTCTGGCCAGCGATTAATCGCGGCCTATTTAACCCTAGCTTCTTTTGCTTGCCTTGCCCGCAGCCGAGCAAGTTGCCCGCAAAATGTGCCCAGTCCCGTTTATCTACTACAAAGAAACGCACACAAAGGAAGGCAAACATGTATGTAGATGAAAGCTAGGCATAACCCAAAAAAGGCACACCGAATGGGGAGACTTGTATTCAGCGCAAGTTAAAAGCGGTCTTTGAAGAGAACAAGCAATGTCCACCAACAGAACTGCGTAATGATATATACAGTATAATAATTTGGACAACATAAGAGCAAGCGGCAACAGGACTGAGCCAATAGAGGACATTATATGGAGGGGTCAGGCAAGAGGACTCAATCATTCTTGTACTCCACTCCAAAAACGTTACCTATTACGTGGCAATTTTTATCCCCACTGACAACGTGGGCATCATGGTTAGGGCCATGCTGCAGACCGCAAAAGGTCACATCGACACGCCGCAAGATGGCAGGCATTACATGTTTGTTGGTGCGGTTCTGGATGGGGGCAAGCCGAAAATTCTTCACAATGGGAGGTTTGATGGAGGTCCCACAGTGCGCTGTCAGCAGGTGGGAGTTGCCAGTACCATGGACTCAAATAGACATGGCGGCAATGTTTCGGGAGCACGATGAAAGTTTGTAAATAAGAATTGTGTATATGTAAACAGCGTAAAAAGAAGCGATAATATGCGAACGGTTTTTTTGTTTAAAGTGGGGTGAGATCTGGAGAGAAAAGCATTGCAGGGAGAACAGGGAAAGAGAGCAGGAGGCAAGGGCCGGCTCATGGATTAAAGGGTAATAAAGAAAATCAGAAAAATCTTCACAACGGGAGGATTGGCAATGGTCCCAAAGTGCGTTGGAATTGCCAGTATGTTGGACTCTAACAGACACGGCGGCACTTTTTTGGGAGTCATATAGCAGAAGTAAAGGTTTGAACAAGGTTGAAAACAGAGGATAATGCAAATGGTGGAAGTGAAAGTATGAAAGTACAGAATGGAGGGCCTGAAGGAGAGGGAGAGTGTCGGAAAACAGAGGATAATGTAAACGGTGGAAGTGAAAGTATGAAAGTACAGAATGGAGGGTCTGAAGGAGAGGGAGAGTGTCGGAGGGACACCGAGCGCCATTACGTAAGTATGTAATTAAGCCAAAAAAAGAGGAAAGTCCCAAAAAGGAAGGAGGTAGGGTTGGGGTGGTGCACCAAGATTTTGCGCGGAGAAAACAGTTTCTTACAAGTTCACAGTTTCTTACAAAACCAAAAGGAAGGAGGTAGAGGTGGGTGCACATTTTCAGCGGAGGGAAACAGTTTCTTACAAACCAAACAGTTGAAACTGAGGTTGAATATAGTTGCCGCCACCTTTTATATAAGGCGCAACCAGAGAATAGTCCTGGCACAGTGACTGTACATGATTTAGTAAAGGATTTTTGGCTGGTACACAATCTGGGACAATACTTAGGGGTAAGCCCTCAGCACAATTGACCCAGCATTTTGCGCATCAGGAATGCTGAAGGTTTACCCAAAGTGTGGTTGAAATTAAAAAATAGAAACCCCCCCCCCATCTGATGCTCCGGATTTTCCCATGTCCACAAAACAAAGACTGAACCTCTGCGCACATCCTGCGCCATTCACAACTGCATATTCAGTAATACTCTGATGAAGGAACCACTGCCCCCCTTCTCACTGGACATAGAGTCGGATTGGACCGGACCCCAAAAACTACCATACGTAGGAGGTTTTCCACACAAACAGCTGCTGTCACCGGACGAGAAAAGGAAAACTGTATCATAGGAGAAAAGAATCCCAGGAAAGCTCATGTAAAAGAGGACAAGAAATGTCAGGATGCGAGGGGTCTGAATTTGTTGCCGGTACGCGAACCGAGTTTAAAATGGAAGGACATCAAGAACATGCCAAGCCATGGGCACGGCAGGATATGAGGGGCCGGAAATAGCGAAACGGCTCCAAAGCAAGGTTGAAATGATGCAAGCCAGAGTATTTCCTGGTGTGCGGTAGATAGTTTCTGGAATACAGGTCAAGGACAAGATAGAATGATACATGACAAACCTCATAGATCCAAATGGTTATTTAATCGTACTCCGGCATCAAATTCAGAAGCAGTTTGAAGTTTGAAGTTGATGGCATCTAATGCATGCCAAAGATGGAAAGAAATGAAACAGTAGCTTGTCGCCTGTATGAGGGGTGTGAAATAGAAACAGACTTCGTTTGTATTCTAACATGAATGAGTGATAAGAGTAAATATTTCGAGAAAGTGTAAGATGACTACGGCAGTGTGATTTGCATCCATTCTGTGATTGATGGGTCGTAGGTGTTTCCCGTAGAGTCGCAAAGAAGGAAAGTCATCACAGAAAAGCCAGCCGGCAATCATCATACGCATTTTACAATTCTCGTGCCTTTGGCTGAAACAGTGAATCCAAACCATTTCCTAAGTGTTTCCTGGATGTTGAAGAAGTGAAATGAGAAGAGCCAGCATGGAAAAGTAGACCATAAAGCATTTTTTGTAGGTATTTTTTTAGTTTTCGTGCCTCGCATATCTTAAGTGTTACTTGGATGGTAAGAAAGAAGGAAGAGAGAAGATCATGTGGGAAAGCACGCAGTTTTCATAGGTTTGTTTACTCCTCATGCTTCAGGCGGAAACGCTCAACGTAATCCTGTAACTAATGTCATTTCTGGATGATAAGCAAGGGATTAAGATGAGAAAAGCGAGCAAGCA
Organism: Phlyctochytrium arcticum; assembly: GCA_025602905.1. Taxonomy (NCBI): domain Eukaryota; kingdom Fungi; phylum Chytridiomycota; class Chytridiomycetes; order Chytridiales; family Chytridiaceae; genus Phlyctochytrium; species Phlyctochytrium arcticum. The sequence continues at coordinate 666,111 of JAHLKI010000014.1, read as the reverse complement.
AAAAGTAAGATCATATAGAAAATTTAACCCAATTCCCTAAAAAAAGTAGATGGTAGAAGTACAGTCAATAGAAGCAAAACATGAAATGTGAAATGACAAGAAATTAAAAGGTGCAGGACAAAGCCAGCATGGGAAACAAAGCAGGAAAGGTAAAGAATGCATGCCAAGCAATAAATCAGGAAGACAGGCAAAGAAAGCAGGGAACTGCGTCCAATGCCGTACTTCCCGCTTGGTTTTGCTTGCTAAACTGGTTTCACATTGCCTTGTTAAGCTTTTGTTCCGTTTCCTGCTTGGACAGGTGGTGCCTGCATGCATGAATACTTACATGCAGCAGGCTAAGATTCGGGTAATTTGTCCCTCAAAGATCCTCAAAAGCAGGTCACGGGTACTACTTTTTATAGGAGGTACATGCATACGAGCAGACAGCGGCGCTTTCGCACCTTCTTATGGATATTCAAGTTCTTTTTGTTTTTTTTCAGCGGGGGGGTTAACACGTGCATATGGAGAGAATTTTGGGGTTTGGCGTTTATTGCTCCTCACGGCTCTCGAAGAGACTTCTTCTACAACTTCTTGATTTTGTAGAGCAGTTGGGGCTATAACAGGTAATACCAGTTCCTGATTTTGTAGAGTTGTGTGTAGCAAAGAGTCGACTAAGGTTGGTTTAGGATTTCGTGGCTTTTTAGGCTTTACGGACTTTTGAATTGGATTGAAACGAACATTGCCAGTAGGTGTTTTTGCAGCAACTCTCCCTCTTCTATCTGTGACCTGACTTGCTTGTTCAAGTGCTTCTACTTTCTCTGGATCTCTAGTTGATGTAAACGCTATATTGGCGTGGCTATCAATAGGGTTATATGAGATATCAATAGGTGATGGAGGTGGTGTTGTAACGTCGACTTTATCTTTACCAATCATATTAGGAAACGTTCCAGGTATTTGCGGTTCCATCTATTCTAAAGGATTACTTACCACAGGAGGTTTCAAGACACTAGAAGAACCAGTATGAATATTTGCCGCACCTGTAGCAGGATCAACAACAATTTGCTTTTCTCGAGTAAGAATGACTGGATGTACTTTTGTGCCTGATCTATTGGTTTGCATATCCGGTATTTCTGGCAGATCGGCTGGGGCTTCAAACATCATTCCAGTAGCAGCCGTTGTTGCAGCATCGTAATGGTAAACGCGGCCTTCCGTGTCTGGAATAGGTAAACCGGACATACTCGTTGATGTACCAATGTCAGCAGTTTTAATTCGTTTTGATGGTGTAATAGAATCAAGGTATCTCTCTTTGGCACGGTAATCTTTTTCTGCTTTGATATATTCTAGGCCGTCTTTATATGCTTGGGTGTAATGTTTCTTTGCAGAAAGACGAAGGATATCGGCACTTGAAATCTGTTGTTCATGAACAGGTTCAACGTAGTTATTCTTTGTGGCCAAATCCTTAGCATGAATGTTTCTGTTCCACGAATACACTACATCTGGCTGTCCATATTCATCAAGTCTGTTATAATCGACTGCTCGACCAATCTGGTGTCGTTGTAGATTAGGGATACCTTTACTTTGATTGAGCCCTTGGAATTCTAGATAGTTCGCTCTATACAGTATAATGCCATTCCTGTACATGTAAATAGCTAATTTAATTTCTACTGTTTACAAACATGGCGACATTTTTCGACAGCTTGAAACGAAAAGCAAACACGTTTATTACAAACGCCCCAGGTTACTATAGAAAGGCGAGAGACTTTACCAATGCAGCGGTACGAGTAGGAAACAAAGGCGCCAAATTGATATCTAATGTAAATGAAGCCGTAGAGGAGAGCCCGTTATTCAATGATTCAAAGAAACATCGAGACGTGTGTATAGATCAAACTGCTACAAAGGGAATTCGAAGACTAGGAGAAATAAATGACCAAAGCCAAAAATTCCTAGATAAGGTGCAAGGTGGAAGTTTGGAATAATGTATATCTAAAGCAAGCATTTTCGGAGGAAAAACAGTAACAAATGCTGGTTCATAGTAAGACGTTTTGGGAACATGTTCGGCAAGCTTATAACTTTTGATAGGTTTTTGATATAGCAAACTCTGTTTGCTTATTTAGACCACACTTATCATGTCGGAGATTGAAAGTGTGACATTTTCGTGATAGGTAGTAAGTAATCTGACTCGAGGAGATGGAGCAGGATTAGCATGAGTCGTGTGTACCCTGAGAATGGAGTCACTGCCTGTGAAAGGACAATGCCGCTGAACTACCCTCGCTTTTGTCTTGGAAGCCGTATGCAAAGGAAAATTGTTTGTCATCATAATCAGCAAACGAAATGTCCATGTCCGCTAATTGGGAGAAATCATTATTACTCAAGTGGGAAACAAGTAATGTTTGTTTATCATACGGAGAATGGGTAAATCCTTGGACTCCACTTGGAATAGTAGCATTTGTGCCCAGTTGGATGCGCCATTCTCTGAGATTTTGACTCGACCAAACCTCTGATTTGTCTTTGGTCTGGTCACTGTATTGGTCTTCATCGATAAAACTCATCTCGAGACTCGCCAAAGAGCGGACACCTGACATGTGTAACACGAAGGTATTTTTTGAGCCGCATGAGCAATTCTGTTCCACTTGGTTGGTACGAACATAGTCGTAAAATAATGACTTGCCATTGGCGACAGCACGCGTTGCATTTATCACGATCCTTGGAGGGGGAGTAACAAATGGAGTTTGTACTCGAATGTTGGTAACCTGCAATTCGTCTACAACACCAGCCGAAGTAAAGACCATATTGGGATCAGCCAATACAATTTCAAATGTCAACGATTGGTTGGGGAGTGCCCATACAGGAAAGAACAGATCCTTGTTAGGATGCAGAAATCCAACGTAAGGATGCATGGAGAAAGAAGCAGTTGGAGTAGTACTAAAAACATTTGTCGATCCGTACCCGGTCATATTTCCCAAAAGATATTTATGACCTTTTGACATGCTTCTATATGTTTGAACAAGATATGCAGGATAGTTGTCAATTTTAGTGACTGTTTCACCACCCGCCTTAATAGTTAACGATTGAATAATGCTCTCCAATCCTAATTTTGTGTTTAACAATACCACCACCCGAAACAGGCACACCGTTCTTTAACGCCGTCACGTCCATGGACATAACCAGTTTTTGTAGAATAAAGGATACGGCATTAGAGTCACATGTGATCCTAATTGGGGTAACTTGTCTGTGTTTGGTGGAGTAGGTGTCTTGCGTTGGAGAGAAGACGGAAACTCCCTCACCACGTGGATCAGACCAACTACGAGAAAATGTGTTTGTACTAAAGATCCAGTTGCTTGGAACGGACATTGTGTAGTTTATTGTTTAGAAATAAAAACATTATCCAAAGATGCCACCATAATCATCAGATTCATAACCTGAATCTTCTGATTCTGATGAAAATTCATTTCCAAATTCAACAATAGAATTTCTATTAGCAGATTTTGATTGTACTGCTACAGGTTTATCAATTGGTTTTGTTTTGGGTTTTGTTTTGGGTTTTGTTGGACTCTCTCCCAGCGCTGCAATTTTCTTTTGAGGTTTTTGTGCAGCCTTTGCTTCTTTTGCTTTTCGTTTGTTTTAGTTTTGTTCAGCGAGAAGTTTTTTAGCATCAGCAATTCTTTGCGCCTCAAGTTCTTTTTTTTGGTTTGCCGATAGTTCCTGCAAATTCTTCTTTCGTGATGCTATGGCTTTCTCCAAGGCAGCAATCTGCGCAGGAGATCGAGGTTTCTTCTTAGGCTGTACAGGCTCTTGTATAGCATCAGGTACAGGAAGCGTCTCTGTTTGAGAATCTGGTGTGGCGATCGATTCTTTGGGTTCGTTTTCTGAATGTTGTTCTCCAATTAGTGATTCACTCAGGTTTAGCATATAAAAAAGAAAAAAAATCAGAAATCATTAACATCGTCCATAATGGCAAACCGAACAGTTAACGGGCTATGGAGGGACACTTTAGTACCAGTGAGGGAATTTATCAAATGGAATTCTACACGTGAGATGGTATCACCGACTGGTAAGTATTCGCCTCCATCATTTGTCCAATTGATTATATCGCCAAACGCATCAGGGACTATACTGCAAACAATGTTCTGAGCGGAATCATAATCTGTTAAGTACTGTGTCCCTTTTGTAGTAATATTACTAGTAAGTATGACTGGATACGATCCGGAAAGATTCATTGGATTCTTCATGGAATGGGAAACGTCCATTTCAGTAGGATTCCATCGAGACATTCCGGTCAAAAGATATGCAGAGGTTCCTTGCCTCCATTGAAGAATTTTGAATGGAACGCCGGAAGAATTTATAGACAGTCTTCGTGTTGTATAGTTGTAAGATGCAGTGTATACATTGGATCCCGAGGCACTATTCATTGCCTGAGCAATAGTATTAGGCAGATCAGTAACAGAATATGTTCCATTTGGGATCTTTGCGTTCAGAACCGCCTTATTGAAGATGTTTATGCCAAAGTATTTGACAGGGTGATCATCATGAGTGACACCGTCCTGTATGACAAGAGCATTAAGGAACTGGCTACAAAGACAAAGCACAAGAATATTTATTTTACAGATGAAGTGAATAATCAACAGATTCAAGACATTTTGGAAGAACAGAAGGAACTTGCTGAAGATGGAAATACACTCCTTTTGATGATAGATGATGCAGGGGACTCGGCACAGTCAAAGGAACTTAACAAAGAACTTTTAAAACTCTACACCAAGGGAAGGCACCTTTTGTGTTCAACCATGGTTTGTATCCAAAGTGTAACATCGATGCTCTCGAGAAAAATGAAGAATAATACAACAGAATGGATTATCTTCAAGAACAATTCGGAAGATATGGAAACCCTGAGTAAAGTTGTGTCATCTGCGTACAAAAGTAAAAAGGATGTTCTCGCATATCTGATAGATGGAACCAAAGAGCCATATTCGTTTTGTTACATAAATCTTGCAGCAGATGATGCTAAATCGATGTATCGATTTTGTGATAAAGATGGATTTCAGGACTATTTTTAAATTTCATTTTCCTTTTTAAACAGAAGCTGAGTATAGTTTTCCTAATGACAATTTATGGCACCAGTAACGACTGACAAAGATCAGGAATCCACAGTCTAAATACCATCATGTTTGTTGGCGTAAAATGGGCAAAAAATGGATGGCACAAGTCCGATATAAGAAAGTGCTGTACCATTTAGGATTATTCAATACGGAAAAGGAGGCGGCGGAGGCGTACAACGAGAAGGCTAAAGCCATCAATGCTAGTGGAAGCAACCTGAAACTAAACCTTTTATAGGTTTCATGATTACTTTTAGTCAAAGGAAACTAATTCTTAGCTATTGTAATAAAGATATATGAGCGGTATACTTAGTAGAAACGCTTCGGGCTTACGAGTTCTTGATTCTACGTATCTCATAAGTCCAGAAGTATCAGGAGAACTGATAGGTAAGAATGCAGATATAACAGGTTCCAAAAACGCACATATAGACAAAATTAGTAATGAAAATGGAGAAATGAATGTTAACGAGTTATCAACCGTTTTACCACTGATTTCCAATAATAGTAGTGGTCACGTATCGATTAACTTAAAGTACGACTCGGCTCGTCTACAGGTTTCAGGAGAGCATTTGTCAATCGTCGATCCAATTTACGTTGAACCTTTGATAGCGGTTGAACATGAGATTTCATTACAGATTGATTCATCTTTAACAATTAATGAAGAGGGAAAATTACATGCTAATACACAAATACCAACAGTAAAAACTCCGTTGTATATTACTGATGATGGCCAAATTGAGTTACGATACAATTCACATCTTCAGAATAGTGAAGGTGGGTACGAGGATGGTACATTTTTTGAAAAAGGTCTCGAGTTGAAGATCACTGATCCGTTATCCTTTGATTCACTCAATAGTCACAGATTGTCGTTAAATATTGATGATGATACACTCGATATATCAGGAGGCGAACTAACAGTGAAATAATTAGACTATGAACAACCTTTATATAGGGACGATAGATCGGTTAAACTAGCCATTCATCATCCTTTGTATTCAAGTGAAGATGGTATATCACTCAATGCTGTCCAACCATTCACTACAAACGATGAAGGTGCTTTATCTCTGAACATCGATGACGATTCTCTTGAGATAAAGGACGATAAATTATCTGCGAAAAAACAAGACGCTACTCAACTTCTCAAGGGGACAGGTGCAGTCAGTGTCTATAAAGATCCATTAGAAAATCTTGATGGAGCCATTCTAAAACTCGATGTTGATCATGGAAATTTTCAACAAACAGGAGGAAAATTAGCATTTCGTTCCACGGGACTCGGTGAGATTCCATATGATTCAGGGTTGTCTTCATTGAGCCGAAATGATGCTTTTAAATATAACGAGACATTGAATGAACTAGAAGTTAATCATGTCGTTCTATCACAAAATTCAAACCCTTCTTTTAATGAGGCAGTCACCGCGGATTATGTTAAAAATTTGTATACTAGTTCAATACCTATCTCAGTAGTAAATCAAAATATAGCATTGAATACAGATGCTTCTCTATCGATAGATGTCAATCAAAATCTAGGTGTCAATCCGTCGGCGTTTGTAAACAACCAATCAATTAGCGTGAATTCGGAGGGAAAACTTACGAGCGGTCTAATTTTTCAACAGGCGAACAACCTCGGAGTGCGTAATGGGAACGAAGTGTACCTGGATCTCCAAACAGGCAATGGAAATCTCGAATTTGACGGAAGCATTCTAACAGATACTCGGACGTTTGAAAACGGGTTGCATGAAAACTCAAGCCATGAAGTTTCTTCAGACCTGACTGTAGACGGTGCTCTCTCCATGAATTCGACAAAAACGCATATCACAGAAAATCTCACAGCATCGAATGGTGTGACTCGTGTTGGAAATGACATTCGCGGTGCTTACACTGGAGGGAAGGTATTTCAGTTAGTGGAAACGTTATATCCTCTACATATGAACCTCCCGAGTTAGAGGAAGAAATTCCATATGTAGGAGGGTTTGGAGTAAACGTCGTAGGCAAGACTATTTCAAATAGTATGATAATAACCGCTGGGACAGGCGTGGTCGTCCTTCCAACACCTACAGGATATAGTATTTCGTCAATTGATACGTTTTCTCAAAAGAAAGCCGTGGATGATGCAACTGAGACCACCGAAGCAAATGCTCAGGATCAAGTACTTCGAAATGGTACAGGAGATATAGTATCGGTCACCGGAGGACTGAGTGGTATTTTGGCTGGTTTGAGTGGTGGGGCTGGCGCGGTAGGAACAGCATCCTCGGCCATTGGAGCAATCGGTAGTGCTAGTGGCCTTCTTGGAGGTGCAGCAGCCATTGGGGGTTTCGCAGCCGTAGCAGGGAGAGAACGGAAGGCGAAGGGTACTGATATTAATGGAAACCCATTATTAGATTCAAATGGCAACATTGATCTTCAAGAAGGTTCGCAAGTTGTAACAGTTACCTTACCCGATAATGGGTGCGATGTAACTAGGCTTCTGTTTGATAAACCCCCTCCATGTTCATGGCGGGGAATTGAGAACGAATTTGGCCAACAATCCGTGAACTTGGAAATACTTCGTGAGTTTAATTCGGAGATAATCATTCCCTCTACCGTCTCCACAATATCTGAACTAATTGCTCCTCTACAAGAGACTGTAGGAATCAATAGGGCTATTATATCCGATATTGAATCAAATATTACCAATAACTATCAACCGAAAATAACAAATGAAAACAAACTATCATATGATTTCATCCAAGGTACTCCTAATCGAAGCGGCTATTCGACAATATCAAATGTTGCTTCAACGTTTCGAACTCTTCATTGAGTACAACATTATCGGGATATGTCACAAACACATCATTTGCAACAGGGATGTCTCTTAAACAAAATGTTATCACATCTTCATCTAAACTTGATTTCAGTTTGTTATCAAATGTTCCATCTTTTGTTTTGCAAAGTGCCTATGATACTCGACAAACCACAATTGACACAAACATTGCCACTAAACAGAATACGATTACTTCAAATATTGCACTCAGTGGTGTGGATTCCACATCTACTAGTCTTCTAATTGATAACTTTACATCGACTCCTACCGGAATTTTAGCCGGTACAGCCACATATGATTCAGCCAATAAATGGGTTTCTCTCCAGCAAGGTCAACAGCATTCGAATGGAACCTTGACATATAACATATCTAATTTAGGTAGATACTGGACGTTGCAAGCGGATCTCAACTATCAAAGTTCTCTGGTACAACCAGAGTGTTAGGGGGTGTGGGGTCCATCAACGGTTCTGGCCGTTTCATGTATTCGCTTTGCCGGGCACAGTCACCCAAACCCATTTTTTAATTCTGAACAATTCCATTTTTCCAGGCATTTTTTCGAAATCCATACCATCCACCATGTACGAAAAATCTCGAAAAAGCTGACTTCTATTTTCTGCAATTGGTTGCATTTTTCTGCGTTTTTTCATATATGTATTCCAGCTAAAGTTCATGTCATATGTTCCTCCATCAATTTCGGTCTGCAGGCCATTTTCCGGGGGTTTTTTTTCCTTTTTTTGGTTCATTTACGCATCCTTTCATCTTCGACTTTCCTTCTATCCATCCAGAAAACTGCTTCCTATTCTGTGCAATCGTTTGGATTTTCATGGGTTTTCTCTTATATGTCTTTCACCTAAAGTTCATGTCCTATGTTCCTCCTTCAATTTCTATCTGCTTGCCATTTTCCGCGGGTTTTTTTTTGCCCTTTTTTTGGTTCATTTACGCATCCTTTCTTGGTCAACTTTCTTTCGACGTTCTTTCAATTCGCGTTCCATTTTCAATTCACCGCTTTTATTCATTAGGTGGATCCCATACTATTCACTACGTTCATAGTCCAACTACCCACGCTACTCTGCAGCACTCAACCTCTCCGAATTTGGGTATATCTTTGCAGGTCAAAGGACCGCCTTTCCCATCCAACTTCCTTCAACATTCTATGTCCGTTCCTCCCTGTGCTGTGTGCATTTCTCTTGGTTCTCCTTCTGCCCGCATGTTCTAGATCTAACAATCCCACATGTACGACGCGCCCACGGCGTTAGTGCTCGATAAAGATAAATGACGCCTATAGTCTTTTCCCATTTGTTTTTGTTTTTTGTTTTGTATATGAGACTTACTCCGATCGACCTGGAATTGCACAGTCTGTTTTGGACCGGTTTTTGCAGATACTTTTGTATGGGAGGTCCCTCGCATATCTTACCTGTCTACATCTTTATGATGTAGCATCTGATTTCTCCACCACGTTTTCCACAAAAATAGGCTTGACTTTTTTCGCATCGGCGCTGAGGGGCTGAAACGTTAAAGGGTTGCTGAATACATATGTTGAATTCATTTGCCCAGCGGGTTGCTCTGACTCGAAGGTGTGCATTAAGTTCTTCACATGGTAAGGACCTCCAATATATGATACTTTTCGATGCAGGGTAAAAAGTGTATTAAAAGTGATGCTGAAGAAGACAAAATGTATAAGAAAATACTGGAAAGAGAGACGAAAAACACGACAGAGAAAGATGCGTACGAACGCGGGTGAACTTCATTCTTCCTCCCCATCTTCGTCCCCGTCTGCGGCGAAGTCCCCAGCTCCTTCTTCTGCCTCAACCTCCACGCTAGTGCAAGCCAGGTTTTTCACCCAGTTCTTGAAGTGTGGCACGCATACCTCTTCCAACAGATGCTCGCACGGGGAATTCTTGAATGCATCGCAGTGACACTCAGGTATCTTGTCACAGACTAATGCATCCACCGTGAGCCATTCTGTGACGGGTACTTTGCGAGTGCGGGTAGCGGGTGGTGTGACGGGAGTAGCAGGGGTGGTAGACTTGTTGGGCGTACTGGGTGGTGTAGTGGGTGTAGTGGGAGTAGTGGGAGTAGTGGGTATGATGCGCTGATTGGGAGTAGCTTTGTTGGTGAGAATAATGCGCCTATTGGGAGTAGCAGAACTAGTGAGAACAATACGCGTAATGGGAGAAGCGGGGACAACTGGGATCACAGGAGTACTGAGGGCAGGAGGAGTAGCGGTAGTAGGAGGGGCAGCGACGGCATTCGGGCTTGGAGTAATGTCCATTAGAGGCTGGCGCTCCATAGGATGCTCGGAGAAGTCGTAGGCCCTGTACGTCCCCAGCTCCGTGACCGAACCAAGCTTTAAGTCCGCGCTCCAGAAAGGTAGAGGCAGAATCCTCTCTGAGATAACTGCCAAGACCCCTAGAGCGGGCTTCACAAAAGCAGTAGTTCCATTCTCTTTCCTTCGCTTGGGAGGACTGGCCTCTAGGGCGTCGGGCGGAGAGATGTCACTGCGAAGCTCGTAGCCGGGCATCGTACTCTTGGTAGCCGAGTGCTGTTTATACTTTCCGCCCTTGATCGAGAAGCTGCCATCTACTGCCATGATGCGCTCGAACATGTCTTTCAGGTGCGCGGCCATGGTGGCAAGTTTTTCATTGTAATAGACAGAACGGCCACCGCCGGAAGTACCCCGAGACGCATCGTTGACGGGAAATGAGCTCATCATATTGGAATAGGCGCAGCGTTTTTCGCGCTCCAGTACATTTTGCCGCTTGATCTCGGCCAAAAATGCCGAAGAGCCAATGTCGGACGTAGCCGAGAGGTACATCGTAGTAATGACCGCGGCGCTCTCAGAGTCATGTGGTCTTATGGCAGCTCGGATGACGGAGTGGAAGACTTCCAAGTCCTCCGAGCTCGCCCAAGGGAGAAAGCTGCGCAGCGCGCGCAATACCTCTTCCTTGCCCATATTCTTGAAGCGCTCGAGATTGACGAGAATGTAAAGAATGATGTTGACGTAATTCTTTTTTCCATATCTGATAAAAAACGGCAGGAGGCGAGTGGCAACATCTCGATACTTATCCAGATCTCCAGATGCCATAACATTGCCGGCATCGAGGGCCATCGGCAAGTCTTCATCAAAAAGCTGCATCAGTGCTTCTACCACCACCCGCTGCACGTCACTCATCTGGCCACGACGCTTCTCATACAAATCTTTCACGACCTTCCGACATTCGTTCCACGCGAGGAAGATCATGGACAGTAGCATGACACGTCTTTCCGGCCGCATCTTCACCACCGGAACCGCCAAGTTAGGAAATGCCGAACCCCATATGGGCATAAACAGACCGTAGTTCCAGAGCATGAGAGCTACAGGCGCTTCATTAGCAATTTGCCGGACTATCACTCAGTGTCCACATACCTTGTTGTGCGTTGAGTGCTATGTGCATACCGTCAGGCCAAGGGAAAAATGCGACACGGAGACTTTGATCCGGCTGACCCCACATGGCTTTCAAGACGTTGACCCAGACGTAGTAGTCTCCTACTACCCATACGCAACCAAGCGGATACTTTTTGATAAAACCCGCATTTTCTCCACGAGCTCAAGAACATCCTGCCAACTTTTCATTTTGTTGGGGACGGCCCCAAAAGCCTTGAAATTCTTGAGTTGTGCAGCTTTGGTGGAAAGGTCGAATTGGTACAACGTTCGAAACTTGCGGTCATCAAGAGATTGTACGAAATGATCGACATAGTTCATGGATGGCGAGAAGCCGACATGAGGTGGCAGCGCAGCCATCACAAAATCCTTTATAGGATCCTTCTCCTTCTCACCATCCTTAGGTGGTGGGATGGGTTCGCACATTGCACTGAAGTCAATGTAAGGAGATCTTGGCTTCGGAAGCGGAGCCAGAGTTTCGCCAAAATCCTCGTAGACGTAGGAAGGTGCTTTCTCAAAAAACTTGGCAGCCAAGTTAGCCTGAGTGTACGATTCTGAGAATTTGGAAGTGTTTGCTGAACCGGGAGTGCCGCGCACACGAACGCGGTTAAAGTCGTCAAGTTTGAGGATAATGACTTCCTCGCCGCTAGCAACTCTAGCGTCCAGGTCAGCCTCGTGGGCCTCAATGTAAACCTTTCTTTTCTCCCTCCAGGTTATTGGCGAGTAACCCATGTTGAGTGCCGAAACAGATTCTTTATCTGAATCAGAGATAGATCTGATTTTTGTAAGAAAGTGCTCTTTGACATAGTTGATTTTGTTGCTGTGATCTATCAAAGTTGCGCCCTGCAAAACGATCGCGACGATGACAGCTCTCGTTCTTCGCTGAGCATGTTCTCGCCAGGAGGATGTATACCCGAGAAACAGGGCCATTCTTGTTGCCATATTGTCACAGTTCTTGTCAAGATGATCGATAAAGTCCTCCAAGTGTTTGGCAAATGGCTGAGGTTTATCGAAAGGTTGTTGGCGAAGACATTTTGTCCCTTCTACAATAGTGGGAATTGCTGGACATTGGTTACTGATTTCCGGGGAATCAATGTCCATCGGATCCGCATCCTCAGTGACTGTTATGTTATCAGTTTGAGTAGCACACTCGACAGACAAAGGAGATGATGCGGGCGGGAACCTTGCTGGGAAACGCTCTTGAAAGGCTTTGAAACATTTGTTGCAGAAGACTGCCTGTAAAGCCCAGTTCTGTTTGGTATCACACTTCAATCTGACGCCTTGGGTTTGTAGGAAAGGGATGTCGTCCAGTTTGCGAGTATAGTAATTCGGTGCTTGTTTACATTGGCATTTCAAGCAGCCTGCGGCATACAAAGCGACTCTCTTACCCTGGCGGGTACACCTTTCGACCTTGCAGAGACCGGGGCTGTCGAGATTGGCGTTAGCTTCAGAATCGACGTCAACGTCTTGGAAATCGCTATGTAAATCGGTCATCTGGAAGGGCACCCCCAGAATTTCGCATCGGCCCTAGGGACTTGACCTTCAAATCTGGGTTAGAATATATACTCAAGAAGCGTGGGCGGGAATCCCAATACTCATCTGCCGCTGGTCTCTCCCTCGTGGGCATCACAAAACCAAGGAAAATACGAACCAATCATGCTCATTTAACACGATGTAATCATTAGAAAAAGGCGCCAAAGACGCTTGTGCTACTAGTAATTCTGGTACCCATGCTTCCTGTTGAGCGAGTTCTTGCACCGCTTGGACCTCATTTTGAGCTCGCCCATAACGACAATGCCGTTTAAAGTTTTTACGACGTGTATCGCGTGTATAGGGAGATCGCGTATTACATCAGCAGCGCAGCGCAATTATTGCCTTTTTAGGACCAGTTCATCAACTAGCCCATTTTAGAGCGATCGTCCGACGCGCTCGCTTGCACCAAAAAAATTCCAACTTCAATTATCGCTCGAGCCTCAAACGCATTTGCCCAAATCTTCAGAAAAATGTTCAGACTCGACAGCAACGCACAATACTGAGGTGGATAGGAGGTGATAGCTATCGTTTGGGGCAACAATGCTATAAGCACAGATCATAAAAGTTATGGAAGAAATTTGAGAATTTCAAAATTTTGGGCTCGGCTAAAGCGTTTTCCGACCTAAATTTAGGCTTCTTGGCTCAGACGGTTAATCAAAAGTGTAATGGAGAGGGAAGAGTGGAAGTACAGTCAATAATGCGAAAGCGAATGGTAGAAAAAACTTCCAATTCATATGGTTGTGACTTCTGTGCAAAACAAAACCGTACAGTACTATACCCAAGATTATAACCACGGTAGGAAAATGGTCTTGAGAGCAATCATGCAAAAGTCATCAGGACCGAATGCTGTGCCAGTAAATACATTTGGGAAGCAGGTTAATTCACAAGGGATATATCATCGGCGTTCCAACAAGGCTACAAGTTCCCACAACTCTTCCTCCGTGCACGACAACGCTTGTAATTCATCGATGCTATTGCTAACTGGTGCTGTTTCACTAGATTTAATCCCCCTATCAGCCAGTGGGGGCGTGCCTGATAGCGACGTTGGTGGCTGGGAACACTGTGGTGAGGGGACTCTACCGGCCGAAAGTTGCGCTTCGACTGCGAGATCGACTCCAAGCCTTTCTCGGGCCGCACAGCCGATCTTTTCGGCAAACACATGGAAAAGAACGTCTGCGTGCTCTAGGGTATGCTCAAGGTCAAGACGCCCCGACAACTCGTTGATGTACTTTAATGTTTCATCGAATGCCCCCTTGCGCATTAGTTCCTTGCGATGGTCGTTCAGGATGGCCAATGCTACAAAAAGATGAAAGTGCTGGGTCAGGGGACACGCCCAGAGAACTTCCCATAAGCGCATGCAGTCCAAAAAGTCGAATTCGCGCTTGAAGAGAATCAGTAGCCAACGAAAGCAACAGAAAAGGTTGATACTGTCGCTGGTTGCTGCATTATAAACCGGAGTTAGCATTGCCCGCATAAGCAAAATAAACAAACGTACTCATGTGCGCGTAGAGATAGGGGTCCATAAATTTTATCAACAGCTCCAGCCGCCGTAATTGCGTTCGCATTCCACTTTGGTCTCTATAAAAGTTGGACTGCTGGAGTTTCCACAAGTCAGCGCGGTGTCAAAGATGTTATCCTAAGCATGTTACCATCATGTTCATAAATTCCAAAAAACACCAGAATGCTTCATTCTCATCTTTCATGACAACCAAAATAGGTGCAAGTAAATCATTCATGCCTTGAACGTAACCTACGTTGGGGAAAAATTAAATTCATTCATGCGTCTAAACTGTGTGAAGGACATACCCAGATCAAAATTATGTATTGTGTACGTCACCAAAACGTTTCTCAACATCTCCAGATTCGGTGATGCGCTGATAACGGCTTGCATGTCAGATTGAGAGACGGGGTTCACGTCGGAATTCGGATCTTCCACAGCACTGGCAAAGAATGGTATAGTGCGATCAGTTCGCACCACATCTTTTTCTATACAGCAAGGTGAGCCCATCACGCTTTGGGTAACGTAACCACTACGTGCTTACCGACTCGCCATTTGCGTTCCTTGATTTTCGTCACTACGTCTGCGTCCTCTTTCTCATCACCCGCTTGGGATTCTCGGGCCTCTATTGGCTCCCCAGCGGCGAGCGATGCGGCTTCTGCATTTGTAATGTCTGAGATGATTGACTGCCACTGTGTCTTCATGTCCTTGTATTTTGACCTAACAAGTAGTCATCAGTATCCAAAACGTGCATTCGAAGTTTCTACACTCACAAATTGAATGTTGCAATCTCTGCTCGCTCTTTCTCTGTAGAATCATAAGGGTAAACATTCAGCAGGTATTTCCATACTTGCACACGAATGTCAGAATCAACTCCCTTAATAAGGTGTTGGTCAACACATGTATTAATGCGGTCACCATCTATACAAACTTACTCCGGAATAAACGAGCTGCCGCACGTCCTCTTTGCTCATGGTCAGCTTTCCTGATTCATCAAATAGTTGAAGCCATTGCTCGGCCAGCAAAGGCTTGCCCGAGCGTTGATGGACTCGGTGTCCCTGGTAGTATCAACTTGATGAGCAGGTGGCTTTGGAGCACGCTCGATAAACTTACTGCTAGGTTGATAAAGTCTCCAGTGGTGTCCTTCTCTGGCTCCTTTATTGGTGGTGTCTGTCCTAACCTATTTTGCAGTTCTTGCGCAAATCTTGCAAGATAGTGACCAGCCGGTTCATATTCTTCCAAAAGCGCTTCCGCTTCTGCAGACGATAGAAAATATGAGCGGACATTTTGTGGAATCAAGGGAAGAATCGGGCGGGCGAGAGGATGCTCGAGCACTTGGACTAGTGAATGCAATCCATTAGATGTCTGCTAGCATCATCGGTAATGACTGCGTTTGTACCAGTGGTGTTTTTTGCATAATTTGTAACTTTGGAAAATCGTTCCAGCATATTCCACCCGGCATCTTCAATTTTCTATAAAGAGCATTAGCCTCACCATCATTGACGACATAATCCCAGCAGATACGCACATCAGCGATAGGTTGACCGACGATATTGGACACCACATTGAATCCTAGGGTTCCTATTCGATGTATTGCGGATCCTTCCGGTACGGAGGGCCAGCCTTCAGGCCATCTATGCGGTGACGATGGTCTACCAAGGGCCGCTGCTGGCGGATGAAGGGTTTCTAGGGTACCAATCAGCTCGTACACATTGGGCACTTCGCGAGATGTCGTCTCCGCGCCATTGTTATCCGTTCTAAGTCCAAAACTATTAGGATCTACAAGCAGGAGGAGACAAATCCGAGGTGTATGACCTTATGATGTCCCTTCCCACCGCCCGGAACCATACATTCAGCTCAGTCTCAACGTCAACCAGTGAAGAGGCTTGTCCATTCTCATTGCGATCAAACCACAAATCTGGTAGCTGTCCACCCAGACTCAAATTGACGCTCAAGCATACAAGGCATATCTCTTCGTTGTTCGAAAGAGTAAGTTGCTTGCTTAGAGCGAAGGACTTTACATCAGCGAGGGGGGCAGATACGCCTTCTTGAATAGCAGGGAGGGGCGGGGTGTGATGGGGTGTGAGTGATGCATGCGAGCTTTGCCGCAACAATGAGACATCTGTAAATATCATGAGCACCCTCATGTAGGCTGTAACTGCGGGTAAACTGTATCAATACCTCGTACTGTTCGCGCGGCTACCTCCAGATACACGTTTAGATTGGAAGCATCGATCGTATGGCGCGGGACCCAAGCGAATAGAATAGAGTTTTCGTCCTGTACGCGATCATCAGACGGATGGGTTGGTTGAGCTCCGCTCTACAATTCACACCTTTTCTCGAGCCAAGCATAGAAACCCAATTGTAGGTTCCTGCTCCTCCACACGCATAGAAACGTGCGGACGAACAAAGAGCAGCTCGGTGCTACCCCCAGACATAATCGACAGGCCTCTCAACAACAACCTGCTTGAAGAGAGTTTTGTGGTGGGCAGGTAAGTATACGTTATCTTGCGTGAAACGAAATTGATCCTTGGGGCGTTTTGAATTTGCGGACGTTGTCATTGGGCAAAATCGACTTTGTCACTTCCAATTCCAATTTGACATTCAACACGTGACCAAGTGACATAACCTCTTTTGTGTAACTTTGTGAGTGCTGAAGTATTTTTTCAGGCTACTCGAGTAATCCCATATCTACGGCTTTTCCCGGAGCGTCAAGAGAAAGAGAAGGAGGAGGGAGAGGAAGAAGGGAGAAAATAGGGATGCAGACTACGGCAGAGTTAGAGGAAAGAATGAGAAAAAAAAGAGAGTTGCAAAGTCTCTTCTTTGTCGTTTTGTGCTGCTGCTGGCGAGAGCCGAGCCGAGCCAGGCTGATGGTGTATCTCAAAATGGTGCATCTGAAGTGCAGCATGAACGAAGATGTGGACGATTGATACAATCCGGACCATTTGCGCAGATGTGACAACAAAAGTTCATATTTATGTTGGGGAAGGCATCTACGAGTGCGCTGGATGGTATAGTAGATCTCGTGCATATCCATTTC
The DNA here is from genome assembly GCA_025602905.1 of Phlyctochytrium arcticum. Taxonomy (NCBI): domain Eukaryota; kingdom Fungi; phylum Chytridiomycota; class Chytridiomycetes; order Chytridiales; family Chytridiaceae; genus Phlyctochytrium; species Phlyctochytrium arcticum. The sequence continues at coordinate 648,750 of JAHLKI010000014.1, read as the reverse complement.
GGATTCTTTCGAAAGTTACTTCGAAAGTTCGCAATGATATGCATCAATTCATCATGATTTGCGCCATTACGATATCATCCTATGCCTGTGTTCAGGGCTGTGTTTGAAACTTCCATTAGCCGTATCGTCAATCAACGCCACGCATAAAGGTCAAATGAGAACCTATTCGATAGAAGCAAGGCGAGGACATCAGCTCTTGATGAAGGAGAGCAATCTTAGAGGGCGCCGGAAAGAAGTAAATGCACATCTTGTCCATCATCGCGATATGTCAAATGGGAACCTAAGATCTGAATAGCAGGCATCAGAAAAAAGCATTCAAATGCAGCGGACGTGATGTAAATAACTGATGGGAGGGATAGTTTATTCTGACTTTGTCCGAAACATGGCAGTGACCTGCGAGGAGATTGACAGATTGTTCAGTAATGCATTGCAGACCAGATAATTCATATACGGTACCGGCGAACCAGCGACCAATTACCCAGGAACATAATCCGATATATACAGGGGGCGACATCTCTCGTCCTACTCCAGATCCAAGATGCTTCAGAGCAGGGACAAATGCTGGGGTGATTGACTAATGATGGATCTCGCGGGCGTGGAAGAGAGCAATCCGGAGGGTGACAAATGCGCTGACCGGAGCAAGAAGTCTTGATATTGTTCTCAGAAAAAAACATCAAAAAAGGAGCTCCCTGAATTGATCAGACTATGGTACTGCATAAGGCAGGGACAGGATGGTGCAGGATGCCAGGATGGGGATGGCACCCGGTAATATCCACCTTTGCACGAGTACAGGTGGAAAGCTATTTTGGCATTTAGAAGTCGGCAGACCGGCATTGTATTCCGACTCCCTTGATTCTCGAAATCACCTTCGAAAGGGCCCGAAGGGGGGCGGAAAGCAAGCTTTTAAAATTGACAAAGTTGGCTCCAATGTTACACGGACAGGATTCAAAAACGAATAAAAAGTCTTGATGAATGTTCAACATTTAAATATTACGACTATTCGAATGGAGATATTCGGATTTACAGTGGTGTGGCTGGTAATAAAAACTATGTATAATAAAGAAGATTAGCGCGCCTGTGTATATTCATTAAAGGGCGGGGAGCGACGATCTGTGCTGCCCGGTTATTCATCATCGGCAAGCTATGTGGTGAGCAAAATGATGTTTGTGCAGGAGCAGATGCAGTGAGGTAAACAGATTCCCGAGTAAAGGAAGTCGAGGTCCTATCTTAGAGAGGAAGAATTTGGTGATGAAGAGACGCCTGGTCGCCGATGTGGGGAGTCTTCGTGACAGGATGCAGGTGCTGCATGCCACGCAAGAGTATTTGGTGCTGGTTCTGGGATGGTTGAGTAATCCTTTCGAATATGTATCGGGACGCCCTGCCGCGCAAAGCACTTCGACAATGCCGTTGATTCTGCGCAAATTAAAGTGTGAGTATTTTACGCTTTACATCGCGTAAAATTTGCATCAACGCACCCGTCATCCCGGGAAATGTTTTCGGGGGGAAGACTTCAAAAGTATCGGTGAGTATGCTGGCTTTTGTTTCTGATTGACTGCCTTCCCTGTAAAACAAAACAAGAATTGTGAGTTGGGGCTGGAAGTGATAGGGGTTGGTGCCGTACCAGTCCAGATGAACAACCAAAAGTTTGAGCCGAAAGAGGCCTTGTGTGCGAACAGAGATGTCGTGAAACACGAAAAACATTCCAACTTCGCCGTTGACATCACTCAAGATTTCGCAGGGAACAACGGTGGAGCCAACTAGCGACTGAAAGTATCGTGAGGGATCAAAGGATGGAGCGTTGGATGAGGGTGGTGCCGGAGACGGAGCCGATGACTGAAACCAAGGACGAAAGCTTTTCCGCTCAGGGGAATCGCCTTCATTATGAGTGTCGCTACCAGTCGGAACCAAGGTATGATCCTTGGTATCAGTTTGCCGATGACGGGTATGGCCAGGTATCAGCTCTTCAGATATGTTGCCTCCGCGAGGATTGATGACAATGTTGCGATCCTTTGTTCCATCTGGCGAGAATAGGGAAACGTGGCACACCCATCGCGCGCTGTCGGTAGATCTGCCAAAGAAAGAGCCTAAATCAGCAGGTAAAACTGCATCAGAGCTTAGACTTACTACTCACCTGGCGGGAATATCTCGGCCATCCTTATCACGCAGAAGCAGCTGGAGGACTGGCGGGGGATCTCTGCAACAACCAAAAGGCAGAGAATTACAAACATGGTTGAATGCGTTTTTCTGGGGATGACATACATTAATCGGCGGTCTTTTGTATCCGAGAATCCACACATGCGGGCCCGACAGGGTTGCTGTCGCAAAATGACCGTAAAGCTGCCATCCGAAAACAGCCCACTGCAATAGACCCAAAATGTGTTAGTTTTAAACCGAGGCTTGCCAGCGTGTTTCCGCCTCCGCCCTCTTGAACCGGCAAATCACTTATACTTGTACTCGTACTCACGTTGATGATGTGCTTTGTAACGCTGGCGCCGCCATCTTTGCACCTGGGCTGATGTACGAAAGCTGCAACCCCGACGGGGCAAAGATCCACCGCGGATGTCCGTCTGAATAACCTCAAAACCTTGCGGACGCGGCAAGTTCCATGTACTCTACTCGTATTCACGAACGAGGGCCGGGAAGATGAATGAATGCTTGTCGTTGTGGTGGAGGAAGGAAAGATTGTTGGTGTCAGTCGTGGTTTTCGGCGAATTCGGGCGATTGAAAGCTGGAGATTGAATGGATCGACACTGGTGGAAACGGGGAGGGGGCCAAGCCAGATGAATAACAATATTTACAAAAGGATCAATGTTGGCGGAGAGAAATCGAACGACGAGAAAGGCGCGCGACGACCGTCCCCCGCCGTGAAATCACCGAGCTTCACCTTTGCCGCCAGCCGGTTCTTCTGCCCCCCCCCCCCCCCCCCCCCTGCGACCCTTGCCGGTGTGTTGCGCTGGCTCCCGGGGGTTTGCCGGCCCCAGCCGGCTCCAGGCAGTTGTTCAGTCCGACCCAACAGATCCCTAAATACATCCGTACCAAGCGTACCTGCCATGGGAGGCCAGCATTGGGGTACAGCTCGACCTGACTACCACCGACCTGGGCCAAATAGTCATTCATATTGTTCTGCATTGCATCTAATATCATAGCAAAGTTTCATCAAAGGCCTCCCGACCTCGCATAACAGCGCTGGCTTTGAAGCACCGAGCGCTGCAAACCACAGCAGCATTGCCCGTCGTCGTCGTTCGTCCTCTTGTTTGCTACGCGTCTCGTCCTGGGTTTCGCGTCAAGGATTTCGAGTAAAAGCGCATCGAAAACCCTTATCAATATTCGAATGCCCGTCCGACAATATTAACAAACGACACAGTTTAATCATGATAACCACCCGATGGATTGACTGCCCGCCCAAATTGCTCCTTCTTTCAAAAAAATTTAAAATGTTTCAATTTGTTGAAATTTCCACCCCTGAAATGAGCCCGCAGTGATGGTACCATAGGCCCTCACACGACACACGGACGAGCTTAGTATATAGCTGCTTGCTTATACATTGTGCGTTGGCCCAACTTGGCCGTACGACTTTGTTCACCGCAACGTTTTTCCGTAGATCCTGGTCGTGGGACCAGCCGTGGGCCGTGGCACTGTGCGTTCATCATACTTGTGGAATGGGTAGGTACAGTACACCGCGGTCCTACTTTGAGTAAGGACGACGCGACCGACTCGGAGCGAGACGCGACCACGTACACCCGAGTAACTTGCCCAGTCAATCAACTCCGCTCGTCAATTATTTTTGCGCGCTGCGTTCCATATATCGTGGTGGAATACCAGGAATAGTGAAAAGTTTTGAATTCAGTTGATTCGCACCGCAATTGTCCTCTGAAATTGGCAATGCTGCAAACTTATGACTCGGAGGCACCTGGGAAAAGCTCCCTTGATTCATTTTTTGCATCAGCAGAAATCTCGGCGCCTCGACGACTCGACGACTCATGGTTTGCGTATTCCCCCACCAAATCCGCAACCGATTGTGACCTGCGATATGTTTTATGGCGATGATCCGGATAGTTTCATTGGATGGGATCCTCGAGTACGAGGAGGACGATTGTGGTCATTGTAATACCCCAGGCAATCTGTTTCTGGAAGGATATTCATTTTTATCAACCGCATGGAGTGATTGAAGGGGGGGAAAATGTTTTTGGTTTTGAGTTTTGAAAGGCAAAGTTGAGTTTTAAAGTGGCTTAGTAGAGAAAACCACTATTATTACGCTGTCACCGACGCGTGTGGTCCGCGCGTCAAACACCTGCACTACACACTTTGTCTCCTGTCCGTTTCAAGGCATCCCGCGGGCCGCGACGTAAGACCAGAGTGTATGATAATGTCGGTGCTGCACACTCCGACTCGCGACGTTACCCTGGACCATGGCAAGTCGGTGCTGCCGTCGTTGTCCACCGGAACCCACCCCGACGCGTCCGCAGAGTATGAGAATCCGGAGGACAGCCATCGCAAACACATAACGTAAGGAGGATAAGCCAAACTTGTGTCCAGCGACCGGCTTTGACTCGTCATATGTGAATCACAGCAAAGTTTTGGATCTCCAAGAAGCGTTAATGGCAACACTGGCTCGTGTAGAAAGTGCCCAACAGCAGCATATGCGCATCGCCGCGGAGAATGCTACTTTACTGGAGTATGTCAACAACCTAATGGAAGCAACTGGGCAGCAAATGTCGGCCCCAGAGACTCCCAGCAGCCAAGCCCAACCTGCGCCAACGAAAAAGTACCTGGCTGAGTAGGCATACCCAGGAGCGATCCGTTGCGCCGCATATAAGCATCAAAAATGAGCTCAGAGGCAATCCATGCTCTGCTAAATCATGATCGAACAATCGTTTCGTGTGGAATTAAATTGTTAGTCTTGCAAATTCAATCTTCAGCTGTATCTAAACAATTAAGTCTTCTTCCTCCTCCGATTGTCCGGCTTCTTCACTAGCAAACCACCCGGCTGACATGCCATCAACAACAATCTGCCTTGCCTCATTTGCCGCATCTTCAATACTAATTCCGGGCTGCGGTCCACTAATCCAGAACGGCTGAGAAGGTCTAGCGGTAATTGATGTGGCTTCGCTTGGAGGGGGAACAGGGGTGGGGATAGAATGCGAATATCTGATTGTGATTGTGGGATTTAGTGATGTTAGTATTGGGTCGATGGCAGACGCTTCTGTCGATTGCAAATAGAGAATATCTGCAACAAAATTGACCATTAGCGGCGGGTAACAGATGGAAAGTCCCAACACTTACTGCTTTCTTTCGGACATGACCCTACGTCCCAGCACGTTTGATATCCAATGACCCCGCTATTTGATATCGAGGGAGGCCAGACTGTCAATGACAGAGAACCGTCATGCAATGCCCGAGAGTTAGGCAATATACATATCGCACGGTGTAGCAGCGTTCTGTCCATCCTCATTAGATGACGGTCGTGTGAAGCTGCCTCTTGAACGTACCTGGGGAGCGCTGGTTTCCGCTGTAAAAGATGCGTGTAATCTTGCGAGCCAACGATGTACTTGGATGTAAACGTTGTACCATCATTCAGTTTCAGGCGGAAGCGAACGTCGCTGTTCTCTGCGATCTCTTCAATACTGTTGATGTCCACATTGAGCATATAGGTGCCCCCATAGACAGCACACTGCCTGAATATGTCCACGTCAAAATTTCATATTGAAGGTACAGCCTCATTTCCCCTACCTACAAAAGGCCTGACATATTTCACTGCCTGTACCGTAAAGCCCACATAAGAAAGCAGTGCTACCCCAGCGGCCGAGGGAAGACATATGCTGGTAGGTGCGCTCCAGACCTGCCCGTGCCGTTACTAAAAGACGAATCGTCAGCAAAGCCTTCGAGCCGGCAAGATAAATGAACAGGCCACTATACATGATTTCGCGATCGCTCTATCCGTGACAAAAGCAATGGCATTTATTATGACATCCCGTAGTTGCGATGAAAGCCCTTGTGCACTCATGTAATCCACAAATGTTGTAGTGTCAATCCCTTCTTTAGCCTCCCAACTTTCGCGATCACCCACACTCTTGAGAAAACGCATCAAGTATCGCTTATCTACCAGCGATATCGGGCTATCAAAGACATCCTCTTTTGTTCCTGGGACTCGCTCGGCTTTGCCGTCGCGCATATACCATATGGATTCCAGCGCTTTGAACTCGAGGTACTTTCCAACATTAGAGGTGACTAGAAGATCGACAGTGTCGCCGCGACTAAGAAGTAGAGACGGTGAGAGTTCCAGGTTGTGGTTGCGGGTTTTGCGGAAAAGGTTGAGCAGTACTCGGGTTGAAGACTGCTCGGAATAAGGACTTGGACCAAGCAATTTCTCGAGTAGTTCGTATTGTGAAGGGTGATCTTCTTTGAATCTCGTAAGATCTTCGGCCGCCGTCACATCGGCGGCTGGGTCTACAGTTTTCTCTGGATGTTCGCTTGTGGTTTCCTCCGACAAATTTGACTGCTCCTCGGGTCTATTTTCAGTGGACGGATCAATCAAACTTGTTCCATCTTGAATGTCCCTGCTCTCCTCCCCAAATGCCACAGTCAAGTCCTGAAATGACTTCCAGAAATCCAGCTCTATAGTTGCTGGTGAGTTGGAGCCCAAACTGGATGCCGATAAAAAGATACCTGGATTTTGGTTTGAAAGATTGGTCAACAATGCAACAGGGTCAAATGCAGCGTACTCTTCGCCATAGAAGGGGTTGCGGTCTAGGTGAAGAATCTGTTTGTTATCCCGGGCAAGTGCACTAGACAAACTTCAGATCAGTACCAAAGTAAACAAAAAGATTCGTTTCAATTACCATACCCAGCTACTATTGACTGGACCAAGCCTGTGCCTAGCACAATAGCATCAAAGTGTTTGACAGAGGCCTCCATTGCCGTTGTTCGTTTCCAACGTTCTACGATGTTATGGAGTGCCCTAGCATTTCGAAACCTTTTGGCGGCGGCTTATCCAGCGATGATTTGTCACACACAGGGCCCATGGAGTACATCCTCCGGTATATCCCAGGTATATCCCCGACAAACCCACAGCATTGAATAGGAAGCTGGATATTCTAACTAAAAACAACAGTATGGTATGGTAAAATCAAGCGAGAGGGACGGAGTAAGTGTCGCAGATGTTTGATTCAACAGAATTATTTTCGTCTGTGTAGCATACATTCATCAGATACCACAAAAATAGTCTCGGCAAGAGCAACCTTCCTGCTAGTACCTACCGGTCGATGCGATCATGACTTCTTTCACGATGATGACTTCTCTCTCGATGACCATGCTCGCGTTTTGCTGCGGGACTTCGGCTGCGTCGCCGCTCATAGCCTCCATAATCCCGCCCTCGGCTGCAAGGAACGATTAGCACGGTAATATAGAGTCTTTGATTGTCTGCGATGAGCATACCTCCTTTCCCGATCTCCTCGATCACTATCACGCCGGTCGCCCATAGGAGGTTGTGGTGGTCCACCATAACTGCCTCGATCACCACCCCGGTCTGGCCCTCTTCGTCGATCAGGAGGACCGCCATAGCCGCCACCACCACTATATCCTCCAGGTGGTCCTCGGCGGTCGCCCCCACCATAACCACCGCCACCACCATATCCGCCCCTACTGGCCCCTCCCGAAGAGCCTCGGTATCCTCCCATGTCTCGACCCCCTCCAAAGCCGCCATCATACCCGCCATTTGCATAAGAACCGCCTTCTCTGCCGCTGTACCGTTGATTGACATTGGGGCCTCCAATTCGGGTTCCACCCAATCCGCCTCCCAAACGGCGTGGCTTCCAGCCCTTTACAGTTCGCCCGCGTTCTACATCGACAACTACTCTGCGGCCCGTTATTTTCATGCCATCGCCTTCTTTGTATGCTGCTTTCATGTCCTTTTCCCGTTCATACTCTACAAACGCGTAACCGCGAGGTTTACCGTTCTGATCAGTGACTATCCGCAGCTATACAAAACATTCAAAAATAAGCATGGTATTATAAATCCAAAAACGGGCGAAGAGTCCTTACCGCTTTCACAGGCCCGAAAACTTCAAATGCCCGCCGAAGATCCTTCTCTGTTGTTTCGTAAGACTGTTTGAAGAAGCTGATAAGCTGGCGTTCCCTTGATTACATAGGAAGTGGTATAGACTTACCAGGCGAGAAACCACCAATGTCTTGTAGGGGTCACTGGTTACATTCTCATCCTTTGTTGGATCCCAGGATTGGATGGCCTTCTCAGTGTCCTCTTTGGCCTTCCGATTGCGCTCTTCCACCTAAAATCACATCATTATTGTTAGTCAGAGGTCCTCATGAATCCACAATGCGCCGCTGGATGACTGTATACCTTGCGCTTCTTTATTTCCTCTTTTGTTTCTGTAGGTTTGTAGTCAACATCGTGTCCTTTGCTTCGCTCGAGAAACTGGGCAATTCCACTGATCACAGGTCGTTTCCGTTCCGCAGGGGCAAAGTCAAGAGGTTTGAGGTAAGGTAGCGGTGGTCTTGGCGCAAAGAGCTTTAACAAGTTGGGCGGAAGCTGGTCCGTCATTGTGCGGGTTGGTCGTCGATAATTCCGAGCTCCAGGCGCGAATCATCCAACGACGCTCCTTGTTGCAAGTCATTAGTCGCCCTGGCAACAGATCTCTCACGTGAATACTGTCCTAGTATTGCGCAGTACTATAGCGTTGTATGTGGAGGGATGTGAGAAGGATGGATGTGTTGTATAAAGTGATGTGAGAGGGATGGCTGCTTCTCACACTTACATATCTCTTGGCATGTTAAATCTATCCTTTTTGCATATGGAACACAGTCTAGCGTCCCAGGGCGATTGGTGGTCAGCGAGCTTCATCTATTTACCGGGACCATGCCTTGATGGCCAAACACTTTGAGGACATGTAATACTATACTACATTCGTCAGCTTGAATAATGTTTCCCCCGTCTCCTTATTTGGGCGTCATTCTTGAATCTTTGCCATCAATTGCATTGTGACGGCTGTCAGCCAATAGGACTTTCGGCCAGGAAGATCCATCCTAATACCTCTGCCAGATCAACAGCAAGGTATTTTCTTCGACCTCATATCCCGAATTCAGACCACATCGCCTTGCCAAGTCGAGTTTTCGGAGGAGTGCATATTTGTTGGTCCTTTCCCGCCTGTTTCCTTCTCCTGATCCGTCTGCTTCGTGTCCCACTGCTAGCCTAGAGCAGCATAGATCTGGCATGTATGCGCGAGATAAAATAGGAAGATATTCCGGGATCCAGGCTTGAGATGTGTTTGGTTACCTGCCGATTTCCACCTGTCTCAACTGTCAATTTTCAAGGCTCCGCTGGGGGCGCTGAAGAATTTTGTCCCAGCGCGTCGCGGACTTAGCGAAAATTTCTAAGTCCGCAGACCATTGAGACCACTGGATATGATGTTCGCACGGGAAGATATATCACCCATATAGAAATTGCGTCAATCAAAAATAAGCAAAATAGAAGCAAAAAGACGAAAAGAAGAAGCATTAAACGTCCGAACTACCGTAACTACATAACTACATAATAGTCAAAAAAAAAACATTTAAAAATGGCAATTCTATTGAAAGGTCCAGGAAGTTTGTGCTTCGGCGGTTGCAAAACTTTCCAGCCTTTCAATGAACTGCAGAAGACGGGTTTTGGCAAATGGATCACCTTCCGTGACTTTGTCCTCGAGCTGAAAGTAATGATTCAAAAGTCTTTCTTCGGCTGCCTTTACTTGTCGCTTTCTGTAGTCCCGATAGATGTCAACCGGGCTCACCTCCGCTCTTTCAACAGGTACGCGAGCCTTCGTTTCATAAACTTCAAACCCGCACTCATCAAATAGTTGAGCGAATTGATCCCAGACTTCCTCCGTCAAGACTTTCTCCTCTCCCAAAATATCAGCGTGGAAAACATGTTTGCAAGGAAGTAGGTACTATCTAGCGAAAAGACAGTTGCATTCCAGAGTATCGTAATCGGGGGCTAGTTTTCCCTTAGCCACTCGGTTCTCTACCGATCTGTACTGGGCAATCAGAAGGTGTTGGATTGGTAGTGGAAAGCGACCTATCTCTGGATATTCCTGGGTATCTTTCAAGATTTTCGACTTGAACAGCACTTCGGCACGATCTGCCTCGAGACGGCGTTGTTTGTTGACTCTACAAAGGCCAACACATGCTTTCTGAATGCCCAGAAACCTTCCACAATTGGTATCTGCCTTGACCAACCGATGGTATGACTCTAACGGGTTTGTGGAAGTAACTTGCAACAGGGTAGGAGAATGTTGCCGTGCGGCCATCGTCCAACAATCAAGCTCAGCTGGATTTGTCCAATTATTCTGAAGATAGTCCGCAATAGCCTTTGGGGCACCATCAATTGCCTCGCGAAGCATCGCGGTGGCACCGATCATAGTGGTCTTGTTGAGGGCCTGAAGCACTTTGGAAAAGGTTGGTTTGTGCTTGGAGATGCGGCGCATCAGAGTGCGAACGACGTGAACCTAAAGGGTATATAAGTTGAGTAAATAAGTCCCTCGAATGAATTGCAAACAAATCAATTTGTTACCTTACAATACCGAACTTGAACTTCCTCTTCTCCTGCGAACATACCAGGGCATACCTGCTTCACTCCGCTCTTTTCAATATTCGATTGATCGATTTGTATATTTCGTGGCTGCCACTCTACCCCACACACCTCAACAACCATCTGTCGTACTTGTTCCAGACCCATCGCAACCGCACTGCCATTCTCTTTATTAACGAAGAATTGGGCAGCAGGCAGCCAGCTGCCTTGCTGATTGCGGACCATGCAAGTGAACAACCTCCAGTCATATCGGTTCGTTTTGTGAGTAGAGTCTAGCAAAACAAGATAACTGCAGGTAGCAAGAAGGCTTACACTTTCTCTCACCGCAAAAGCGAAGCCCTCATCCGCTTGTCCATCGGTTCCAGGCAAGAATCTTTTGACCATAAAGCCTTCCACCTTCAGATGATCAATGGCTTGCCTGATGTCGTCAGCCAGTGAACCCGGAGGAGCAGCCGCTCCTGACGCTCCCTCCAACGAGCGTTGTAAACGGCTCGCGCAGAAATGCGATCAAGGCCAAGTGCACTGACTCGGCAAGGAGATGACGCGCGCTTGATGATCACGGGCAAGGCTTTGGCAACGTCTGCGTGGGCGTACGGTGATTCTGCTTCCGCTCTGATGTAGTCTGCGGCATGGGTACAAAGATGGCGATCATCTGCGTCATGAATGCCATGTCCGTCACTGTGATTGGCATAGCCTGAGGGATGTTCGACGGTGACCAGACCAGTGTAGGGGTCAGTGACGACCACTAGACGTGCGGAGCATGGCTTTTTCTCAAAGACACTGGTGATCCTTCTCTTCTTTTGCGGACCTTCTTCCTGATCAGGTCTCTTTCCGCTGGACTGGCGATGTTTTTCAAACTTGCACTTGTAGAGGACGGTAACTTTGCCGGTTCTTTCAGACTTATAAACTCCATACTGCGTCCAGAAGTTGTCCCCATACTTCCACTCGGAATCAAATTGCTGAATGGGGACTTGAAACGCAGTGATAGAGTGAAAAAGACTCTCTCGACGGTAGGACGAGCGCTTGGCACGATCAATGTTGGCGGCACGCAACTGGGACATGCTAATATAAAATGGCTCAACTGCTGGCCTAGTATATATAAGAAACGTGGTTATATGACATACTTTGAAGTACTCTGTAGCGGTTGTTGGCACGAGCGGGTAGCGGGCAGTGGGACTATAAACACGAGTGTGGAGGAAAGGACAGGTAGAGGATTGCTTAACGATTGGTCTAGTCGATGGATGATGTTGGACAGTCTGGAACCAGGTCTGGAACTGGCATTGTTGAACTGTCTTCTGCGTCGATCTGCGAACAGATCTGCGAATCTGCGACTGTCTGGCTGTGCAAAACTTATTTTACGTCAGCAAGATCCTGGCATGTGGAAGTTCGAGTCCGAGTTTTTGGCAAGTGTCAAATGTTGGTATAAAAGTGATCAGATCCAATCAAAGAGAAACCTAGGCTAGGCTGCCATCTACCCAAGCAATGCAGGTGCCAGCTTCGGCCGACCGGCGGCGCTCAGCCTCGATGGACGCTCGACCACTACGTCCTCGCAACTTGCGTCGCATCTCTGACGTCCGCCTCTCACCTGTCTATGTTGGAATGGCCCCAGAGGACCACTGGCACCCTTGGTTAACCTACAGCACCCGGGCTCGTCGGAAACGGCCGTATGTAGTTGTTGTCTGGAATGATGGACTTTCGCTCTATGATGGTGACAGCATGGATGGGGGAGACTCGGTAGGGACCACGGGAAGCGAGCACTCCCATCTTGATGAATACGCAATTGACGTTATCATTCTTTACGGCTAGATGGAAGATGCCTCCGAGTACCACAGTCATTTGGCTCGAGAGCCGGGTCAGTCCACCGATGATCTGATCAACGGCTGGAAGATACTACATCCGCGGCATAAACTTGTCTTGATGGGCAGATCTATGCACACTCCCGATGAAGTGAACATCTTTCTTGCCCGTAACCAGCCCGCACCTACCTATCGACCTTTATTCTTTGTAAGCGGTGATCTGAGCAGGCTAAACAAGTTCATCAACAAAGTGCTGTTTTTTCTGGTAACCAATGATGCGTCTTGGCAACTACCCGTTCCCGTCAACGAACCAGATAGTAATACTTTCGTGCCCATGTCAGAGGTAAGTACGTCTATCGCATCCCCGTTCACGTTCTCGATTCTGATCTTTGCTGCTGGCAGCGCTTTGATTCTCCTTTGGATTATGTGTATTGGCAGCTTCGCCAAGCAAAACTTGCTCGGAGCTCGCAAAAGAACCCAAAGCCCATTGTAGTTGATATTGGTGAGGATATCCGCCGTCGGCCCTACTCAGCCACCCTGCGACGAGATGGACGCGTCGACTTGGACATAGAAACGCATCCGGGAGACAACTCTGACGATTCGGACGACGACTCGTCGCGACACTCCTCAGTCAAAGGAACGCCACCGCCGACACCGCCCATGGCGAGGGCCGATTCTGTCGCATCCTTGACGAATGAGATTGTGCCGCGTCTCAATGTTGTAATTCTTATTGTTGGCAGTCGGGGAGATGTCCAGCCATTTGTCGCTCTGGGGAAGGAATTGCGTGCATTTGGCCACAATGTTCGACTGGCGACGCATGCCACTTTCAAACAGTTCGTGCTCGAGGCAGGTTTGGGTTTTTATCCTTTAGCGGGAGACCCCGCAGAACTCATGGCCTACATGGTGCGCAGTATGTTGACACTAATCAAATGAATGAATTTCCACCCGTGCTAAAAAAGTCTTTATCAGATCCTGGTTTGCTTCCCGGATTAGCAAGCATTCTAGCTGGAGATATTGGCAAGCACCGTCGCATGATGGCACAGATTTTGGACTCAATATGGGACGCATGCACAGAACCAGATCCTGACACGAAACAGCTATTTCCCGTTGATGCCATTATATCTAACCCAGTCACATTTGGTCACATCCATGTCGCTCAAAAGCTCCATGTGCCGCTGCACATGTTTTTTACCATGCCATGGAGCCCCACCCGGGCTTTTCCTCATCCGTTGACTAACGTCACATCTGGCCGACTCTCGAGAGCCAAGGCCAATTTCTTGTCTTATCAATTCAATGACTTTTTGACGTGGCAAGGCCTCGGCGACCTGATTAATGACTTTCGCGTGAAGAAACTGCATCTAGCGTATCTATCATCTCTTGTTGCTCCGGGACTGCTTCGAGATCTAAAAGTGCCGTTCACCTATTGCTGGACTCCAAGCTTGATACCCAAGCCTGCCGATTGGGGCTCGCACATTGGTACGTATACCACTCCCTCATTTGATATCTACCAGCTTGAGCCTTTGTAACACGGTATGCTAGATATTGCCGGTTTTTTCTTTTTGGACCTTGCCACCAGTTATAAACCATCCGACGAATTGGCCAAGTTCTTGGCGGCTGGCCCGCCACCCATCTACATTGGTTTTGGCAGCATTGTTGTGGACTCGCCAGATAAGTTAACTGCAATGATTTTTGAGGCTGTCAAGAAGGCTGGAGTTAGGGCTGTTTTGTCTAAAGGATGGGGCGGGATTGGGGGAGGAGTAATTCCCAATAACATTCTTCTCATTGATAATGTTCCCCACGACTGGCTGTTTCAGCACTGCTCAGCGGTTTGTCACCATGGCGGTGCTGGCACAACTGCTGCAGGATTACGCGCTGGCAAGCCGACCATTGTTGTGCCATTTTTTGGCGATCAACCCTTCTGGGGCTCTATGGTTGCCAGTCAGCGCGCCGGACCTCCCCCACTACCTTTTAAACGCCTTACCGCCGATCGTTTGGCTCAGTGCTTCGAATTTGCTATCTCTGACGAGGCTCAGATGCGAGCCAAGGAAATTGGTCTTCGAATGTGCAATGAGAACGGAGTAGCCGCCGGGGTTGCTTCGTTCCACAAGCACTTGCCGTTAGATGCCATGCGCTGCCAAATCGATCCGGAAGCGGTTGCCACGAAATATGATCAGAAGAGACATTTGCGACTTTCCGCACGAGTGGTGGAAGAATTGGTTGCAGCTGAAAAGATTTCGCGTACAGATCTCGTATCGTACCGACCACATCCCTGGAACTTCAAGGAGATACGCTCGGACGACCGAGATCGGGCTAGCCACGACGATATCGGAAATTCAACTGATCTGTTTGAAGGTCAAATTCATGTCGCGGATACGCTCCCACCAGTCAAAGGTAATTTCACTCGTCTTCCTCACGTTATTGCACGGGGCAGATACTAATTTTTTCGGATAATTGGCAGACGAACGACGAGGCCGGTCCTCACATCGTATCTCCTTGCCTTCTCCGTTAGGCGTACCACGCGCGGGAAAGCGTAATAGTATTTCCTTACATGGAGTTCGTGACGCAGTAAAACAAGCATGCAACAAATCACCGAAAATGTCTGCGCCGACATCCCCTCTTCTTGAACATCACATGCACAACTCTTCCACTGCATCATCAGATCCCACAAACAATATGTCCACTCAAGGATTAGCAAAATCCAATGGAATGAACCGCCGGACTACTTCCCAAAACCTGACTCCCTTATCCCCTCATCCACCCGTGGATCCTCCCGTGCATCAGCGCAAAAGTTCTGATTCGTGGTTTCATATGCCCTCCCTTCGCAAACGAACTTCTTCCGAGCCGGTGACGACTAAGACTGTCACCATCACTCGCGTGTTGGCCGGTAAAGTCCCCGAGCCCATCGCTAGCCCTGCTGTCACTGCGCGAGAAACAGATGCTCGTCTTATTATGCCGACCAAAGCACCACTTCCCCCCGTTACAATACAGGTGGATGATACGCATGTTAACGATAGCGATGGGCGAGGTTCAGTTAGGGCATCCGCCCCTGAATTGTCGCGTACAACATTTGAAAAGTCGTCGCGCCCTACCGGTATGAGTAGACTGGAAGAGGAGGATTCCTCGGCAGATTTTGCCATGGATGTTGAGACATCGGCCAACCGTATCATTAGCGTGAGCGATCCCCAACTTTCAAGCAGCTTCACTCAAGTGCCAGTGGTATTGCCGCAAAAGGACGATTCGGCCAGTATCACAGTCAGCTCGACCGAGTCGGTATCGCCGCGTTCGCCAGGTGTATCGACCTGGGTCAACACGCCTCAGACTGCCGATTGGGGTAAATCTGTCGCACCACCACCACTACCGGGGACACCAGATTGGGCACACCCGGCAAGGCCAGCATCACCAGGAACTCCTGATTGGGCAAGACACCCTCCGCACACATCCCCCTCCACTCCAGATTGGGCTAAAGATACCATGCCGCTGTGGGCCAGACACCACCCGCACAACTCCCATCACTCGTCATTTGCCACAACCCCCGGCTCAAAACCGTCTACAGGGTTCCAAATGTTCCACCCGCCCGAAGTGAAAGGCTCCATGGCTTTTTCGACACTTCCATTACCAGTCTCTGACGGGCTGTCCAGTCAACGAAACACGGGAAGCTCTCTTCGCTTAGAGATTGTGCGCCGGTTTGATGAATTGTGTGGTGATTGACGACACGGACTTACGCACCTCGCCGTTTCGGGCGTCCTTTTCTTGTACTTAGTTCTGTCACTAGCTCATCTTGAGCATAATTTGCATAATGTATTTTGGATTCATCAATATATCGTGTAGGACTTTTGCTCTTGGTCCTTTCTGTTAAGAAGTTGAAAGGGAAACTCGTGGTCATCTTGCCTTATCAAGGTTAAAGTGCAAGATCGAGGTGGACGCGCCAAAGTGTTGCAAACCCAAAGCTGGTGCTTCAACAAAGAGGCGAGAAAACCGCTGAAAGGTTGAGAAGAAAATGACTATCTTCTTGCACACTGCCTAGATCTCTGCTTATAGGGCTCATAACCTTGTCCGGCGGGCTTTGTTCGAGCTGATCCTGGAAGTTGTCCCGCCTTGCGTACCCTGTTGTCGGAACTTGCCCGCCAAACATTATTTCGGAGGGAGAACAAGTACGAAAAAGAGCAACAAACCTTGTTACGGGAGAGAATAAACCTCGGCTCGTCGACTAGACTCGGGCGGAATACCTCCTGGCATAGTGCATAGGAGCTTTCGAAGGATTCAGTGGGAATTGTGGAATTGAACCCCAGGGGCGCGACGTAGCCATGATCTCAGAAACTCCGCCAAAAGGAGCGGATACCACAAACGACCCGGCTGATATCGAAGCAAAGGGATCTGAGCAAAGCATAGACAGGCAGGCATTGCTTTTATTGGAGAATGAGAATCGAGATCTTCGTCAGCGCCTTATGGCGACGGAGGAGGACCTGTTTACGGCGGCTACATTTGGCCAACATTTACTGAAGGAGCAAGAAAAGGTATGGGTCGGGATTATCATGAAACGGACAAGATATGCTGTCAATAACACAAGGAGGTAGTTGCGTAGTCATCTGCGGCAATACGAGAGTTCAAGTGATTTGGGCGAGGAATCTCCAGAGGCGCTTACTAGGAGAAATTCCACCAAGCGTGCCGGCAGACAGGTGACATACATCAATAACTCTTTGAATATGCTGCGAGGCACTAATGGAGTTTCTCGTAGCTTTCACCACGATCTCCCCGTCGCTTGACGGGTAAGCGTATTGAGAAACCTCAGTCGCCGCGAAAGCGCGGCCTGATTGCATCACCCCAAATGATCGATCCGCATTTGGCTTCTGACATCGACAATCATTTGCTAAATCAACTTCGAAATTTGCAATCTCAATTGGGAAATATGAGCGAAGCGCGTCAAGAATTGCAGGAAGAGAACGATGCGCTGGAAGAAAAGCTGGATGCTTTGCAGCGTCAGTATGAGAAGTCCAACCATACTGGAAGTAAGTTTCACAACGTCAAAAACCTGCAGATTTACAATCGTCTCTAATCTTGTTTTTCAGGCAAGCTCGACGAGCGATTGTGGGATCTGGAACTGAATAATCAGCAACTTCGAGATCAGCTCGCCGAAGCAGAGGCGGAAACGGCAAAGTTGCACAACAGCTTGAAAGGGTTGGATGCATTATATCGTGGAAGTTTGGAGCAAATTGAATACCTGAAAAGTTCCGAACAAAACTCAAATGAGACAAAGGAGCAATCTAAAATTCGTCTTGAAATGGAGTTGTCCCGGAGTAAGCGTGCAATCGAGATTTTGGAGACTGAGAAAGAAGATCTGGTCCGGACATGCGAAGAGTTGGTTCGAAAAGCTGCCGAAGATGCAACATTTCCCCGCTATGATTTGGCTTCCTCCCAGAATTCATCTCTACAGTTTTCTCGCGGAATGGATTTTGATGACGACAAGCTATCTGCTGCTCCCTCATCACTCATGATCTCCAGTCCGGACCGATCACCAACCAAACACAATCTCTTTGTTGAATCGCTTTCAGCTTCCCTGTCGCACGCGCACCTCCAAATCAAAGAGTTGGAAGACAATGCGGAGAAAGATCGAGCAGAACGGTCGGAACTTTCTCGACTTCTTGCGCTGGCGCAGGAAACCATTGATATTTTGCGATCTGGACGTTCTACACCACAGGATAAGTCTGTGCTGGATGTTCGGAACCGTCTGGCTGAGTTTATTCGGGAAGACGCGGATTCGCAACCCATTCATAATTCTGCGGCCAAAACCAGAAACTCGAAATCTGCAAAAAGGCATCGGTCCGCCCCACGCTCGGTCTCCCCATCACCGGGAAGTCCTGGAGACAAGTCAGACTGTCGGACTTCTCCACCTGAGATTCTCGTAACCAAAACGTCTTCTGATGAGTGTTGGGGTGCTGTACGAGAGAAGCGAACTGCTCGTAATCTACTGAATGACTTCCGTGCGGCAGTTACCGAGCCCTCTGAAAGCCCAGCAGTCATAGGAATCGTGACCAAGTCCTCCCAGGCACTGCCACTGTTCGGTGCGGACATAGATGTAAGCTTGCTCCCTCCTCTACCAGATAGTCCAGTTGAGGATCAAGACTCTCTCAATGTTTTCACTTCCCCGCAACCAAATTTCAGCGAGTCCGCCACATCCTCAAATCAGGGACCTGAGGTTCCAGACGAGGTCTCCGAAAAGAAGGATGGATTTATACTTGAGAATGGTCAAATGATTCCTGTCGTTAATGGCAAGATTCGGAAAGATCTCGCCCCAATTGGTGATTCACATTCTTCTGCGCAACCCATTCTACCCTTTCACGTGAAGCCAATACCAGATTTTGGACATCACCAGATCGCACACGCCGTCGAGCCGTCATCGGCGAACAATGTCGCGAAGAATGACAAACACATGTCCACTGGGAAAGCAAAATCTTCAGGCAGGATTCCTACCGGAAATGCCGATTTTTCTGGTACTCCCAAAGCGGCCGCCCATTCCCGTCATTCGTCCACACCCTTGCCACTACCTACGCCTAGCAGGAAGGAACTCCGCACTATTGAAAACCGGACTGCGGGACGATCGTTTACGCGTCAGGAAGCTATCGCAGAAATTAACGAACGCGCGCATCAAAATCGGTCCGTTTCTGTGTCATCAGTTGCCAGCAAGTTTGAGGAAGCGAGTAAAGTTGATACTTCGACAACGCCCACCCCAGCATCGAAGCCTCTTAAAAGTTGGGGACCTACTGTGTATGGATTGAAGCCGAGTCCGATGCCGTGGCCTCTGCCGCAAACAGGCGAGTCTTCTGCAGAAGACCGCCAGCCCATTCCTCACACCGCGTTCTTGACTCCACCTGCAAAGCAAGTGAAGGCCACACTGGCACCGACCACACCCCAAACCTCGAATGCGACACTTTCCCCCAACAAACATGAAGATCTCAAATCTTCTGTTATGAGTGTGACATTGCCTTCTCTTCCCGCCCCACCAGGCGCGGAAAAGGTACCCGAGAAGCATACCGCAACTCAAGATGCGGATCCACAAATCAATCTTTCTGTTTCGGATGTCATCCAGAGAAAATCCACAATAAGGACTTCTCAACTTCCTCAACCCAAACGGGCCGGTTCTCATCGCAGGGGCGGAAACATGGCCGAACACTCTCCGAGCATGCTCCAGGACTGGATTAAGAGGTCCGGAAGGAGTACATCCACTTTGGCAAGTAACGACAAACTCGATCAATTGTCTGAATACGGATCCGAGGGTCAAAGAGAGTCCAAAAAGGCTGCACAGGTTGCTAACTTAACTTACACCATGATCGGCAGCTGGGTAAGCGTTCCTTCTTCAGCAGTTGACGATGAATTGTCAACCTCGGACTAATGCTTGAAATAGTTTCAAAAGTTCAATCGTCGCAATCGAAATCCGCAATTGCGCTACTTTTGGGTGAACCCTTATTCACGCGCACTGAATTGGGCAAATAAGCCTCCCAGTCAAGGCAAGAAGAACATGCAAACTAGAACAGGTCAGCTTAAAGTCAGAGATGAGTAGTTATTTCAATTGCTCAATTTCTATATGCCAGCCTTCATTAAGTCAATCAAATGGGATGACCCTGATCGCCAATACAAGAACTACCCTCCCGGTCCGGAACATGCCGTTATCATTCAGACACCACACCGCACTGTCCGTATCGTTCCTACCAACTGGTACGATCATGAACGATGGACAAGTGGCTTGTCTCTCCTACTCGAAAGGACCCACAGACCTCGCCCACTCCATGAGCAATTTGGGTTTATGGAGAAAGAAGGGGATCTGGTCTTTTCTGACGATGATGACGATGACGAAGACGATGTAGACGATGCTGTCCGGGTTCTGGCATCTGACTCAAATCGTTCCAAGGAGCGGCTAGTACAGAGTGCAATGACCGACGATGAGGAAGATGGACATGTCAAGGACCAGCAGATGACTTTTGACGAGCTCGACCCATCTCCTTCGCAGCGGAAGGAGGTTCAGATTCCCCCATCAGTTTTCAGTACACCACAACCACGGTTTCCTGCTCGTCCGAACCCGCTTGTAAATTCAGTAGCTGCTTTAAGCCGACGAATGTCAATGTCATTCCGCGATACCCCGAAGAAGGGTGAACTTCGAATATCTGTTCTGCGTGAGAAGAGTGGTTTCGACCTGGCTTCTGAAAATGGCGGATTAAAGGTGAAAGAAAGCAGTAGCTTGCGCTTTTCTCAGAGCGCCAACGTCGGCCGTCATCGGGAGGCGGCAGGAACGTTACAGGGAGGCCCGCCGCAAAGCGTCGAATCGTCATTCCGCGAGAGTCGTGGTAATGACGAGGACTGCTTCAATGTCGTCCCTGATACCACTGCGCAGAAAGATAGCAGTTACGCCAGTATTTCGATGCGCACCCCCCTGAAGAAGATGAAGAGTCTTTCCAATTTCAAGTGGCCGAAACCCCTGAGTGTGAACCGAAGGAGTGTTTCCTTCTTCAATCTGGCAGCAGACCGGTCCGAGCCCACAACCAATACCACCAACACCCCCACGATTAGCAGATCAACATCCCACAGTAATTTGGACCAAAAGATGAGCCATTCACATAGCCGTCATGCTTCTGACAACAGTAGCCGTGTCATCTTTGAAGAACTTTCGGACCAATGGCGACCCATTTAAAATGTTTAAGTGTACTATATATAGATGGAGCCGGACACCGGTATGGTATTTCTACCATTGTACAAATCGAATTTATTTTTCCTAATGCTATACGAGCATACTAGCCGAGTTTTGCTCGGGAATGCAAACTCAAACTCGAATACCAATTGTAGTGGGTGTGAAACTTTGGTAGAAAAAATGTAAAGTGGACTGGACAAAGGATGTCATGATGGCGGTGCTAAAATTGTCGCTGCTGTGATAACTTATAGACATGTCGTTAGTCCAAGGGGCCACAAGTATAAAGTTGAAGGTGAGCACAATTTACAAATCCATGGACGATTTTGTGGTGTCCTTGCGCCTTTTGCCAGAGCCTATTGTGTAATTCTGCTTTAGACTTTAGCCACATCCGCATAGGCAGGAAAAGTCGAAAAATACTAAAATGCATCGCACGCTCCACCCCTGTTATACCTCTACAATGATAAGTACGAGGCTAGCCGGCCCGTGATCTGCTTGGGCGGCATGGTGGGACGCGGGGACTGTAGCGACATTACTTGATGAGGATGGGATGTAGGTGGTAGGTGACGGGATTCAAGTAAGAAGCGAACTGAGGTTGAAGACGAGATGAGGGGGTTGAATAAGGAAGAAATGGGGTAGACGGATTGGTGTAGCAGATAATAAAACGGATGTATGAATTGTCGTTTGCCGGGCCCTCTTCACACTGCGCCGCCGGCTAGAGCGAAGATTGGTAGCGGGGACTTTACAAAGCAGGGGTATCCAACTCTCCGAATCCGCTCGCGGACATGCATTCGCGCGTCGTCCCATCTATCTATCTATCTATCCGAGGTGACCCAACGCGTCCTGCCGCCTCCACTCACGTCCACCGCATTTCCGTGGCAGATATGGAATTCCTCAGGGATAGGACTCTCGGACAGTATGAGAACTATGTAATAACATTTACACTGAAAGACTGGGGCAGTTGCAGCATAGAGTAGCAATCGGCGAACTGCACGCCCCATCTATAAATACAACCAGTCCCACGACAAACAAGGAGACGGCTCTATATACCTCCGCGAACGGCCAGATCAAGGAGCGAGACGAAGAGCATCTCGATAAAAAATCTCCAGTCATGACTGCGCAGTCTTCCCTCTCGCCGCTCTATGAGACGCAGTCCTCCCAAACATCTGCTTTGTCACAGCTTTGGAACGATTTCATGATAAGATGGCCCGCTTGAGCCTTGAGGCGGTACTCAGTCGCGGGGATGCCGCTCTTTGTCCAAGTGGTTCTTTCACATCGGTCAACACCAACTTCTTCTCCAGAATGGGAGCATCCGACGGCATGCGTCGAACCTCGTTGGGTAATCTCAATGCCGGTAGTTGCACCGCTGTCGCTCTCAAGGTAGTGATCGGGAGGCACAAATCTGCTCGGTCGGTTCTCAACTGTTTGTCATCCACGTGGTTACTGTCTACGTATTTCACAGCAGCGTGTAAACGATTTGGGGCATCAGGGTCATGTTGGTCAATAAGAGCAAGAAGTGCGCTAGTTATGGATGGCTCACGCCTCCGACCTGAAGGCTGTTGCGCTGCTTGAAAGCGGCCAATGAACTTGCTGACAATCGAAGTAACGGTAGTTGGATTGAACGGCTGCGCACGCGTAAGAATACCATCCAACACATCACGAACAATGCTTAAACATACCTTCGTCAAGACTTCGTCCATTCCAGCTTTCAAATATTGTACGCGGTTCTCATACAACGAATTTGCTGTTATGCATATAATGGGTATATCTCGATTTGCAGGTAGAATGGCCGCGCTGAGGGCGGTGACTTGCGCCTCTAATGGCACCGTCGCGATGCGTATCTCAGCGACCTCTGGATCGTCGATGGGTAAGATTAACTCTGCTTCTTCATCTTGCCCCAACGTCATCGCACGCCGGATCGCCTCTGCTTCGGCGGAGCCGGTTCCACCTGACAGCTTGGAAACTGACTGCCGCACAGTCACGGGAATGGGTGGGATCGGAGTTGATTGAAGCTTGTCTAGTGCCTGAATGGATGAGCGGGTCCCCGAGGGAGACGGGGACGTGGTCGGAACCTCTTCAGCTTGTCCCAACCGAGCAATTGGCTTTTTCCTATCCAAAGAGCGACTTGATGTATCGCCTCGAAGGTTGTCCGAATGGGACGCTGATGCTGATCGAAGACGTGGGCGAGGTGACGCTGTGGCGGGCGCAGCATTTCCACTGTACGAGGATCTTGGTCTCACTACGTGCTCAGCAAGCGCTTGCCATCGCAAGCTGGGCAGCGTCTTGGGGTCATCGGTCAACGTCCTCCTTCGTGTGCGTTCTGGTGATTGAGGGCCATTCATAAGAGTAACCGATTTGCGAACTGGCCGATCTAATGTTCTTGTCATCATTGGTGAGCCGGATATAGTGGATTCCTCGTTAAGTTCACGTCGCGGTCGCGGAAGTGAGCTTCGAGAATTAGGCAGGAGCATGGCCGGCGGAGCCTTCCTGATTCTGCAGGTCGGAGGAGGGATCAGCAGTGGTGAGAATCATTTTGAAGATAAGGAATCCCTTCTACCACATACCTCATCACAGCCTCAAGTCCGCTCAAAAGAGGCATATCCACATCCTACACTGCCTTTCAGAACAGCCTACGACAAGAAGAGAATAATGTGCACTTCTCAGACTTACCATCAGCAGAAGATCATATTTGCGCTTTCCAAGTGCTTTCAATATCGCTAGTACATCTGAAAATACATCTTCCTTCGGTACTGATACTCCTAGATTCTTCTCAAGCAATTTCTAGATGCATTGGTAGAGGCAGGCCTTGTCAGTGCGCTGAAGAATGGGTTGCGTTTCTACCCTTCAAAGTACCGTGAGAATTTTGGCAACAATGGCTAGTAAAACAACATATCAGCGGTTTTTCAAACGATGAAAAGATATTTCATGGCTTACGGTTGTCGTCGACGATACCAACTCGAAAATCCACGTTTGCTTGAATAGTTCGGTTCTCGCCTCCTCTATTCGCCATGAAAGAAAGCCTTGATTGATTGAACTTTATAGGTCCAAAGGAATACATATGGCGACAAGGGGGGATGACATGGCTGTTTCTATTTTTATACCACACATTTCCAACCAGTCCAAGCCAGATCCCAAAATCCATTTACCAACTCTGGGCCACGCTGGAACGCTTCCTCCTTGGGTTGACCCGCGGACATCAACGCAACGTACATGCATGCCAGGCAATACACGCAACGAAGATACTATCCAGAAAACTAGTGTTCGCTTGCCCGCCGCTTCCGTCACCATTCCCACACTATCCTCATCGACGGGGTAAGACAGTGGAGTAGGCACACACGTTGTCGAAAACATATGCAGGATCGCTGATTTCTACGATTTTTTCTCATCCTCATCTCTAATTGTTATACAGAACGGTTTGTTCTTGACACCAAGTGAAAAGGTAGCAACTAGTAAAGATATATCTCGATATGTGGATTTTATTTCCATTGATTTCGAAAGCATATGCACGTGTCTGAGTCCCCCTGATGTCTGCATCTCTTTTACAAAGTGCTCCTCCATTTTCTATATGAAATCTAACCACACTTCTGGGCAAAATTGTACGGAACTCGGAACTCGACTCTTTCCTTAACGGATGTCTGGCGCGGACACAGCAACCTTGGCCGTAATTATTGGCCTGCAAATCAAGGGCAAAACGCTGTTTCGGGAGTACTGGTGCATCGGATTCGTTTCAACCAAAATCTACGCTTTCAAGCATTGCTCGCAATTCATTTGATGCAGGCCTGGGAAAAAAGATAGACTCGCACGAGTCTTTCCAATGCATTTATGGCCGATTTATTGCAATCGGGAGCGCGATCGGGAGCGTTCCAGCGTCTCCCACCAACTCTCCCACGATAAATCAAAAACTTACCCGGCCCATACTTGCTTGAGACCGTGGACCGGATGCCAATTTCATTCATATTACTAACTACGAAATGGTCATTCCCCGCACTTTAAGTAAAGAAATTGGAGAGTGGAGGTATCTGAAGTCTTTTCCGCACATACACATTTACGGCCCAGATGCTTTGATCCGCACACCAAAAGATGATAGTAATTTAGGAACTGACACACCCGGGAAAGTAGTTGCAAAACAATATGATGCTTAACTTTGCGTTCTTTCCAAAGGTATTTTTAAAGTACTGGTAAGTTGGCCATGATGAGAAAATCGAGGCGGTACATGAGCGGCTCAGCGGTGCGCTCCGCGACCTGGCTCCGCGACTTTGACCTTTGACCCGACAATCTACCAATAGGATCTTGCAACGTCTAATCTCAATTGTTTCGCAAACACTACGGTACTGTGCCGAACATGACCAGACGCGTTGTCGTAACGCTAACGATCGTCAAAGCAACAAACTTGCCAAAAACGGATCGCATCGGCCAGATTGATCCGTACGTCAAAGTTTCGTTCCCATCAAAATCCTCGCAGAGCAGCGCCAAAACGAGCGTAATTAAGGATGACCCAAACCCGCAATGGAATCAAGTATTCACGTTCGAGACCGAGGAAAGTTCTCTGCTTGACGGCAAGTTCTTGTTTGAAATTTATGATGAGGACACTTTCCGCGACCAGAAAGTTGCCTCAATGGAAGTTCATCTGAATCCTGGTCTATTTACGAAAAAGGATAACGAAATACCGATTGAATTTGTCAAGGAAAAATATCGAAATCCTTCGGCAGTTTCAGTGCTAGGAATTCGACTGGCGTGCACATATACGTTTGAGGCTGTCATGGACGATGTGAAAGCGTTACCTGGCGTTGTGTGCCTCTCAACAGCCAAGCGTTTGTATATGCCATTTCCGGGGCATATGGGTCCACTGATATTAGGCCTCGAGTTTGAGAAGTCTGGAGAGATTGATGCCAAAGTTTATTCAACTGTTCAAAATCCTTCCTTATACTTGGACATGGCGATCCTGTCCGCTACCAAGTCACGGATCCGACGGCGCACCGCTTGCGAGGGCAAACCCACACCCATCAAAGGCACCAGTCTGAGCTACTACGATGAAATCAAGTTGGATGATGTCCCAATCGGAACGGATTGGAACTTGATCGCACTCTACAAGTTTGAGAAGGAGCTTGTGGAGGGTACAGATCTTGGCAAAATTGTCTCCGCCCATGGATGGAAGGGTTCTTTGAATTTCCAGGCAGCGGCAACAAAGCTGCAGGACGTGCTATTGGATCACGCCGATCAGGCTGTTTACTTTCCACTACCATCCAAACACAATTTCACAACGGAGGATTCTGTTGACCCATCCACTTTCATAGTAGTGGACTGGGATCAAGGAAACTGTGACATCAAGCTCATGATTCTTGACATGCCCATCAATGCACAATATGCATACGACTTGAGTATCACCGGCACGGAGTTCAACAAGAAAACATCAGACGTTTATATCCCGTCAAAGGCTATATTAAACGGTGCCTATAAAGCTTCGCGGCGAGTTGAGCTAGATGATGTACCTTTTGGGACGGACCTCGGAAAGATGCGTTGGGAAAAGTTTCTGGTCAAAAATTGCGTTGAATTTCGCATTGGACAATTGGTGCGTTTATCACCATTTTGATCAGATTTCCCTGGCTGCCATCCTTGAGAGGGCGATGACTGCCGCACTTTTTATGGCTTCTTCTTCTGAAACATCTTAGAGCTCGTGGACACCTCCTCACATCGTAATATTGATTGCCGGGGTCAAATAGATTGTCGGTACTGGTCGTATAAGAACAAACTCATCTCCACGTTTCCACTCCCATCGAGCCTCGCAGCTTCCTCGTCCTTCATCAGACCTTTTATAGTACACAGCTTTATATAGCAGACAGCAGGCCAATGTGAACGCAGAGCCAAATGGAGAGACCGATTGGGTGGCTGTGTAGCTGATGCTGAGGGCTGAGCTGAATGACACTCAGCACCGAGATGACAGCACCAAAAACGCCAAAAGTCAACGATGCATTAAGTCCAATTTGATCTATCTGAGAAGCCATGACTATAGTATCTACCCGAACGATAGGAAGAGTGCCTCGCCGCCGGAGACAATCTACACGACAGCAAAACAACTCGCCTGCCGCCGCTCCCCTCACCCCTCATGATGTTTATCTGGCAGCACTCCGCTGCTGCCTGTACCCAGCCCTCGATTCTGGAGTAGATAAAGCAGCGAAACCATCAATAGACATTCAAAAGGGGCCTACCCCCTCATCGACGGGATCTTCAGACCGGACGCTAGCAGAAGAGGCACGACGAGCCGCTGAGAAATTTGGAATACATTATCACGTTCACGAGTATGAAGAGAGCATCAACAAGGGCGACACTGTCAAGCTGGCATCCGGAACTCTCAGAGCATTCATAAAGCTACTCCATGCACGGGTCGAGATATTCAGTGGCGCCATGAAGGATCCCCGTACCGGAACCTTTGCTCGAGCTGGTGGACGGTAAGTTGGTGGATGTGTGACCACCATATGTTCTCGGAAACTTACGAAATATGTAGGATCTTACGGGAAAGATTGGGCGAAGGCTCAAATCTCGGTCTGTTAACAGATTTGCGGGATCTCATTCTGTGCATCGGAGCCTACATCGATAAAGAGCTTCCCAAGGAATTGACACCTGAAGAACACGACAAGTTCTTGCTGCTGACGGCCGAGCTGTTCTTGGCGATTGTCAGGGAAGCCATTCAGAAAGCCGAAGTCCGCAATTCTGTGCTTCACGCGCCTCTCCTGAAAGACCAGGATCAACTCAAAGTTGTGCTACGATCGTTCATGAAATACGTTCCCATTTCTGGAGACAGTATCGATTCCAGTTTGGCAGACTGGCTCAATGTTGTGTTTGAGATGAAAAAGGATGAACATAGAGCCCACGTTGTAGATGCACGAAAGTCATGCACTGACAAAACCACATTTGTGGAGCTGAAGACTCTGTTGGATCTGATGGTGAAGGATGATTGTCCATTCGCTCGGCCATCCGATTTCAGTCAACGCCAAGCTTATGATTCTTGGAAACAACGCGAGATACATCTTTTGCAAGTGCTACTACAAAACTTTCACCAACGATACCCCAACTCCATCAACGCCAGAGTAGGTTGCATGGAAGTGTTTGACATCTTGAATGCAAATCTAAACACCACATGTTCAGTCCTCATCGTCAGCAGACCCATCATCGTTCCTCCCTTCAGACCCTCACGCCTACTACCGCATGCTATTGGATGTCTGTCTGAAACATGACATGCAACATGCATCTGCCCAAGACACGGTCATATCACTTTCCAAACTCTCCGTAGCAATCCTTTCTGAATGCTCTTTCCGATGGCGCTTGTCCAAGGAATTCAAAGAAATTGCGTTTCTCGACGCGCTAGTGACCTACTATCAATTAGGACATCTGATCGAGGATGATGTGTTTCCAAAGCTGCACCAACTAACCAAGATTACCGGATCATTCACCCAATGGCGGATGGCTGACCGCGACTACTACATCAGTGTTCTGGATACGCTTAACCGCGCTTTGCACGACAAACTCCGGCAATTCGCGAATATGTTGGGCTGGAAGGAGAAGACCCCCGATGGTTGTAACAGTACCATGCAGTTGATTACTCTGATCCTCACGACAATCCGAGAAGACAGAATATGGCAGGATGCACATCCAGAGTGGGCGTCTCCGGGTCGACTAGAGGAACAAGTCCGAGAGGAGCTATTGGAAGCCATTAACACGCGTTACCGAGCGTGCAGTCAAATGGTGGCAGACCTGCCTCGTGAGATAATACGACTGACAATATCTGTGAAGGCTGTCAACAGCGATATCACCAACTATCGCCTGTATTTCCGGGAACCCATATTTGGAATGTCAATTATGCTGATTGCCGCGGAAACATGTCTCAAATATTTCATTCTGGAAATGGAAAACATGAGATTCTCATTACAGGGCGACTATCAAATCGCGGAAATGCTCGACTTGTATCAAGTTGTGAAACTTCTTCGCGACATGTGTGAAGAGTCAGAACTCTCGTATGTATTCTTGATCATTGTCACCTTTGTGAATTTGTATCTCATTACGCAACTTTTTAGTATCGTGAAAGACTTTGATGTCGAATCGTGGTTTGCGCCATTCATCAGTCAGTGGTTAGCACTGACGGACCAACGATGGGTGGAATGGGTAAAGTCGGCTGTGGATATTGAAAAGGTAAGAACGTGGCGATGATGTTAAAAGTTGCTGAATTGACCTAAGCGTCTTTGTAACATCTTTAGTACGTTCCTTACATGCCTCCAGTCTCGATGCATTCCACCTCCGTGATGGATATGTATAGTTGTTTCCATGCGGGATTGGAATTTATCGAAAAGCTTGCCTGGCGCGAGTCAGGCAAAAAAGAGCGTCTTGTGAAGGATTTCATCAAAGTGTGTAGAATTGCAGATGATGGAAGGTTTATCGGTTCATTCACACCATATCTCATTTTAGATGATGTCAAAGGCGTTGCAAGAATACGCCCAAATGATGTGGGACGAGTTTGAGGCGATTGATAATGAAAACTCCGACAAGCCAATCGAGTTTTCCTTTCAAGTGAGTATCCCAGGACATTGCCTAGTGTTGCTTCTGTAAGCTAAACAAAGTCGTAGTCATGCATCAAGATCAACAATGTTGTCGCAGCTCATTTAAAGTTAAAAGACATTCTCCAGAAGCTGGTCAAGGCAAACGCTGGGCATCGGAAAGTGGACCTTGCTGCGAGTCGAACAGAAGCGCAGCAGGATAAGGCCACCATATCCGTCAAAGTTATTCGGGCAGCAAATCTCCAGGCGTGTGATTGGACAACTTCTGATCCGTATGTGATTCTGTCGCACGGGGGAACAGAAATACATCGCACTCGTGTGATTGACAAAAACTTGAACCCCGCCTGGAACCAATCATTTGAAATCGTTGTCCCGCATTCTCTACGAGACAACGAAAGCTTTTTGGACTTGTTTGTTTACGACAAGGATTTGATTGGGAAGGATGATTTGTGTGGAGAAGCTAGCGTGTTTTTGCGAGACAGCAAGTTTGACGACTTTCTGAGTCATGACGTCGAAGTTTCTTTGAAACCACAGGGCAAGCTTTTGATTCGTATAACCAGGAAAGGGGAGATCGATGATATCGCGTTTTGGGTTAGTAAAGCAGAGGAAACAGTCCGATTCTGCTTGGAAGACATGATTAGGGTGTATGTTGAGCAACTCATTCGTGTTGCACGGTCTACATTCAGCTCGGTTGCTTCCTCATCTGGTACGAAATCGTCTTGGAGCTTGCCATTCTCCTTGGGATCAACCGCAACATCGTCACCTAGCGTGGAGGACATTCAAAAAGCCCTTCTACCTTTCTTGGAATATTTGGACAAGACCCTCAGTATCTTTAATGGGAACATTGATAGACATTTGAACGAGTACTTGGTTGACTTGTGGCCTTCGCTAGCTCCTCCCAAAAAAGTTGTCTCTGCACAACAGATGAAGCGCTCCAAAACGAGGGCTGGCAAGCGCGGTGAGGAAGTGAAGACCATGAAGAGGGGAGGAAAGGGAACCGGTAGTGCGGGTAACACACCTACATCTCCTGATAGTGAGGTGACTGCAGCAAATTGCCTACACAACGAAATTGCTGAAGAAGAGTTGTCTCGCCCGAGCTCCGTCATCAAATTGATCTGGCAAGATCTCCTTTCTTTGGTAGAGAGTACATTATCGACCTTTGGTGCTGATGATAAGAACAAGGCCGAGCGAAAGATTGCAGCCAGCGCGTTACGCACCAGATCAAGTTCCTTACCACAAAACTTGGAGGGTGCTGCGCCCGTGGTTGTGGCTCCCGGTGTATTGATGAACGCCAACAAACCTGTACAAACCTTGTCCATGAACGGCATCAATGTCAACCTCACGACGATCAAATTATCGGCGACCGAGCGACGGGCCATTAATTGCTTTACTGTTATTATCGAAGTATTGAAGAGCGTTTTTGTCTGCCAAATTGATGGCGTGGAGTGCGGGTATGCCTTGGCAGAGCTCGAAGATGCCAGATATGATGCGTTGTGTAAACTCTCAGATGCCCTTTTAGAAGAGGTCAAACGACGAGAAAAAGAAGAGAAATGACCATATCCTTTGCATTCCACGTACAGCATACATACCCGACTTGTTGTCCTCTTATTTTTGTATAATTCGCATTCCGCTTCATTCACTCAATGTATTCATTCACTCAAACAAACATACCGGGTTGCAGCCCTTGCGTAGAAATGAGATTAGATGATCTTGGAACGGGAATATGTGGCAAAGACAACGCAGAGTCAATCCTCTACGTTAGGTGCGATAATCAATGCTGTAACTTGGCCAAGCTGGCTACAGTATAATGCACGCCAATCGCGCGCAAAAAAAACTCTCCCTTTTTGCAAAGGCAGAAACTAAATAATCAAGGATAGAATGACATATAAAACAAAATGGATGAGAGGGGTTATGTAGCTAATGGGTGGGGAAGGACGCGACTATTGAAAAGGGTGGGGGAAGCCTTGATCTTCATTGGATAGGGTATCTTGATTCTCATCTGTTGTCACAGCTAATAGCTGTGCCAGCATGCCATTGACATCCACGTCATTACCAGCGGCACTGAGCGGGTCAAGGTCGCTGCCCAGTCCGGCGATATGGTTGTTACTACTTGACTGGTCGGGGTGAGGACTGTTGCCACTGCTACCACCAGAGTTGCCATCTACTGAATCGTCGACAAAACAAGCGTCGAGCAGCACAGCCTCGCTTTTGGCTCTTCCAAGAATGACCTTTGCTTCGCTCTCCTGACATGAATGAAAATGAACCAGATGATACTTTAGACCATTCAGATTCTTGTACCGCCGATCACAGAAAGAGCAGCGAAAGCGCTTCGGGCCTGCAGCCTTGATTTGACTACTTTCTGATGGCGCAGGCTGAATTTCGGGATGACCGTGCTCCAAATGATACTTGAGCCCATTGGGGTTCTTGTAGGACTTGTAGCAACCCTCATGGGGACATCTGAAAGGTTTAGGTGTGGCATTTGGGTCCGGCATTTGATCCTTTTTCTCCTTCTTTTTCTGTGGTCGTGCGCGGTTCGCTTGATGGGAGGAGGCGTGGTTTTGGTGATTATTATATACAACTGGAGCGCCGAGATGATGATGTTTGACGGGATGGTAGGTAGGTGGGAGGACAGATGTTTGCTGCCCATCAATATCAAGGTGCAAAGGAGCAGGAAGTATGCCATTGATTGGACGTATGGGTGGAGTGGCAAGCGACGAGGCTTCAAAATTTGAAACCAAGAAATCAATCATGTCATTGGAAGTGTTCAAAGGTGGCGGCGGTTGTGGATGTGCGGCTGAATTAGATACAGATCTGTTGGGAGGGATTGGGACGGGATCCGTTTGTGGCGGTGGGAGGTACGATGGTGTTGAGCAATTGGAAGTGTTCATTTGATTCATGGGGGTAGATTGAAAATTCAAAGTAGCATCGAATAGTCCCTGTAACTGAAGCTGCTTAATCAATGCTTGATGTTGAGCCAGGAATTGCTGCGAATCAATCTGTGGTGTTGACACTGGTTGCCCATTTTGCCGCCCGTTTGGCTGTGCATTGGATTGTGACACTGTTTGCGGTATTGGTTGCTGAACTTGATTCGGAGAAATAGCACCTGGTACGCGCGCATGCTGCGATGAAGGCGCCAATTGCTGGGACAAAGCGGAAGTTCGGATTTGGTTTGGTCCGAGGGAATTATTCATGTTGTTGTTTATTGGGATGCGGTTGTGATTTGAATGATGTGTATTATTATGCTGCTGCGGAATATTGGAAAGTTGGGTAGGTGCAGGTTCAGCAATCGGACGGGATATTTGTTGATTAGGCGGTGGCGGACCTTGTGCTGGCTGCGGTAGTGGTTGATCTTGAAGTTGCGAGTCGAGGTCCAGTGGTAATAAACTATTCAAGTATTCATCTGCCATAGAGGTGGAGGGGTGCTCCAAGATGTCTGAGAAATCTACACCACTCAGCCGAAACCCCTCCCTGAAACGTTTCAGTTCGACAGCAGCATATGATCCCATTGAGAAAGCGGCTGCCGACAGATTCCGCTTTGCCAGTATTTGCGATCCCATGTCATTCCCCGCGGGCTGAGCAGCAAGCAACGCACTCAGATCCGCATCTACATTTCCTGTTCCAGCAGGAAACAGACCACCCCCTGCAGCTGATGAGTGATTGCCTTTAATATCTATGGGTTGAGTGGTCGGAATCTGATCCAAGGCCCCAGAGTGATTTGTTTGAGCCAGTCCTTGGGCCCACAAATCGTCCTGTGGCTCTGAAGGCATGTAAAGCGGAATACCCCGTGATTGCTGCTCGCGATCTTCTTCGAATGGTCGGTCATCAACTGCATGTACTAACTCATAATGCCGCAGTAGGTCGTCATATGTGGGATGCGTGTCTCCACAGCAAGAGATATTACGTTCCAACCGTTGCTGATCGGCTGGAATTGACAGCAACGACTGTGATGCCTTTTTGAACATAAAACTTGCCCGACGCGGTGACATGGGCGTAGACATGGGTGAAGCAGAAAGCGGGAATCGTCCGGCAGATGAATACAATGGAGAGGTTCCTAAAACAGCGGTATGATCCAAACCATTGTTGTTTGGGTACCATCGAGCAGGGCTGGGTTGGGCAGGAGCTGGAGTTGCGAAATCATTTGGCATTGGAAAGTCGAAAGCTTCCAACCCGGTAGGTTTGCCGTACATATCACGATGAATGGGCGGTGGCATTGGGTGGGAGTGTACTGCCATGGAAGAATGAATTGGAACTGGTTTTGATATTGGCAACGGAGCGCCGTTATGGCCCGCAGGAAGCGGAACTGAGATAGGTGACGGGCTTTCGTGTTCTCCTTGTCCAGACATAACACCCGGATGCCGTAAAGCGGGAATGCACTGATCCTAGCCTTCAAGACCCTCCCAAACTTTGGAGACAGTCGCTATTTAAAACGGAGGTTCCAGACGGAGGTTCCAAAGACAGAGCCGGACTTGTTTCACAATTGTCAAATTGCAAGTTTTTCGGTCCAACTTGAAGGCGTTCCAACGAGGATTCCCCCGACAAAAATAAATATCCAACAGGCCGTCAAATACATGGGCGGCTAGCCCAAGTAGTCCAGTGTGTGCCGCCTCCAAAAAGTGGTGGAATGCCTTGTTTCTTGGTCGATAATGTGTCCTGGTTGACGCTGAAACGACATTGGCCAGCCAATGTTGGCAGCGCAAGGAGACCTGCCATGACAACCAGTACTATGACTGTGCCGCGCCCCATAGCTGGGTGCAATCTGCTCCCCCGATTCGCCAAACCAACCTGGAATTACGGTAGATCTGTGAGATCTGTGGTTGATTCTGAGGACAGGTCCCGGAGGACGCTTCAAGGAACGCGCTGGAGAAGAGTTGGGATGCTTTGGCATATCAAATTGCATTGACATGACGGCCAGGACCGGGTTGAAGCGAGTACCCGCCACCAAAGGTCAGGAGCGATACTCGCCTTCAAGAGAAAGAGTCCCGAAGGAGTCCCGAGTGGAGTAGGTACGTATGGTTGCGATAGTCTAATCTGAAAAGTGTCGACATCGGGCCGCTGTCACTGCGAAAAGAGGAAGTGGAGCGACCTTTCTGCTTGGTTTTAGCGTAACAAGAACCATTCAAACAAAAGTGTCCTAGGACAGTGATACCTCTCTCCCCGTAAACCAAGAGGCTTTAACGGACACTAGATGCATCTCCTGGAAGCCAACAGTCTTAAGCAGACCCTCTACATCCCACGCCGGTATTTGGATATACCATTTTGCCTCAACATAATTGTCAAACTTTTGTCCTTTGGAAATGGTCCGCTACTTGCTTGGAGGAAACTTGTGTGCGAGTGGTTTTGCATGTCCATCACTATTTGCCGCCGTTGTGGTGTATATCATGCAAAGAAGCACCACATCACCCATGTGAGGTTCGCGATAAAAGTGACAAAATGTAAAAGATCCTTTCCTTCTCGGTTTTCTCGAATTATAAAGGCTGAAACCTAAATGGCACTGCTTCAGTCTGCTTGACTTCCCCGAGGTGTTCCGGTGCTCATAGGTAGATCACCAACATCCATGAGCATCACCAGCGCGTAGATCGAGCTATCCCGGATCTCTGTCCAAAGATTTACCTCTCGCAAACAGATTGACATCGGTTGGGAATGTACCTTTTCCAGTCTTCAAGAGATACCCCCTTACCTAGAGAGCCATATCGTCCATCATGACTTTCCCGTCAGAAAGAGAATCACCAGAAGCCCTCGCACTATGGAGGTTGGCAAACTTGACAGTCATGACTTTTGTGATGGAATAAACAAACATTTTACCTTCCAGTGAAGCTCAAGTTTTCGAACGAGAGCTTTATGAGTACAAAGTACGCAAGCGGCAAAAGAGAACCACTGATCTGAATGTGTCAAACGCCGAAAATCTGCGATTATCCGTTTTGGGGATTTACGAGGACTTGCTGTTGACCCACCCTGCATTTTCCGTCCAAAAAAACGTGGATGAGAAGTTATGGACATCAGTCTTTTACGCAAGAATTGAGGCCTCGAGAAGCCTCATTAGAACAGTGCGTTTTAGCCATTCCCGACTGCCTTCATCATCGGTGTGAATTTAAACATCAACCTTCAGAATCAAGGGGATGCCAATGTCACACTTACATCCGCTCTCGAAACCCTTCAAAACAACCTCGATACTGCCATAAGTTTCTATCAAGGCCTACTCCTTTCACTCCGAGGATCAACCGGAACCTCCTTGGTTTCTCAATGCGTCGGTGGGTGCCGGTCCCCCAAACACTCATTTTGATTGTCCCTTCTTATTGAATAATCAGAATATCTTGCGTGTCCCTCGGAAGAGGATGTCAGCAGTCCTGAAGAAAAAGACCTCGTAGCCACCCGAATCTTAATCTACAAAAGTCTAGTGTCTCTTGGTGACCTCTGTATGTTTACTTGACAGATTAACGGTATCAAGGTGCTGATATGACGTTTTTCAGATCGTTACAGGGAAGCACATTCGGTCCAGGAAGTCAAAAGTTGGAGTTTACCCCAGATGATGTATCTCAAGGCTATTAAATGCAACCCCCATCATGGTATATATCACACCGCTAGGCCATTTGTGCCATCTTCTCATCAAAGTCTCAATAGGGAAATCATACTCCCAATTGGCAATTTTAGCCAGCTATGGTCGCTCCGACATTGACGTTATATTTTGGCATTCATTAAGGTTCGCTTACCAGCACTTTCCTGCACGAATCAAACTGCTTACCGTTGTACACAGCCTGCTCAACTCGAGACCTTACGGGGTGACAAAGGACAATATCGCGACTTTTCACAGAGCCCGAGGAAAGAATTCAAAGAAACCAATGTCTCCATCGAACTCGCCACAGTAAGGTTTCACATCCTGCATCTCGTTACATTGTTTTACAGAGGTCGTCGCAGATCGCTCATGGAGCAACTTACAACGCAATTCTTGGATTTCCATCAAAAGGTCTTTCTGACGGCTGATCAAGAGACAGGGTATGCTTTAGTAAGGCTTACGATGAAATCCCGCCAAATAACGTATCATTGGCAGCACTGCAGACTTGTTGGGCAGCTTCTCTGCCATCAAGAGAATGATGGTCCAGATTTCCGCCAGTTTTTCGCAAAATACCCCTTTACCAGATTGGCTCAAGTTGGCAGTACCCGTTCTGATCGCCGCT
Source organism: Phlyctochytrium arcticum (assembly GCA_025602905.1). Lineage (NCBI taxonomy): Eukaryota > Fungi > Chytridiomycota > Chytridiomycetes > Chytridiales > Chytridiaceae > Phlyctochytrium > Phlyctochytrium arcticum. Next base: position 611,983 of record JAHLKI010000014.1, on the reverse strand, counting down.
TACCACTACTTGGATGAACAGTTCACCCATGCCGGTATGTCCCTCATCATCCGGTAGTCCTATCTCCATGCTGACAGTGGCACGTAGAGGACGCGTCTCATCGACAATATATACGAGTGTCGCAAGTACTTTATGCATCACTGCTCCTTGATACTGTTGTGCAAGCTATCGACATTATTCTCGAAGGCATTTCGGAAACGGATTTGGCCGTGGAAAGTGTGGCGGACGAAGGGGGTCTTAATCCATTATTCCAGTACCTCGTCCCAGTGAATCTGATTTGTATTTGGTTGGGGGGCAACCTGGAGGTGTTTGCCCTAGTCGACAAGTATACTAAGACAATGTCGGAAGCGCCAGAACTTGCCCAGGTTCGTGATAATGATCAATATTCCGCAATCAATACCGAAGATGACCTCGTTCTCCGTCCAGACCAGCTTGCGCTTCTTTAGGTCGTTGTGTAAATTTACCAACGTTATTTCTGCGTTTACGGAAATGGATGGAAGCACCGAGTGCCTACGGGAAGATGTCTTACTCCTGGGATTCAGCCCTCTGCGCTCGTACTACCAATTATTGGACAAGCGCTCCGTACTTGATGCGTTGCAGGAAGACCCTTCGATCGAATCTCAAAATAATCAAATTGCGGTGCAACTGTCTCGCATTGCCTTGTTGATTAAACAGCTCTCGGAGAGCCAGGTAAGTTCTTAGTGTTTACTTTACACATCACGCCAAATACTGAGTGCGCTTTTAGAGCACTGACATTATCAAATTTGATGAGACAGAAGGCGTCTTTGTCGTTCTCGACGAGAAAAGCAAAGTAAATGCAAACAATATGCGTTACCACCCGCGCCGGCTAAATAAATCCCATAGAATCGCGGCAAGCAAAAATTCATGAAGGCTTTAGCCACAGAACGATTGAAAGATCAAGTCAGCACATTGGAGAAGCGCATCATTCAAATGAAGGAGATTTCCCGGCCCATGATTCTACCCGACGCCGATTGTTTTGTCAATAATTTGGGGCTCATCAAGAAATGGCTCGTCACACGTGCTTGCATCATCATTGTCTCGCTTGACGGTACATTGCTTTGATATCTATCTTCCGAAAGGGTTTGGAGTATTGAAACTGTTTTTTTATAGTGATCGATGATTTGGACAGGTTGAAGAAAGGGACAGAAAAGCAAAATGCCCGGGCGCGCGAGACAATTCGATATCTTGAGCAGCGATTCCGGTACCGGTCCGAATATTTAAAGGCGCAGCAAACAGAGGAGCGGACGATTGCCTGGGACCGTCACGGGCAGATTGAAAACCGGAGTACAGTTGTCAACCGTAATCATCGGGAGTTCTTAGCGTGTGCTCTATACTACCAGAGTAATGTAGCACCACAACCGTTGGACGGGCGACATCGCCCCTTTTCAGTCCTTTCAGATAGCGAAGAATTACTCAGCGCGTGTAGCGAACTAGGCATTGCGGCAACCACCTCTAGTGATTGGGCCAAGTTTGTAGATAAAGACAGGCAGAGCAAAAAGTAAAATTGAATGGATATAATATTTTGATACATAAAGTGACAGTGGCGTGCATGAAAATTATGATTACGACCGACCCATCTTGGCTTCACGCTTTGTCCGCAGGACAAAAATCTTCTTTCTGCGGACCGTTTTCCAACCTTTTGTTTTCCATCCCCAAGGACTTCGCGGATCCTTTCCACCCTTGCTCTTTCCACCACCACCGTGGGGATGATCCACAGGACTCATGGCAATACCACGGACAGCAGGCCGCCATCCCAAATGTCGTCGGGCACCAGCTTTTCCCAAATTGGTGTTTTGATGGGCTTCATTGCCAACCTTGCCGATCGTTGCGCAGGCGTTGACAGGAATAAGTCGCACTTCCTTACTGGACAATCGAACTTGAGCCATGCCTGTTGGGGAAGTGTACATGAGCTGTCCCGAGGTGCCGGCCGACCGACAGATTTGCGCATGCGAGTCCGCTCGCAATCCAATGCAGTGAATCTCTGTTCCGACGGGAATATCTTTGAGTAACAGGCAGTTTCCTTTCTTGATCATTTGGTTCTTGGGTATGGGGTCTTCACCGGGGGCCGGTCGGGGAATTCCTTGGCGCCATGACTGAACAATGTCACCGGGCGTAACATCCGCCGGGCAGATAATGTAACTAAACTCATTGGTCGACAGGTTTCGCAGCAATGCCAGATCGGCCGAACGGTTCGGATCGTATTCCAGACGGACTACTTCATGTGGGCCAGGTGTAAAACGGTTGAAATCGATAATTCGGACGCGGCGCTTGTGCCCTCCTCCACGGTGACGGACAGTAATTTTCCCAGTGTTATTGCGCCCACCGGTAGATCGCTTTCCGTACGACAGTCGCTTCACGCACGACCCCTTCCAAAGATGAAATCGCGTGGGGTGCTGTCGGTTGCGTAGTCCGGGAGTAATAGACTTGTACACCTTCATATTGCCGATAACTTTCCAGAACTTGTTTTCCATGACTGGTCGCTCCACTTTTGGTGGCTCGAGGCCTTCCGCCTTGAGTTTCTCGACCCATTTGAGATAGCGTTTTGCCGGCCTTGATAATTTCTTGCGGAAGGTTCGGTGGCGGACTTGCAAGGTCGTAGGGGGGTGAAAGATTTGGCATTGTTTTCCAGCCAGCCGACGTTGGGACTGGGACGCAACTCCAATCTGCACGGTCAGGAAACTTCGGACAGGTGTTGTGTTGACGAGCCGTGCCGGAGCCAGTCGGCACTGAGCAGCCAGCCTCGGTATTGGCTGCAGTACACTCATTGTTGCTGTCGAGATTTGATCTCTGGTTCGTCGGAATGTCAATTATTGCTTTCCAAAAGTTGTCCAGTTCTTGCTATGGTTACGCCATGCGCACAGTCATGGAAGTAACAGCGTCGGACCTTTGTCCAATGTCCGCTCTGAGCTCTCAAAGTTCCAACGACAAAATCAACGTTGAAAATGACAGTCGCCGGCTCCCAAAGACGTAGTGGTCGACATCAGGTAAGTACACGGGGAATATGGGCCAATGTCAATGGATGCTGGCCTTGTACTTATTGCTTTTGGTTCGATTAGATCGAGGACCCGTTTGAACAACCTTCGCAAGGCTCTAGCCAGTCCTTTCATCAAACTCAGGATGCCCCCTCACAAATAACCAATACAAATGCAGAACGTCTACTCCAAAGCTTACCGAGCGAGGTCCGTCACTTTCACTTTTCTGTTTGTATGTACTGTTATTCAAAGACTGGAATTCACAGAATACGGCGCAAAAAGTCAAGGAACTCGTGCGCCTGGCATTATCCACGGAGCATCGCAAAGTACCATTGCGACGAGAGGAAATCAATAAGAAAGGTACGACGGATATGCTGCAGGCCCAAACTTGCAATTGCTTAATGATTACAAACAAACTTAGTTTTGAAGGAGCATACCCGGGTCTTCCCAGCCATCTTTGAAAGAGCCAATGACCGATTACGCAGTATATTTGGCTTTGAAATGGTTGAGTTACCCGCCAAAGATATGACTGCCGCTGCTACGCAAGCGCAAACACAAACTCAGACTCAAAAGAATGGTATGTTGTGCTCGTCCGGTTCTAAGTTTCACATACTAAGGATTGGCGATAGGCCCTGGCGCCAAAACCGTGGTCAAATCTAGCCGAGCGTACATTCTTCGTTCAATCTTACCAGTCGATCAGCGGATTACTCGGTGGGGAGCTGAAACACCCGAGATGGTGCTCACATGTCTGATTTTGTGCATTATTATGGTGAATGGTCGTCAATTGGACGAAGGTATGTCTTGTACGACTTCATTCACATCAAGCATGTAACAAACGGTGGTATGCCTGTAGGTCGGTTGCTCGGTTATCTCGCAAGATTGGGGATTGGCAAGGATGATTCAGTCCTCGAATACGACACACCCATGGCATTTCTGTCGCATATGACGAAACAAAATTACCTTATCCGAAACAAGATCCAGATGGGTGAGATGGATACTTATGACTATTTCTGGGGACCACGCGCCAAAATTGAACTTCCGGAGGAGCATGCGATCGAATTTATTGCAGAGGTAACCCATCATTTCTCCCCTTTTCTCGAACCTTGTTACTGAACTCATTATTGCAGGCGTATGATGATCTGACTCCAGATGTGTTAGCCAGGCTGCGAACAGACATTGAAAGGTTGGCGGGGCCAAGTGAGGGTGGGGAAGCTGAAGACGCTTGATCCTGATGAGGATGGGTGATTTTTCATCACCAAAATTTTGATACGAGCTGTACTTTTACATTGTACAATAAGTCGTTGAGATCCTATCTATATACGTTGGATGTCATCCTTTCAACCTGAACCTTTCCGGAGCAATGAGGACAGCTGGCGGACAGCGACCTAAATTCTCCATATACCCGCTTTGGGAGTAATGGCCAGTGCAATTTTTTCCGCGGTCACGTGTAGTAATTTTTCTGATATACATTCGGCGGTGGCCGGTGCTGGAAGCTTTCTCTTTCCTCACCCCGGCCATCTGAACGATCCCTTTATCGTTTGGTCCCTAGTCTGCAGCCATGCCTGAAGTGTAAGTATGCCTGTTTTTCGTTTTGTCTGCCACTGAGGAGTCGACGAGTGGGGCGTTGGAGAAAAGTGGGGAGCGGGATTGCAATCACTTTTTTTCTTCTCGTTTTGAGCCATAGGTCGGACAGCATGCCATACCTCCCGCTGTTGTTTGTTCCTTCTTGGAAGGGCAGCAGCACAGGCGGGGACGCTGAGGGCTAGGACTTTGCAAGAAGCCCTTCCTTTGAAATTCATCCTGTAGACTGATGCTTTCTCCCTTGCGGGGATGGTGTCTGGTCTGGAACTCCTCGAGCATTGTCTTTGGATCATGTTTGGGGGACTTGTTGTTGTAGTGCACCTTTTGGAATGCTACTCCGATTGAATTCATTGTTGGAACTGGTCACCGAGGCTTGGTCCACTCGCTACTCTGAAGAGACACATACTTTCTGGGCTTGAACATGTCATTGACTTGGTTCCCCTCTCGTCGATTCAACAGTGCCAAGCAATTCGTTCCCGAGTCTGTGCTCAAGAAGCGCAAGACCACGGAGAAGATCGCCGCCGAGCGTGCTACTGCCGAAGTTGAGCGCAAGAAGGTGAGAATCAATTCCATATGATGCTTTGTCTCTCGTGGCTGCCTGCTGGATGATGCATAACACACCACGATCAACGAATCCTGCTACTACGGGACATGTAGTTGTTGTCAACCATCTTTCGGGACTGACAGTAGGCAGAGGAGAGAGCATGGCATCAGACACGCTCCCTATATCTGAGACTGTTTACTTATGTTTACAATTCATTTCAGGCTGCCGCTGCCAAGCGAAAGGTCATCTTCAAGCGTGCCGAACAGTACGTCAAGGAGTACCGTTCCAAGGAACGCGATGAGGTCCGTCTCCGCCGCCAGGCCAAGGCCCAGGGTAACTTTTACGTTCCCGCCGAGGCTCCCCTCGCCTTTGTTGTCCGTATCAAGGGGTAAGCATTTTGCTTTGTCGCTTTTATTTTGCGACATTCCAACTCACTTTTTATTTTACAGTATCATGAAGGTTGCCCCCAAGCCCCGTAAGATTCTCCAGCTTTTGCGTTTGACCAAGATCAACTCTGGCACCTTTGTCCGCTTGACCAAGGCCACCCTCCAGATGTTGCAGTGGGTTGGACCCTACGTTGCCTGGGGATACCCCAACCTCAAGACTGTCCGTGAGCTCGTCTACAAGCGCGGATTCGCCAAGGTTGACAAGCAGCGTCTCCCCATCACCGACAACTCTGTCATTGAGAAGGCTCTCGGTCAGTTTGGCATTATCTGTGTTGAGGATTTGATCCACGAGATTGCCACTGTCGGACCCAACTTTAAGCAGGCCAACGCCTTCTTGTGGCCCTTCCACCTTTCCAACCCCACTGGCGGTTACAAGGGAAAGAAGACTATTCACTTTATCCAGGGTGGAGAGTGCGGTAACCGTGAGGACAAGATCAACGGTCTTATCCACCAGATGATGTAGATTCTTGTATCTTTTAATACTTTCACTTTGTCGTCTCCCATTCGTTTTGCTTGCATCTTTTGTCTCTGTTGTCGATACTCGTTTCTCCCAGCGCACAACTGCCTTTTTCACCGAAATGAACATACCAGCCTCGCTGAGGTAATCGGAGTTTTGACGCGCTCGCGAAATTCAACTTGCAAAATCAATATGGACCTGTCAGTCAACAAAAAATGTAGTAAAGTTACGCTTAAGTCTTCTGAAACTCAACATTGAGTATGCTGCGGTAGACCTGTGAGATTTCATGCAGCACTGTATGGTTATGGGATCAGCTGTGTGCCCTTTGTTGACGGCGATTGTCATTTTAGATCACCCCCCCTGCCAGGACCTGCCACTTCATTCCTCCACACAGTGAAGCGATCAGGATCCCCAAATCTCCTCAATTACCACCTAATCTCGCTCTAGTCCAAGTTTGAAGCAAATCCACCGGGGCACATTCGAGCAATCATGGAGCCCCCCCAAAAACAGGTCACCGCTACGATGTGGAGGCCGACTTTTGTCCCCTAACAGAGGTTCAGCTCGTAAACTGAAGACTCCAGAGAGCAAAAGAAAGATGCATTCACCCCCGGGTGTATTATTCGCAAGACCAAGAACAGTCCATCGTTATCTCACGGAGATCTTGGCCGGCTCATCACCGCCTTGACAAAGACATTACATTATATTTTAGTACTGATGCCAGACATAAGGACGCCTCGCTATGTAAGAATTTTTGGTTTTTTTGGGATCTAAATCGTCTACACCCACTGCTCCGATACAACGCAGAATAAATTCAAGACATATTTGACAACTTAGAGATCATCTCTGGTCAGTATGACTGCGCAAAATGTTGGAAAAGCGCACTATCAACTCCTCCAACATCTACATCTAAGGCAAAAAAAATATTCTCAAACACGGCAACAAAGAGAAAGGTGCGCTGTTATCAAGTTTGGTACATAGATGCCCCGCATAAGCATAATTTGCCATCTGCAGCTATTGTGGGAAAAAAGCCTAATTGGACTCACCCAAAGTTAGCTACATTTACCAATCCAACTCCAACGATTATTGTTATTGTAAAAGTTTGTGCACGATTGCTTCTGCGATTACCGAAGAGTTATGTTACGTATTTTCATGTCTACTATAAGCCCCGGGGGTGGCCACTTTCAAGCACACAATTGACCGCACCTACAGCCTTGAGATCATCACATATCGTAGAATACATATAAAAGAACAATATACTTCATTTTCAGCCAATTCCACCGGGGCACATTTTCCCTCCAAATGTACATCCTCCCCACTGTTAACCAAGAATGCCTCAAAAAACCGCACTTTTGGTGTTGTTTTGGGTCCCTGGTTGCTACAACATAAACTTAAATCAATATAGAAGGATCCCAGTCATATCTGGGTACTTGTCTGTGAGGTTTTTATTAATCGACTTGCGTCCAGAAAAAAGTCTGGGAAAAAATCGGCCGGGTCAGGTGGCTGTACATTTCATTTCGGTGGAAAACTCAATTGTGCGCTGGGTCGTTTCTCCTGGCTCTCTCGTGAGTCGGAGTCTGCACCTCCAAGGTTCTCTCAGCGGAACCCGAGTTTTACAATAGGGAGGCACAGTCATTGTAGCATTAAGTAAGCTGATCCGACCTGGCCGTTTTACTGTACGTTTTTGCAAAACATTCGTTCACCATCTGTCCATTTCCACGCGATCTTTTGCACTACACACCTCCAGTAAACTCTCGAAACTCACCTCAACCGGTATGGGAAGGAGACTCTGTGACTTTATCCGAACCTTTTCTGACAGGATCTTCAGTATTCCGACGCGCAAGTGACAGCATGCCGCCGAAGAGGAAGGTGAGATGGGCATCTTGATCAACTTGAACATCAAGCGCCGCTACAGTCTACTGATCGTAATTCCTTCGTCATTTGCCTTTTTTCTTGAACCTCGGAAATCCTCAGGCTGTAGGCTCACGCGTTTGGTTCTATGAAGTGCCTGGAAGAAAGAACGGCAAGTGGTACTTTATACCCGGCTGTTTTGGTTGTGGGACCAAGAACTCCTCACGATTTTACAAGTTTGGATATGACGAGCTCGGTAAGCTGGCGATGAATGGTGTGAAGCCTCAGCTTGCGCGTAGGGCCGCTGCCCGGTATGCTTGCGAAGGGTGTCGATCTCGATGGTCTCAATACGGATTCTTCCGACCTGTGGAAAGTGTACCAGATGAATCGCCGGAAGCAAATGCAGATGAGGATGAAGCCGTAGTCATAATGGTTGATCATGATGAGCCGGAGAACTTGGATGCCATCACCATTATCACTCCTTCGAAACCGGATGAAGAGGATCCCGCAACGGTCAATGACTTGAATAAAGCCATGTTGGACTTTATCAAACGTCCTTTCGACGGGAATCCCTTTGTCGATGTCGATGGATTCATTGCGGCATACCCACGTCTGTACGAGCTCAAGGCCACCTCGATTGGCTTCAAGGACACACCACTTCAATCCGTGGTCTACAGGGACCGCATGAAGAGAAAAATTATTTTTTCCATCTGCTATGAAGCCCATACCATGGATAGGAGGTGCGACTATATCAAACGAATCGTTGGACGGCAGATGATCGGTCAGTCATATACCCTGCAGCGATACTTTTCGAGAGTAGGGATCTGCTACAATCCGTCAAAGTCGGTTGCCCGTTCAAACGATCTAATCCTGGAGTCGCAAGAAGCCGTGGTGAAGGACATTCTCCAAACAAACCCCCTTCTTGTAGTCACGATTGACGATTTTCACTGGTGTCAGATTCGCGCCATACCAAGCACAGCTAATGCGCCAGGCAAGTTTACGAGCGCAAGAACAACTGCCAACTATGCAGTGAAGCTTCATCGAGACCTCAAACCACTTCCCCCTGGTATTGGAAGTTTGAATGCCTCTCTCCTGCAGGACGTGTCGTGGATCCCCCAGGTCATCGAAGGCCCCGGAAGCGAAAGCTATGCCAAGTTGCGCAATGGCGAAGTTCTCTCCCAGAAAATGTATGCTTATAGCATGGCAACGAAGGCGGCATCTCAGGAAGACTTCCATATTATCGGGAGCGATAATAATCCCATGAAGTCAGCTGATGACCTTAAGCCCGTCATGGACAACATAGAGGCTTTTCTGTCCAAAGTAGGCTATCCTGGCGAGGATCTTGCACACAAACAGTCCTTTGTGCTGACCGGGGATTTTTACGTATGGATGTACGTCAACAAGCTTCTCAGATCCCCAAAGTACCAGGCTTTACAACCACATGTACTGGCAGCACCCGACTTGATGCATGTATCACTCAACTCTCAAGAGGCCATCCTCATACATGCTTGGACGCTGATTCATCCCCTCTGGATTGCTGGGTACCCCGAGATTGAGAACACCACGCCAATCAAGATGCGACCTAAACGCAGAACAGCTATGCTGGCCCTTGCCATGACCGCATGGCAAGAATGTCGCGAGGAACTTCTAAAAACCTACAAGTTGGCGGCCAATCATCCTGACGCTACACCCGTCCGCAAGGCTATGATCGATGCCATCTTGTGGGTTTTTGAGGAGGCTATTCCTCTTTCCGTGGACTGCCCATACTTGTTAGCCAGCGGTGATCTTGGTCAGATCAAGATGTGTCTGCAGCGCCTCTTCCCATTGTTCACCCGTCTGGAGAAGAAGAATTACGTGAACATTATCCTATTCCAGCTCGCCCTCTTGGAGAAATTGCCGGCCCACCTCCCACAGGATGTCCTCGTCTCTGTCCTATTCTCCACGTTTTCCAGCGAAGACCTAGAGGTCTTTCATTCCATCCTTCGCGCTGCTATCCGCTTTTATGATACCAACGATCAAGTGACCCGGAAAGCGTTCCTTATCACAGCCATGAGGGGGGAATCTGCCCTCAAGCAGCTGGCAGAGATGACTGAACGCGAATTCCAGCTTCGCGGACTTCCGATCCCGACGGATGATCATGACAATGATGAAGAAGATGATGATGAGAAGTCCAGTGCACCGCTTCCCTTGGAGAAGGCGATGGACGATGTTGTTCCCAGAATGGTTTCTCATCTGAAAGATCTTTTTTCTACCCTTCTATCCTTCTCGCTTGACGTAAAAGGACAAACTGGAAAGTTGTCGTATTGGTCCAATGTGCCTGTCACGGTGCATATATGCGCTGAAGGCGCATATATGCACCGTGACACTTAGCGGCGTAAAGAGGAACGTGAAGGATGCAGTGGAAGACGACGCGTGTCGAAAAAGGGGCAAAGCCAATACTCATTCCCATCAGTTTGATCGTCTTGACACCGATTCGGTCGTCTTTAATTTAACTGACGGCTTTCATTCGGCCGACCCGTTGCGCGAAGCTGTGCCGTCGGTTATTAGAGGACGTTCACAGTCACAACAAGTCGTCCCACCATTTCCCACCACACCCACCGGTCGCATGCCTCCAACAAGTGTTGAAAGTGATGACGAGAGCCTGCTGACGGACCATCTCTCGTTGAATCGGCTTCATCACAGCATACGTACACTGAAGAATCACGACTTAGTGATGGATGGAGTCAATGTTGGAAGTATCGTGCGCAATTTCCAAAAGGAAGTTCTTAAGATGCCGAAGGTTGACCTCACAAATACCGATGCATACCTTGCACAATTTAGTTGCCTAGTACTTCACAGCACCCATCAATCAGTTCACAGCAGTATCATGACAAAAGACCAACACAGGACATTAAGAAAGTACTATCGCTCACGACTTCTAAGACAACCTACCAGCGACGAGATACAAGAGCTCATCGCCCATGCAGAAGGTTAGAAGGCCGCTTTTGTTGATCATAAAGGTTATAATATCGTAGTGTTGACTTTGCGAGCGTACAGGAATGGTGCAAGCAAAGGAAGACGAAACGACCTGGTCCCCAACCACACTGGAACGGGATCCGAGGCATCAGCCTTGTGTACTTTGGGCTCTTGAAGTAATACAAGTTACTGTTGTGTTTTGTTTGTGATTGTGTGTGTGTGGAATTCGACGTTGAGAGTTCTCCTCCCTCCGTCCGGTGTCCTTTCTTCCTTTATTATGCTCTCTCGGAGCGGTAGCACACTCATTGGCCTAGCCGGAATGGGTGTGGCTACTACTGAGAGCAGCGGGGATTCATGCGGTTCGCCGGAGGCTTAGCTACGCGATCCTCACGTGCTATGGACGGAGCCTACCGCACTCATCACTATGACAACGAGGACATTAACTGCTTACACAATACAGTTCACACTAATTCCATTACACAGGTCGATTTCCTCCTGGGAAATCAAGTCTCCCGATGCAAAGGCAGCAGAGGCGAAGAAGGACTTGGCACGAGTAATCGCTTCTTGCATTTCGTTTCTGAAAATTGGGTATAAAGCATTCGAAAGCTCTGCAGCGATGCTCAACTTAGCTGTTCACCTGCAAGGAGCCAGCGGCCGGGTATACGAGGTGCATCTGGTTGACAAGTTGTTCGTGGCTGTGGAAGTTGGGACCTTTGAGCTTCCGAAACTTATATCCGCAGATATGGATATAGCTCAATCAATCGTACAAGTTGAGATCGTCATGGAAAGGATTCGGAAGCTAAAGCAATACACACTCGCCTGCAAGCCGCGCAAGCGGGTGGATCCTCTTAATATCTCCCCTAGTCGATTGCCATATTCCCCCCTGAAAGTAAAGATTCGAAGGTCATCTGGCGTGTCGGTGTAGTTGGCATTGACAAGCCGGCGGCATCAGGACATAGAGATGGACTGATGGTGCGCGTTGCGTCGACCGACGTTGTTTTCCTTATCCCTTGCGACGGTTTCGCCCGATTGCGATATACGATCTTGAAATCCAAAATCTCATAGAATCTTGCTTTGTACATATGTAAAGTTTTCCGTAAAATTATCCTTGGGGTACCCTCCTAGCCGCCTAGCGCTAGTGATAGGGCCGCTGTGCAGT
>JAHLKI010000013.1:600000-855195 GCA_025602905.1 Phlyctochytrium arcticum | reverse complement strand
AGGAAATGTGGGAAGTTTGGTACTATATCCAAACTTCAGTGAAATTTGGGCAATTTTGGCCAAGTCCATAAAATCTAGAAAAATTTGTGAGTTTTGAAGGAGGGGGAAAAACTGATGATCCTGCAGATCTTGATACTCCTGATGATCTTGGTCTTGATAGATGGGCTGAAGATGCTACAATTTAGGGAATTTCTGCAAAGTCCATAAAAACCTAGAAACAATTTGTGACTGATGATCTTGATCCTCTTGATGATCTCCAGATGGGAGTAAGGTCGGGTAATCCGAACGGATTGTTTTATGTTTTTGTGATTGGAATTGGAATTCCCGTAGTGCCGAAGGCAGCGGCTTCAGTCGATGAATTGTGGAGCGAGATGATTCGGTTTGTGAATGTTGACCCGATTACGCACTGTCACAATGCTACCATCGCGTCCACTTCGTACGGAGATCGACTTGTCAGCAATCCAAAGTTTCGATCATTATATAGATTTGACATGTCGACTACCGCCGCCGAACTCAAACGATTCCACATTTTTGGCGCAGTTCCGAACCGGATGAAATCTGCTGAAGACCTCAAAGTTCTAATGGTTGACGTCAGCAAGTTTGTAAAGCATTACAAGGACGGAGTTGTCTGGATAGTTGGAGACTTTTATGTTTGGCGAAATGTCATGAAATTCTTGTGGGCCCAAAGTCGTACACCAATGACCCAAGACCACAAATGGCTGAAGGATCTGCTCTTTCCTTGGCCGGATGGAATGCATATCGCTCTCAATGCGCAGCAGGGTGAGTGAGTTTGTGTTTTGCTCTGACATGAACGTTATTAACTGACCTGTTTTGTTTCACAGCATTAATCGAACATAACTTTGCTATTTTTATGCCCATCTGGTCTGCAGCTTTTCCAGGGTTTGCCGTTCAATTGGTCAAGCTCCGGCCCGTGCGGCGAATGATGCTGCTGACGATGGCTTTCTTGGCCTGGAAGAAGAACAGAGTGGCAATCATAGCGCTAGTGAAGAACAGCCAAAAGGAATTACCCCCCTTTCAACAGGTTGCCACCCAGTCGCTTGTTCGGCTGTTTGATGAAGAGTTGCCGCTAGTTTTGGATGCGGCAACAGCCATGGCCGCTGGCAATGTCTCTCTCTACAAAGAAGTCATGCAGCGCCTGTTGCCCGTATTCATTCGATACCGGAAAAAGAACTACGTCACAATTGTAGTTCACATACTCTCGGTAATCCAAGACATCGAGTCTCGTGGCGATCCGGACTTGTTGAGGGCGTTCCAAAGCAAGCTTCCGTTGGCAAGTTCGGAAGACTTGGAAGTGTTTCACTCATTGCTCCGAGCTTCCATCAGACCCCACGACTCTGAATCGGCTGCAACCCTTAAAACCCTCTTTCTCTCCGCCAACCGAAACCTTAGCGCCAGGTCCTTTTTGGCTCAAGTTGCCAAGCAGAAGCGAGAAGACAGGAAGCGGCGGACACCTGGCGCCCATCTACAAGGCAGATTCAGTATCCACTCGTCCCGGCGAGTGCTGACTCCTCGAGACTTGTATTACGACCGCCATCTCACAATCATGTCCGCTGCTCTCCTCAGCATGTTCCAAAAGCTGGTGGTTAACTCCGACAATATATATATCCATGGCGAGATGATATTCTCCCATTCCGCTTCCAAGAAAAAGGTCCGCGGATATCAGGTCCGGTACAAGGTCGCCCCTGAGCAAAGTGATTCAGAGTCCGCGTCTGTGGGAAAAAAGCGGAAGAGGGCTAACACCAAGATTGCCACATTCATGAATCCAGCACCTACCATCATTGTCACTTTTTGCGAAAGACTTCTCCCACTTGCATTGTGGGGTGATAAAAAGGTTTCCCTCAACCTTGACACCGATATCAGCAGCTTTTCTGCCATTGAAGAGAAGCGGGTCCCATTAGAAGATATCACCAACAACGGCAAGACCGCAAATAAGAAGAAGAATGATTTTTTTACAAAAGAGTCAGTGTTCGAGAACCCAATGGTCGGCTCGGCACACCCGCATGCCAAATGTTCCGTTCTGGATGGGGGCATTTGTTCTCATCTCCAACAACATATCGTGGAGCAAAAGTTTATATGGTGGATGCACAACCTGACAATTCCGCTCGACGAAAAAGATTTCGTTAGAGAAGAAGAAGAAGATGTGGAGATTACTGAAGAATTATGGTTAGTGTTCATTGTACTCTTCAGCACATTTTCATGTCACTGATATAAGCCCAGAACGATATCACTGTCAAGCACCATATCCACCCCACTCACAGCCTTGAGCTCATCAAATATCCTATAACACATATAAGAGAACAATATACATCATTTTCAGCCAATTCCACCGGGACACATTTTTTCTACAACCGTTCATAGGCTGGGGGCCTCCTATTTGCTATCCCAAAATGCCTCAAAACTCTACACTTTTGGTATTGTTTTGGGTCCCTGGCTGCTACAACATAAACTTTAATCAATATAGAAGGATACCAGTCATATTTGGCTGCTTGTCTGGGAGGTTTCTAATAATGGACTTGCCTTCAGAAAAACGTCCAGGGAAAAGATCCGGTAGGTCAGGTGGCTGTGCAATCCATTTCAGTGAAAAAGGCAGTTGTGTGCTGGGGAGATGCACAACCTGTCGGTCCCGTGTCCGGCGTCGCGTTGACTGGCGAGGTAGCAGAGACTTCAGTGGATTCGACGACGGTACCCGAGTCGATCTTTGACAGTGGTAGTTTGGCAGCTGGGGAGCGTAAACGGATTCTTCGGGAGTTCCTGTGAGGCTGGCCGCTGGGCACTTTTTTGGACTGCTGGGGTCAGGTCCTTGCTCTCGAATGGGACCATCTCATGGACCGAATTCAGAACAGGCAGAACGATATAGAAAGTTTGGGAGGTATTGTTGCCGCATATAAAAGTCATGGGATGACACCAAGTAATGACCTACGCATGCATATACAGAGAAATCTGACTTCCGCCGGCAGATTGCCATACCATCGGATACTTGTTGTTGGAACTGTTTCTCAAAATCAAGACCATACTGTGCGAATCAATTACAACTTTGAAACGAAGCCTTCACCTTGAGTCAAGAAGATTGAAGTTTGAAGGATGCAGCAAACAGCCCCTTTACTACAACTCTGGTGGACACTTTTGCAGAAGACCTCATGATAATGCAACTGAAAGAATGTCTATTGAACTTTTGTATATACATGGTGTTTTTTTTTCCACATTACATCTTGTAGATTGAATGTGAGCAGTGCTGAGCGGGCAGTGCGACTGTTGATTGGCGAAAGTCGTCTTTGGGACCTTCGACTTTAATATTCATGATGATCTATGTATATCCATTTGCCGGTAACATTTCAGATAGAGACAGGAAGCAGCAAGTATCGGCAAACGGTAATCATTTCCTTTTGCTATACTCGAGTAACAGAACCCGCCCAAGAAACATGATGATCAGCCAAAAGTCAATTACGCGTAAAAGTTTTGACAGCTGGCCTCCGCATCAGACCATCTCGGCGAGATCTTGGAAGCAATCTTGGGGCGATGCCGACGAGATCTCGGAGCAAATGTCGGGCGACATGTCGTGGCGATGACTTTTTTTGCGTCGACCGGAGGACATATGTCCCTCCAAGATTCCAAGCCCTGCCTTCACACAATGATCTCATGTGTGTTTCCCGCCGCACAGACCGCACAGAGTCCACAAAAAAACCCGCCCGGACATTCAACTTTCCATGATACGAGTTCCTCTCACGTACGCGAGTACGAATAATACTCGACATCATCATCAAGGGGGCCAGATCCACCATCATAGCAGATCCAGCAGCTTTTTGGCCAACGCGTCAAGTCGTCGTCAACGCGTTATTACGCGCGTTCAAAAAGGTCATGGATCTCTTGGCTGTCATCATCGCGCCGATCTTTGTGCCGTCGACTTCCAAGTTCCACTGAAGTTCCACCGCCGCCACCATTTATGATACTGTACACCACAACGCACGTTTCTGCGTATGCGGCCATTATACCGCTGAGCTGGGGCGTGGCGCCGGCGGTCATCCAATGGACGGCGGCGGCAGATCATGACATTGGGCTTTTTCCTCTCAGGGACTTTTTTCCGAGCACCGAGATCCGAGTCTCGCTCGCTCAGCAGCAGCAGCAGACGCATTACCGCAAGCACCGCCGCCGCATAACTTGAGTGTACTCAGTAATTCCCGCTCCTTTTTTTTCCTGGTCGGACATCATCGTTGTAGCAGTGCAGGAGTCAGTGTGACGTGATTTCCGCGGGAAACGGTTTCGCAAACAAGGAATCTTCTTGGATGACTTCCACTCGGAAAGACGCTCAGCCAGGAAACGGCCACGGGTATAAAAGCAGCGGCCAAGCAGCTGCTTCCCTCCCGTCTAGCAAATCAAACCGACGCAACACATTTCTACAACCACATAAACCAACAAACCACACACTTCAATCATGACCAAAGGATGGGAACCAGGCTGTGCTTACACCAACGGCGACGTTGTTGAATACTGCGACAACTTTTACCGCATCATCCAGGTTTGTTTACGTTTGTCACAGATCTACAGACGCGTCGCTAACTTTTGTGCAAAATTATAGGCTCATACTTCTCAGGGTGACTGGACTCCCGACCGTACTCCTGCTTTGTGGGGCAAGATCCCAGAATGTGATGAGCACAAGTACCGCGACCAGCACAAGCAGCAAAAGCAGCAGCAACAATGTGGTGGTTATGGTCAACAGCAAAACAACAACCAGCAGCAACAGCAACAACCCGCATACCAGCAGCAACCTCCCAACAACAACAACCAACAGCAACAAGGCTACGGCGGTCAGAACAACTCTGGCGGCTACGGATCCATCACCCAGAACCCTCCTCAAGTCGTCCCCGAAAACTCTGAAGATCCCCGCAAGCAACAAAAGAAGGAATTCAACATTGCCGGTTTCGCCGTCGACCAGAACGCCCTCAAGATTGGTGGTGGTATCCTAGGAACCGCCGCTGCCATCGGTATTGGCGCTTTTGCCTTTGACAAGTACAAGGACTCCAAGGAAGAAAAGGAGGAAATTGCCTGGGGTGCCACCAACTGGGAGACGGATGCCCGTCGTCGACAGGGCGAGTACCTCGAGGCCATCAAGGCCAACAAGTCATTACCCCCCGTCCAATGGGTTCTCACCGATGGAGCCAACATCCCACAAGGTGCCATCTCTGGCGGCCAAGATCGCGACGGTACTCCTCTCTACATTGCCCGTGCATACTACGACAAGGCCGTCCACGTTGGCAAAATCTCCAAGAACATGTCTGACGGGTGCCGTATCGCCGTCGACGGCAAGGAGCGCGTAGTCAACAAGTACGAGATTCTCCTCGGATACGAGAATGCCGTCCGATGGGTCGACTGTTCCGGCGAACTCCGTGACGATGGTCTCCGCCTGGTTGAGGGTGGTCGTGAAGAGGACAACCGTCCCATCTACATTGCCCAAGCCCACCTCAAGAGCAGCGTCGTCCCCGGCAAATGTGGCAAGCACTTGCGTGGTGCCTATGTTGCCTTCGACGGTGACGAAGAGAACGAGCGCTCATACCGTGTCCTCACTTACGCCAACTAGATATACCCTTTTCCACTCTCATACCACTTCACCTCCACTTCTTGTAAATTCCCCACTTTGTACATTTTGTCGATAAATACTCCATACACGCTTTTTTTTGTACTTGATCAATTCAACAACTGATAAATTTCTTCGCTTGCATTTGAGAATTTGACCATTTCAACCATTTCAATGATCTTTTCACGCGTCCATCAACTAAAAGTGAACAAATACCAAAAATCAGGCATTTATTTACCTATGTACAGGAGAAAGGTAATGTATAACTAAATCACAGGTGTGAAATCCCTAAAGAGTCGCAGTCGTCGCATGGAGGTATCCAAACGTCCATCATTTGCAAAAACCAATCCCTTCACACAATCCCAGTCAGTCCACCATTCCTATTCTACCATTCGAAATCAAATACTTTACCTCATCCGTCAACAACAGCATCTTCTTATCCACCTTGACACCCTCACCCCATTGACTGCACATTTTAGTAAGCCCGGTGAGTCCTTCATAAGTATGGGCTTAGACATACCCGTCAAATCCGCCTACAAAATGATTGGAGGCCAGCACGCGATGGCATGGTACAGTCTAAACCAAAAAAAAACATCAGAAAAGAAATGCCATACCCATTAAAGGATAATCCTTACGGGTGCAAAGGGGTTATTCCGTAACGCTTGTCCGACTATCATCATCATCAGTATAAGTCTCTTCCCCACTTTCAACCACTGAAACAAAAACGAACCTGCCCGGGGTGAACTTTTCAAAAAATCCGACATCTCCTTATACGTCGTGTAGGAGCCTTCTGCCGTGATTAGCCTGAATTCTTGCTCTTCATTTCCGTCTGTATACCTGATGGGATCTATACGGGGGATCATTTTGATAGATGAGTCGAGTTGTAACTTGGAATACTTTGCGAGACATATTACCTGAGAACACAACTCGTAGACTTTGATCATATCATTCAGAGTTGAGTTACAGAATCCGAAACTCAAACAAAAAGAAAAGGACATATATACCACGGTATTGGAAGGGTGTGATCATTCGACCGGTTTTGACATTGCGTCGACACAATTCGCGGTCGGCTTGGTGGAAGGTTTGAGTTGAGATTCAGGTTGGTGGGAGTGGAGTCTTTTACCGGGTGTTTTGGGAAAGATGGGGAGTGGGTCTGCCTTCATGTTTTGTATATTAGCGTAGGATTTGGGAAGGATTGGAAGTTGGAACAAGTTTTTGAATTGTCACAAAGTCATCACAAATTCCATGGGTGGCTGGTGAATCCATTGGTTCAAATGCCGCCTGACGTAACAACCCTAAATCAAATTCGCGACGCTGGCCCAAAGTTTTGGAAATTATTTTGTGTGAAATTCACATAGAAAACCCCACTTGGCATGTCCTACAATACCGTCCGCAATCAGCTCTTAAACTACCGCTCTCCTGCGCAGGTAATAGGCAGTGGTGTGTGTAAAAATGCCGTGTCTTTTCTTTACCATTTGGCGCATGTGACTGACTATTACTTTAGCAGAACATGGTGATACTCCGACTCCGACGACGACAAGGTCACCGCTGGGTCAAAGTGGAGGGACGGTGACTGTTGCTGCCGAGGAAGAACCTTTCCATGTGGATGATGAGGATGTGTGGCGGATAGAGCAGTTGACGCTGACGTTGCAGGAAAAGGAGGAGAAATTGGGGTTGGCTGCTGGTAGGTGTTATGATTCGACATTTGGTATTAGTTGAGTTGAAGCTGACAAAGTGTAATTCAGAACTGGGGTTAAAGTTGCTGGACCAAGTCAAAGACCTCGAGCATGAAAAGGAAGATTTGGTGGCCGCGGTTAGTATGATGTATCATATTTCTTTCTCAGGGCAGCAAGCTCAATTTTACTCTCTATGATATATAGAACCAAGCTCTGCAGCATGCACGGGTCGGGCAATCACATCAGGCAGATCGAGACTACCAAAGTTTGGAAGAAGAGTTTACCAAAATGCGCGAAGACCTCGAGGCAAGCCATACTCGGATCCAGCATTTAGAGCGCTCACTCCACCGCGAAACCGCCAAAACGGCGGAAATGCAAGATAAACTAGAGACTGCCCTGTTGGAAGTCATACGGGTCAAAGAGTATGGGGATCGGGCGGCGATGGAGCGGAATAAATTGGCGACCGAGTTGAGCTACCTACAAACTCAGTTAGAAATTGCTCATCATCAAGGGTCACCCCCTAGTGATGCTGGTACCGAACCTGACAGACTCAGCGACGCGGCAACTGAGGCCGATTCAGAAGTATGGATGCTTCTGGCCCGGGACTTGCAGGTGGCCAACATGCAATTACGGAATGACTTGGAAGTGGCCGAACAGCAGATTACAATTCTTTCCGGGAATTTGTCGGAAGCCAATCGATTGCTTCAGGACTCGCAGACGGATCAGGAAACATTGCGGACGCGCATGGAGGATCACTCGGGGACTGATTCACCCGCTTTTCCTCAACCATCCGTCTTACTAGAGCTGGAAGAGGTTGTGCGGCGGGCTCACATGGCCACGCTCTCCAATTTAGACCCTGCTGATAATACATCCACCCCAGACAATACCGTATCCCGTGATGGCCCGGGTCCAGCCACCACCCCCCTATCCATCTTCTACTCTCAACTCCAACAAGTCTCCCGCATCGGCACCGGCCTCCACAAACGCCTCAAAGAATCTGACGTTCACTGCGTCAACCGCAAAATCCGGCGGTCCTTTGACCTCAGCGACCTCTCCAAAATCTCCCATACGTTGATTGAAAATGTCCGAATGGACGCCAAGGGCTTCCCCGCCCGGTTCTCGACCAATACCCTCATGCGCGATTTCTACAACTTGTTTTTGGTACCCCTGGTCACGCTCGTTCAAGATCTGTTACTCGATAACTGCGATCTGAGACTGACGCTTAACGAGTACATTGTCAAACTTTTCGAGAAAATGTCGGAAACGCCTGAGCCACCACCCAGTCCGCCACAACCTCCTTCACCTCCCCGACCACCCCCAAATGCAATTCCAACTCTGAACAGATCATCGTCTATGCCTGTGACGGCCATGCTACCCTCAGCGAAGACCATTGCGACGTGGTTTATGCGGAAACCAGCGAGCTCATCGTCGACTGTGCATGTCCCTGGAACATGGACAAATTTACGGAGTGAATCTGATACATAATACCGAACATACCGCTGGTCTAAATCTTTTTTGGATTCTTTTTTTGGAACAAAACTTTTTGTATTTTAATTTTTGTGATATAGATGGTTTTGATGCAACTAATGTAACTTATACAACGTTTTGGATTCTCTTCTTTTGTTCAATAAAACATTTCGGATGGAGAATACTTTGCGGACACTGCATGCACAAGCAAAGGACAAATTGGACTTTTGTTAGTTCCGGGCACCGGGTATGGCAAAGATGTATGTATTGGCGGGCAGTGAGAATCGGCGGTGTTTTTTTTTTATATGTACTTGGAAGCTTTAGAAAAATCCATGGCGTTGAACGTACTGTATAATGGTCCGATATTTATCTTTGCACAGTGTCGGGTCAGCCCGGCTCCCACTTACTTGGTGCATTTATGTAGCTGGGGTGGATTCCGAAATAGAACTACGACCCCTCGAATATTCGCATTGTTTGTCTGAATGTTTGTAATCTCATCCTCAAAAACCATATGGCCGGGCATTCCACTATGTATCGTAAATGTGGGTGCGAAGGTCGACCCCCTTGGCTAAGTAAGGTAAGGGTCTCTCATGCAAAATCGGACCTTGGCGCAGCAACCAAAAACACCGCTGGGGCGGTCGATGCCCCACAAAACAATTTGCCCTTCAATAGTTAAAAGCCAAACACGAAAACAGAACTGTGGGCAATCGTTTGTGGGTTTCAATGAAAAAAGTCGTTTAGTGTGGGACAGCGGGGCGGAGTTTAACATTGAGTCTAGATAAAAATACCATCGGGCAGGATGGTGGGAGCGCTTATTATGGGATAGGACATACAAAAATCCCAAGATTACAATAAGAAAAACTTGGGGTATATAGTCTGCTGTGCTGCACCTATTTTTTCTGTTGAATAAAGCATTACATTTTGTTTTGTATTTTTGCTTGGAGAAGAGTTGTTGCATTTCCTCTTCTATATCCATCCCAGCAAGCATCTGCCTCTTCATACCGATTTTTCTTGCATAGGATATATACCTACACCTCAAAGGAGGACCTCATCAGATACCATGCCCCATAATAAAGTAGGCGATGTGGAAAAATCCCCCTCAATAAATTTCCGGACCAATGCCGTCTCTGAAGTCGCCCGGTTCTCGGCCAACCTCCGTAACGCATTCGAAGTCTCTACTGGAGGCCAGGGGACCAAAACTGATCTCGGGGCCAATTCTACCAATCCCCCGTCAACGGATCAGTCTCTGTCGGCCCATAGTGAAGGCACGGGCTCGTCGAAACCCTCTAGAAGAGTATGGAGTTTGTCGCGGTTTTGGCGGTTTTTGAGACGGGGGCGGATGCCGATTGTCATGATTTTGGTGATTGTGATTTCGTCTCTGACGGCGCTGACGGGGTTTCTTAGTTGGGGGTTGACCAACATTTCGGCCACGGTATTTAATTCATCTTATCTATTTGATGCGTGGACTGTTGGGCTTATTCTCTTTTATGTTAGAATTCTGTCAGTGACATGTCGAAAGCACTCCAAGTGGAAATTATCCGAGCGGTGGTATGTGATGACAATCAGTAGCAGACGGGGTTTGACCTAGACCTGACCACCTACCTATTTTCTATTCTCACAGTATGATTTGATTGTTATGAAATTGGATACAGTGGAAGCGGCCACGCAAGCTGGTGACCGGTTCTTTACGGACGGACTCTACAGTAGTGCAACCCTTCAAAAAAAGATTGATACGACACAATCCATGGTATGATTCTTTCTTTTCGGTGCATACTACTTTCCTGTGATTCAAGTTAAATGTGTTTTGGCCACCAGTTTGATGCCATTTACGCGTACAAAGCCCTGTATACTGCGCAATGGTTCACGACGGTCCCGGAAGGCGAACGATGGGGCGTTATTGTCGATGAAGAGAATGGGACCAATAAATTCAGTAAATGGATGCATGATGCCTCGAACGGGTACGAGGTTTTGGTAGACCGCGAGGGACATAATGTGTCTGTGACGACCACTTATCCCGGTGCAAACTATTCGACTGCTGCTTCAGCTTGGTGGTTGGAGGTAAATTATTGGGGTGTCATTTTTTTGCTTCTTCAGGGTCCTAAAGTATGACCTTACCAGGAACTCAACATGACAAACCCGTCCTCGTACAATTGGAATCCGGTCGAATACTCGGACAATCGAGCCTGGAAAACCCACTCGCGGGTCGTTGCCGATCCAACTAATAATGTCATTGGTGCATTTTCGACCAGCATCAGTCTGGATTTCCTATCCTTCCAACTCGACGAAATTGCCGATCACGTCCCATACCCCACCTTGAACTATGTGTTTGAGTCGGTGGGCAACGTGTCACGGATTATTGCCACGTCGGATTCGGACACGGACATTTATTTTCGGGATGCGTTTTCCAATATTATTGGCACAGAGACGTTTGAGTCGTTTGCGCAACGCGACGAGCATGTCAAACCTATTTATGAGTGGTTTTTGGCTAACCGACATGGGCAGCTGCATGAAGCGGAAGATGTCCATGACGAGGAGGACGAGGATGCGCACCACGCTGAGGAAACTCATACGGAAGAGGGCGATGAAGATTCCCACGGGCATTCGAATAGTCAGCTGCACAGTCATCACGAAATGCCCTCAATCACATTGAAACTTCCCACCGGTCAATTTCAAATGATGTTTACCAAAATCACTCGGGACAATTTGGACTGGACATTATTGACGCTGGTCAACCGGGATAAAGTCATGCAGCCATTTGACACTTCCACGAGACGAACACTGGGAATTGTTTTGGCTATCGTCTTTACTTCGTTTTTGTTTTCCCTGTTGTTTGCATGGATGCTGAGCAAGGCCTTGCATCGCATCACGCGAGATTTATCATTGTTGGCCAATTTCAAGTTCCAGGATGTCTTGCAGCAGGATATCAGTAAAGAAACTGGGTTACAACGGCCGAGTTACTCACGTATCGCCGAGCTGTAAGTGGCTTTATGTATCACCAACTGTCATCTGCTTCCGAGAGTAACTCATTTTTCTTTCACCAGATGGCTCATTCAGCGTGCTTTCCACAAGATGGTCATCACTTTTGCCGAGGCCGTCTACCAAAACAAAAAGATGTCAGAACGCAAACCGGGCTCCAACGTGCATGCAAGGGGATTCGCCACGTCAATGAGCAACCTCAACATGGCGGCAAATGAGTCTCTCCCTCCGATTTTGGCGGGACACCCAACAAACACGGCAAACAATGCCTCATCCAATGCCGTCTTGCTGAGTCCATAGACAGAGTTTTAGGTAGATGCATTCGATCATTCGATCTAGCAAGTCCGGCATTTCTTATTTAGTCGTGTGGGTTGTGTGTAAGGTTTCATTATATACCCCCAGTGTAGCCAGCTCTTCTTACATTATAACGCGTCGAGGTCCTAGATGGGTGGATGAGATCTCGCGCGAAATCTAGATCACCTCTCTGGAGATATAAACGACCCTACTTGTCGGCCTAGTGGTGTATATCCCGCAAGGGATGCTCGCCATCGCCGTCCCCGGAATCCTCCTCCTCATCTTCATCTTGCAAGATGATCTCTGCTAAAAAGCGCGGTGGTCACCCAAGCCTGTCGTCATCATGAAACAAGTGAGGCTGGGCCGGTCGAAATACTATAAAAGCTGCACGGCCATCTTCTCCTCCCCACTTCCATTACCCACAATCCATCTACTTTGACCTACGGATTTATCTTACAGTACGACTTTCAACTTGAGTCAACCGTCAAAGCCAACTTTCCACAAACAAAAATGGATTTCCTAAAGCAAGGTTTGTTTACGCTGTTGATATACCATAACATTAGTTTAACAACCGCTGATGCAAACAGGCCTCTCGGCATTCGCGGACGGAAATGGTCCAAAGGACAATAATGCAAACACCGAGCAAGAAAACCGGGCTCTGCCGTTCCAGTTACCTGCTTTTGCTGTCAAAGCCATTGATCAATATCTCGAGAGTAAGTCACAACTGAATACCGTTTCGCCAAACGACTTGTGACTGATGCAAGGATTCCAGCAATGAGGCCAGAGCTTGCTCCACTGGTGACGCGCGAAATCTCGCAGTTTCAGGACCGCACCATGCAGTCACTGGAATCCCGAGTAATAGAAATCATCCGCCAAATCGCCAGTGGTGATTTCTCGGCTTTCAGTAGCAGCAGTGGGCAAGGTGATTCCCAGCTTGAGGCGGCCGCAGCAAGTGGACAGTCGTTTGCGCCAACCGAAAACTATGGTGCCGCATTGATGGCCGCTACACAAGGTGCGGGTGGGTACGGCAGCGGTGGTGGTGGGTACGGAGGCGGCGGCGGCTACGGAAACCAGCAGCCCGTCAACAATGGTGGATATACCCTGGATGCACCCGCATCTCGTGGAATCGATTCCGTACAGGATACCAATGCACAGATCGCCACCCCCATCGATCGAGGTATCATCCAAGACGCATTCCACAGTGCCCAGTCTTTTGTTTCCACTGGTGCAAAAGCCATCTTTGATCCCGAGGAAAAGGCCCGCGAACTTATGCCTCCTCTGCGCGAAAAGGTGTCGATGCTCATGCGAGACAAGCACCAAAATCTGGCTGAGCGATTCACGGATGAAGCCATCAAGCAAATCAAGATTTTCCTCTGTGGTAGCATCTCTGCCCGAGAACTAGGTGGAGGCGCTATGGAGGATGCTGTCGGCATGGTCTCTGGTCTCTTTGGCGGCAACCGCAATGAAAACAGCCGCAGTATGGACGGATCGGATGGAGACCGTGCTATCCCAGCTCTGGGCGGCATCACGGCCCTCGTATCCAAGAAGCTGCAGGAAGGTCTTGCCGTGATTCGAAAGCACATGTCGGCAACCATGCACCGTGACTTAATGGGAATTGAATCATCACTCTTTTCGGACCTGCCAAACCACATTCGGGGTCCATTGGAGCTCGTCTTTGGTGGAAACCCATTCCAGTCATCAAATGAGCGCGGGCTAATGGATAAAATTGAAGACAAGTTGGCATCGGTGGTCCGAGGTCTCTTTGAGGGCATTCAACAGAAAGCCCGTGGATTGGTCATGGAAGGTCACCGGGAATTAGAGTCGCGAGCGGTAGATCATGTACAAGGTGTAGTCATGGGTCGGGTGCAAAAGTACCTGCCTAGCGCTGGAGCATAGACATTGGACGAGAAGATTTGTATTTGACATCCCTTTCGTAATCCATTTGAAATTTGTATATTTTGTTTTGTACATTGACACACATCCACTTCTTTTCCACTATCCTTTTACAAGTTACATCTGTGAGATTGTCAGAAGGAAGATACAAAACAAAATCATTCATTTAGAGAAGAAGAAGCGTGAGGGACAAAAGCTAAAAGCAAGTGTGTACAAGATCTCTAAAAAACAACGTTGGAATAGTACGCTTAAGCATCTTGCGCGGTCCAAAAGGTTCAGAGACAATGGTAGCGGGAGTGAGAGGAGGAGGGGAAAATTGGGAGATTGTCAGGGAAAGTAAAAGAAGAGAGTTTGGGGATATTTTTTAGGCTATAGCGTGTTCCAGGTCAATGTCTGCAATAACGGAAGGCACCACTGCCTCCGGCATCATTAGCAAGGTACACGACGAGCCCTCACGTCAGCTCTTTTTTTTCTGAATTTTGCCAATCATTTCCAGCAGTGCCTTTTTCGTAAACGGTTTTGATAAATAATCGTCCATGCCGGCTTTAATGCAATTCTCGCGGTCGGATTTGAAGGCGTTGGCAGTCAGTCCCACGATATAGATACTTTGGCCTTTTGGTAAGGTCCGGATCTGCTTGACGGCCATTAACCCATCCATCACGGGCATGTTCAAGTCGCAGAACAGGATATTGTAGGCATCGTTGGCTTGAATCTTGTCAACGGCAATTTGTCCGTTTTCTGCCACATCCACCTCGTAGCCCTTCAACATGCGCCGAATCAATTCTTGGGTAATAGAGTTATCCTCGGCCACGAGAACTCGAATCAAACTGTCGGCGACCACAGGTGGTGGGATAACTTCGACTTGGACGTGGGCCCGGGGCATCCGGAATTTGACTTTGAAAGTTGATCCCACATTTTCTACGCTGTCAACCTGGATGGATCCAGCCATGGCGGTGACAAGCTTTTTGACAATAGAGAGACCGAGACCGGTGCCGCCGAACCGACGATTTGTCGCAGCGTCGGCTTGCGTGAAGGGTGTAAATAGACGCTGGATGACATCGGGGGCAATGCCGATGCCAGAATCTTTTACGGCCACCGTCAGATTGACGTTATCCGCGCTATCCAGCGTCCAAGAGTTGGTGACGTGAACGAATCCCCCCGCCAGTGTGAATTTGACCGCATTACTATCGAAAAGTTTAGCATTGCTGCATTGCTCAATGCGCGTCCTCAAAACCCTACCTCACGAGATTAAGCAACACTTGCTTTAATCTGACGGAATCCGCAATAACGTTCGGCCCGGAATAGGGATCTATCTGCAACGTGACATCTTTGCTAAGATTATTGGAAATGACATGCACATCGCTCAAAATTTCCGAAATGTTGGCCACATGCAGATCCAATTCGACCATTCCAGCAATCAGCT
Source organism: Phlyctochytrium arcticum (assembly GCA_025602905.1). Lineage (NCBI taxonomy): Eukaryota > Fungi > Chytridiomycota > Chytridiomycetes > Chytridiales > Chytridiaceae > Phlyctochytrium > Phlyctochytrium arcticum. Next base: position 839,876 of record JAHLKI010000013.1, on the reverse strand, counting down.
TGCTGTAATCCAGAATGTCGTTGATCTGAGAGAGTAACGTGGCGGTGGACCTTTTGGCGTTTGACATGTACTCTCGCTGGATCACATCCAGATTGGTTTCCTCCATGAGTTCGACGTGACCGGCAATACTTGTCAATGGGGTCCGTAGTTCATGACTATCCAAGTGTTCAATGCAAGGCTGGTTCAACTCCTAAGATGTTCACATACCTCATGGTGGCAAGGAATATATCCTTATGTTTTGATTCTATCAGTGCGGCCTCCTTTGCCCGTGTCAGTTCCCGCTCGCCAGAAATCTGCATCGAAATGTCTTGAGCCGTTCCGCGTAAGCCGGTAATTCGTCCGTCCTCAATGACTGGCTTTCCGAAAATCCGGATATACACTTCCCGACGATCCGATTCGCGATATATCCGTTGGATGATGTTGTATTGTTCTCCATTGGTCAGAGCATCATCATTCGCCTCGATAAAGGCCGCGCGATCCTCTTCCGCAACACAGACAATGTAGCGGGAAAATGGGATCGTGTTGTTTTCGTAGCTTCCATATGGCATGCCCAGAATCCGAAAGAGTTCATCTGATGCCCGCCACCATTGCAGGCCGGTTTCCTTATCAGCTTGAAGTTCCCAATTGCCTAGATGGGTCATGGCCTGTGCATCAGCCAACATGTCGCGCTGTTTTTCCACCAATTTGCTTTCTTCCGAAAAGCGCTTGACGGCATCAACACTGTAGCTTAATACGATCGGACTGGCAATGGCTGTGACGGCGGATATGAAGGCTGTCGCGTAGCGGTCCGCGAGAACCCATTCGGGCGCGGCGTGTGCAGCATCGAGAAAGTGGCCCAACCCACAAAGCAAGATGAAACAAACAAAGAGACCGCCGACGCAACGTTGGTAAATTGTCGTTGACGGAAGGCGGTAGACAAAGAACGCGAGTTCGATCGGAATGGCGAAATACGAAAACCCAATGACCAAATCGGCCCACGGGGCGGTGATACGGGGTATAGTGCCAGGTGGGGTTTGGTTAATGACCGCCAACGGAGGCGAAGGTGATTGTAAGGGCGATAGGGGACACGCGCAGGCAGCGCTGCTGTCGGTGTCGCTCGATACTGGTATAGCATCATCAGGAAGTGAGACGTTGGTCGTAGATGATGAATTGGATGAAGGGGTTGTAGATGGTGAGGATGGTGGCGGGGGTGATGGAGGAGGAGCACTGATGGTAACAGCGGATGGTGAATAGTCTGGCACTCTATTTGCCGTGAGCGGTATTGCAGAAGCCAGTCCGGACACCAGGCAGCAGCACATCAGAAAGACATAAATAGCGGGAAGAAACCTTGGGTTCCAGGCAGATTTCCAGTTGAGTGGACTGGACCCAGCTCTAGACCGCAATCGTCGTTGGCCATCCCATAAACCTTGTCGCCTCCGCTGTGTGGGACGCATCTGAATAGTTTTCTTGTTATATCATGCAAAGATGATCTCTGATTCGACTGCACTTGCTCCAATTCTGTTTTTAAGAGAAGTAAAAAATTACTTGTTAATGGAAAGCTGCGAAAATCAAACGGCTTCCCTCGAGGAAGGGGGTTTGACTGAAAATCCGACGGGGACCCCAAAAAACAACATGAAAGGGTATTTGCCTACCTTATTTATCCGCGTCGGAAGGAGAGGATCGTCCTTGTGACGCTGCTAGTACCCTCGATAGTTTTTCCAAGTTTTTTTTTCCAGAGTTGCCAGTATGGAAGATTGCGTTCGACCCTGGGTTTCGACGAGCTCCCGCCTATATCAGCCTCGGAGCAGCTCCGGAGGTCCCTTGGCAAGAGTTGCAAAAAGTTACCCGGAACACGGCTGGCGGGTAGAGCAGGCTGGTAATAGAGACTGTATAGCGTCCAGGCCGAGGTTCAGGAGACCTCTGCAAAGTCGGTCGCAGAAACTTTTTAAGTTCGCTGCTGGCTGCAGAGCCGCGCTTCAATTCAGTTTCCAAACTTTTTGAAAATGATTGTCGCAGGATTTCATATATAAATCCGTCTTGAAAACAAAATCATGCCTGCAATTTTTTTTTCTCGAAATCATTTTCCTTTGAGCTTCTCCTTGTTTTGCGACAAGGACGAACGTGCGTACTCAGAGTACTACGATTGAATCCCCAGCTCGAAATCGCGGATGTGCAGGCCATATTCCATCCGAGTATCACCCGTTATTCCCAAAATATCACCTGCCCGGCCACGTAACGAACGCGCAGCGCTGCCAAAGGTGTTTTTCCCTAGTCTCTGTCCAGGTGGATTCGCTTGATCTGTGAAGTCTTGACTGAGATAAGCGAGCCGACGCCCATCGTAAATATACAAAGTGTGGTCAGCCCTACTTTTGGCCGGCCCAATTTTTGGAACACCCCTGCAGATCTCATCTGGCACTTAAGTAAAGGAAGAAATACACCTGCACGCGACGCATAAGTACTGAATCATAACTTCCAGGCTGCATCGAACACCCAAATCATAGTAGTGCGATGGCCGATAAAGAGCTAGGTAACAGGGCTCCTGCGCGGCGGGTCCTATGTTCCGTCACTGATGGGTCCTTTGGTTCGCAGCGTTACTCGAGAACGTCGAGCTTCGGTTCGCCGTCGCAGACAACGATGCTCGCTTCGAAACTACCTTGGAGACTTTCCTTGTTCCGGTCATCAATAAGCTCAACAGCCAGCATGAAGTCGTCCGCAACAAAGTCATGGGCATTTGCAGCCATGTCAGCAAACGACTGAAGTCAAATCCCAACCTAAAAATGCCGACGGAAGCCCTTGTCAAGGTCTTTGCGGCAGATGGGGCTAGCCAAATGGTTCAAAGCTTTGCGCTGATCTATATTGAAATGGCATTTGCGCGCGCGGAAGCTGCAGAAAAGATGAAATTATGTCCTTTATTGACAAAGGGCATTGCCAAACGAGTGCCAGCACAGCAAGTCATCATTTTCCAGATTGTTTTACCTGTAAGTTGGGAAATGCGGGATGTACTCTGGTGTAAAATCTCAGGCGGAACAGGTCTTGGCCAACTACAAGGAGCCCAATTTTCGGGACCCCAAGGCACCGGCACCACCCAAAGATCCGTTTGGTTGGGAACAGTCTCCTGATGACTTGAAATTTCTGTTGGATAAGTTTCTGGATGTTGTTTTGTACAACCCTCCCCCAGTCAAAAAGTATTTTTCAATGACCTGTAAAACGTTCGCCATCATGAAAACTAACAATGGCACTCAGGAAGGACGAGCCTGAAGTAGCCTTACCGCTCCCACCACCGGGCATGAGCAAAAATGCGGTGGACTTCATCACAAACTCAGGAAAAGCGCCATGGACAAAATCCCCTCCCCAACTTCGAGCTCTAAAGCTGGGGCTGGTAAACTTGCTCAGTCGCTCAGGAGTAGTTCCAGCATCCCTATTGGTTCTGGAGAAATTCAAGATATACCTGGTTCTTGCGAGTGGCTCCAACCATGAGATGATTGATGCGGGCGAAGATGGCATGAAGAGGCACGTTAAACCAGACTTTGAGGACGAAAAGGTCGTATCCATTCCCATCCCGTTTCTTCATTTAAACTCATGAGGTTTTCTTAGACTGTACGTGCTTTGTACGCGTTGTATCAAGGAGGAGGAACTGCTATAAACAGTGGAAGCTTCCGGATGCCAGCGTCGCCAGGCTTAAAGATCAAAGTCATCACATTCCTGTTGCGTTCAGTCCGGGCCACCAACGTATTTCCCAACATCTTACAAGTCGGTTTTGATGCGATTTATGGTATGGCAGAAGTCAGATTTTTTAGATGACGCATATGACTCAAGTGGAAATTACAGGCGATAACACGATACCCAAGCTTCGCGCCATTGGAATTTCGTTTGTGCAATGGATTGCGAGAATGTCTGAACCGGCATGTTTAAAGCCGATTGCACCTGTTCTGCTTTCCGGAATTCTTCGTTTTATCAGTGAGCAAGAGCCTACAAACACGCAAGACTCCGAGACCAGTTTGCGAGGATTTGCCTATGAGGCTGTTGGTCTGTTGTCAAAGAAGGCACCAGAAGTATTTGATACCGCCATTTTGTTTTCTTTCTTCAAAGCCCTATCAGTTGAGCCGCGAAACGTTCGGATTTCTGTTCAGGCGGCACTCTCCGATATGGCTTCAACCTACAAGGATATCGCAAAGGGGCCAGAGCGACAGAAGTTTGAAGAGCTGCTTTTGGAAAATATTGCCAAAGTAAGTTATCGAATCATTAAATACTCCTGATTTGTAACTCATACCGGTAACAGAACGAGCCTCAAGCTCGCCACGCCAGTCTCAAGTATGCAAATACCATCTTCCCCTCCAACTACCCTCTACGCATGTACTTGTGCTTGATTGGCTTTGTGGATGAAAAACCTGAAGTTCGCGAAGAAGCCAAACGCGGCCTGTCATTACCGCTGCCACCTACTCATGGGGAAGACCTTGTAGCATGGCGCCAACAACTGCCTCCATTCCGTGAAATGGCAGAACTGTTGTTAAAAAATTCCAACGTCACTGATACTGTTATGATAAAGCCTGCAGGAGCAGCCATGGTTGGCAGCTACACAGCGGATATGTACGATAACTCGCTGCGATATTTGCGAAAGTTGTTGGTTTTGCGAGCAGACCCAGAAGCTCTGCCAGAACTTTCCAACGTTGTGGACATGGGCTCACTGGAAGCTCACACCTGTGAAGCGCTGGCGAAGCATTTACATGAAAATCTCAGCGGGGCAGAGGGAGCGGCGGCCATCAAACCTTATCTCACATTCATCAAAATTCCTTTGAAAGAACCAGATTCTCATGGTGCGTAGGATGTGTCGCATGGCTGATGTTAATCGTATTAACGCGTGTCGGATCCTTCTAGATTCACTCTTGCAATCAATTGCCGCGGGTAACCTTCTGGAGCTCATCTCATTTTCTCCATCCTCTCTGGCCGCATCGTACATGCCCAGGCTTGATTGGCTCAAGGTAGCGTTCAAAGTTAGAAAGCGCAGGTTCACGCGAAGACCTAACTACTGCTATATTAGTCTTTCATTTGGAGTAGTAAGGCAGAAACGCGTATCTCGATGGCGAATATTCTGGCCATTGTGGCCACGGCTGTTTTGGAGCGGGGTGATCCGGAGCACCGGCTAGAGGGTGTAGCCAAAGAGCTCTTGAAACCCGCGACTGAGGTCAATAAACAGGTTTGTTCCATCAGGTTAAAAGGGTTGTGCTATAAACTAAACCAATATTGTTGCAAGAAACAACAAGATTTCCGACATGGCTCTGTCGTTGGTCTAGGCTATTTGATTGGACACACCTTCTTGCGTTATAATACTATCAAGGGATACATCTCTGATGAAACCTTGAAAGAAACATTTACACGCATCAAGGCCGGTCTGGAGTCTGATACAGGATTGGAGCTTGGTGGCGCTGCCCAAGCACTTGCAGAGATGGGTCGATATGCTGCTTTACAAACGGATGCGGAGTTCATTGATTTTATGATGGAAAAGCTCAAGCATCACATCAAAAACTCCAAAGATGCAAAGGTTGGTCGTCGAGTTTCGGTTCTCAAAGTTTTGTTTGAAACTAACGATCCGATATACAGTTGCAAGAACAGCTTATTATTTATTTGGGTCAGATTGCCATTGGCACGCAAAGCCTCATACAGCCGACGCTTGATTTCCTTTACTCCCTTGCTACAATCTTTACCAAGCAAGTTGAGATCCACTTCACTGTTGGGGAAGCCATTACCAGTGTGATTTGTGGATTTGAAGCTACCAACATGCGACAGTACTTGGATATTGCGGACGTTAAAGCAGACAAGCTGCCAAGGCCTACCAATGAGCTCACGAGTGCTTCCCTGAATCACATCCTCAAGGAGCTTCAACCCGCCAACAAACCAATTGCGAGGAAGAACGCCGCTATTTGGTTGCTTTCGTTGATCAAGTTCGGCAAGTCACATGCGATCATTAAGGTACAGTACTCAACAATTTTATGATCTCTTGCATTTGCTGATTGCAGAACTAGACGAATGGAATCCGGATCCAAAATGCATTCTCTGGACTCCTCAATGACCGTGATGATTTCACGCAAGAGATTGCCTCCAAGGGAATGTCACTTGTGTTCGAGATTGGCGATGAGAGTGGCCGTTCCGAATTGGTGGAGTCTTTGGTGTCTACCTTGATGGAAGGAAAGAAGATCGCACCCCAGAGTGTGTCAGGAGAGACGCAACTCTTCCATGAAAACGCTCTAGGTGCTGCACCTGGAGGCGGAGAAGTTGGTGGAACATACCAATCCATCCTTTCGCTTGCTTCAGACCTAAATCAACCGGATCTCGTGTACCGATTCATGTCTCTTGCCAGTCATAATGCTCTGTGGAACTCCCGCCGCGGCGCCAGTCTGGGCTTTTCCGTTATTGCACAGCAGGCGTCCGCAGAATTACAACCTCACTTACCCAAGTTGGTGCCCAAGCTGTATCGTTTCCAGTTCGATCCAAACCCAAAGGTGGCCGATAGTATGCAGAACATTTGGAAGACGCTCATCAAGGAGCCGAGTAAAACCATCGACGAGTACTTTGGCCTGATTGTGGCAGATACATTAAGTGGGCTCTCGGATCGACAGTGGCGTGTGCGTGAGGCCAGGTAAATTTTTCCTCGCTGTGCGTTCTTTTGAAAGACACGGCTCTAACTTTGAGCCACAGTGCCGCCGCCCTAGGCGATCTTGTGCATGGCAAAGATATGGAGCAAATTCACCCTTACATTGAAGACATGTGGACCATGATGTTCCGTGCTCTTGACGATATTAAAGAGAGTGTGCGTGTCGCAGCATTCAAATCGTGTAAAACTTTGACCAATATCACGGTCCGTTATTGTGACCCGGAAGTTGTGTCGGTTGCGAAGGGATCCAAGTTGATTTCCATTGTGGTACCCTTCTTTATGGTGGGTTCGCTTGGTGTTTCTTTGTCCAACGCACGGAAGAACTCATGTTTTCCTACTTAGACTAAAGGGCTTGGTTCTATGGCCGAGGATGTTCGCAATCATTCACTGAAGACAATTTTGCAAATCTGCAAGAAGGGGGGTGTATTGCTGCGGCCACATTTGACGGATCTTGTTGCAACGCTTTTGGAATCGCTCAGTGTTTTGGAACCCCAGGTTCTGAATTACCTCACGTTCCACACGGATAAATATAACATTTCCAATGAAGATCTGGAAAACACCCGCCTAAGCGCCACGAAATCATCTCCCATCATGGAAGGCGTGCTGCGCGTGGTGGAACAAGTTGACCAGGAAGTTCTGGCTCAATTAGTGCCTCGGCTGAACACACTGATTCGCAAAGGCATTGGACTGCCGACCAAAGCAGGTTGTGCGCGATTTGTTTACGCGTTGGTGCAAGCACATCCAACAGATCTGAAGCCCTATGCAGACTCGTGAGTTCATATCTTCTTTTGCCAATATTGAAGCGATCTCTTATCCATCACTTCCCAGTATTCTTAAGGCATTGACTAGCGCTATGAATGACCGTTCAATCGTTGTTCGAAAGACATATGCTACAGCAATTGGTCATATCTCCAAACTTGCCACCGAGAAAGCGGTAACCAACTTGATTCAACATCTGGATAAGATGTATTTCGAAGGAGACGATGAAGATGCGATGGCCATTCCCGGCATTACTTTACTGGAGATTGCCCGTCGCGCTCCCGATCAGTTCAAGGAACACAACAAAGACATTCTTCCCCTAGTTTTCTTGGGTGCGCGTGATACGCGTGAGCCATTGAAAAAGGTTTGGGTCGAAACTTGGGAAGAAGCCACTGGTGGCTCTTCAGGAACAATCCGACTGTGGAAAGATGAAATGATTGTCAAAATCCAGTACCTGATGAAGACCTCTCCGTCATGGGGCACAAAGCGACAAATGGCCATTGCTCTGGCGGATATGGCACAGGCATCGCAGTTTGGTGATCAGACAAAAACGGCGATAGATATGCTACTTGATGGATTGACTGGGCGAACCTGGGAAGGAAAGGAGGATGTGGTAAACGCCCTCGCTACGGTGACCGTTGCCCACAAGGACTGGTTCCTGGAAAATGCAAACGCGAAAACGTTGGGCTCTGTTGCAGATGTGAGACCTAAGATACTAGTATCTGTTACACTTGTATTGACTATTCGCTTTTAACAGGTCTTGGTCCGTGAAGCAAAGAAGAACAACAAGCCCTATAAGAGGCACAGCATTCTGGCCTTGGGCAAGGTCTTCAACGCTCTTGAAATTGACCGATTTGCCGAGGTGTGGGAATATTTGCAACCTATCGCTGCTGGTGAAGAGGAAAGCGATGACATGGATGTGGATGACCCACGCGAGAAGCCACTTACTATGGCGATCAAGGCAAATGCTTTCAAGGCTTTGGCAGAATCCTTCCCGACAACTACCGCAGGTCAAGGTATGTGATCTATTAGAAGGATTTCTCATCTGCACCTGGCTCACTGCCTTTATTGTAGCCACACACGCAAAAGATCTAGCAGCATTATTCGCGGCACACTTGGACCGAAATGTCTGGAATGTGCGCCAAACCATTTTGGAAGGCGTGAACCTCTATTTCCAAAAGCTGACTCCGGAATCATGTGCCTCGACATTGGATACGCCCACCATGGAGGCAGTCTTTGCTAATCTTTTCGTCACCCTTTCCGACCGCAAATACACGGCCGTCAGAGAAGCATCTATCAAGGCACTAAAGACTGCATTCGAAAAATTACAGGGGCAATTGAGTAAAGAAAAGTGTGAAGCATTGATGAAGGAGTTGGATGGAGCTATTGAGAAAGAGGGCCAACCGATGGTGACACATCGGCTGAAAGAGCTGAAAGACGAGATTAAGGGCGTGGCCGATAACAAGATGTAGTTTAGGTACATTATATATTCCTTTTGACACTTTCGACTATGCGTCCAACCATATCTTACGCGGAGTTGATCATGAACAATACCTCAACATTGTGCTGAATTTGCGCAGGGAAAGCGCAGCAGATCACATGATACCAGAATCTCCCGAGAACGATTTGGCCGGCGATTTGGAATGGGAATGAATCACGGCCATCCAGAAACCGTCTTGCCCAAAGATTGTGTGCCTGGTATTGGTGGTGTAAGTAGTGGACACTAATAGCTTCAGTCTCTCAGTATCCTTCGGCAACTCTATCTGCAGTAGTTCTACTACCGTCTTTACCACTACACCAAACAATACAAAGTCAGACCGCTACAGACCCCAGATATGTCGACTCGTAGCGAACGTATGTCCGACAGGGCTGTGACCGAGCGCAATGCCAAGATTTTGAAAGAGCTGATGTCTCGAGAGGACAACCGGCGCTGTGTCGATTGCCGCAAGAAGGACCCTCGGTGGGCGAGTTGGAATCTTGGGATTTTCATGTGCATTCGGTGCAGTGGCCACCATCGGTCAATGGGAACACACATCTCTAAAGGTTGGAGCTGATTAGCTTTATAATTTCGTTTCCTTCGCTAATCGCATATCACCCGGATGATTTTTAGTGAAGAGTGCAGATTTGGATTCATGGACGGAGGAACAGATTTTGAGCATGGCAAAATGGGGAAACGGAAAGGCAAAGTGTGTACCGGATATTCGAGATTGCTTAGTATGGGGTCACTAAAGCTGATGCTAGCAAATATTGGGAACATGATCTTCCACCCAACTTTACGCCTCCTGAGAGCAACATCGATCACTTCATTCGCAGCAAGTACGAGCGCAAGCAGTATGCTATGAAGGGGCCCATGCCTGACCCAGAGACAATACCCCTTCCAGAAGGTGTGACGGCTCTCAAAGCCGGCCCACCCACTGCGCATATGGTTAAGCCGTCCGCAGGGAATGCTCCCGTTGCCCAATTCGCAAGCTTCCCAGCACCATCTGCAGGAAATGCGCCGCAACCACAGCAACAGCAGCAACAAAAAGCCCCGGAGCCGGTCTCGGCCTCACAGCAATTGTTTGACGCGTTCCAGTCTCCACCAACGCAGCAGCAGCAGCAAAATACCCAGGGTGCGCTGAAAAACTCTATTTTGTCTTTGTACGGAAATGGCCAACAGCCTGGTAGTCCCAGCCCTGTTGGAGCTATGCCGCAAGGGGGTGGCTTTGGTAGTTTTGGTTCATTCTCAGCTGCCCCACCTGCTGGCACTGCCAGTTTTTCTACCACATCCTCAATGTCTCCTGTTTCCGCAAACTCTACTTCCCCTGCTAACTTGCTGAACAATGCATTTGGAGCCGGATTTGGTCAGCCTGCGTATCAACAGCAGCAGCAGCAGCAACAGCAACAACAGCAACCCTCTTCGTCTGGCTCAATGGATTTCTTCGGCTCCATGGCTGCTGCACCTGTCTCGCAACCCACCAAACAACCATCCAGTGGCGGTATCCCAGATTTCGCTGGGTTTGGCAGCTTTGGTAGTGCTCCCAATGGTACTACGCCCACAGCTACTCCTGCACCACCAAAGCCAAGTTCGGGCTCGGCGGCCAACCTTCTAGGCGACGATTGGGGCGCGTTTCAATAGACTTTTCTTCTGTCTTTCCTTTTCCTGCATTCGACTTCCTCTTTCCTTTAATGAAGGATTTAACTGTCACTTTTTTCATTACTTTGGAAAGCTTGTGAGAGATACAAAGGCGCCTGCCAAACGGGATTAGAAGTATACAGGCGTTTTTCTAGGGGGATACATATTTTGCGTGTAGGAGATACATTTCTAGATTTTTCTATTATTTACTGGTTTATAAGATTGTTCTTCGTACTTGCTTTTCTTTTTAGCAGATGATGTTGATGTAGTCGGAGTCAGCGTGCTCATCGCGTAGCCACTCCAGACCCGGTTCGCGAGGGATTCGGGATGTGTCTGGTGCCGTGTCTAGCGATGCCATTGACGATTAGCTTCTACCACCAACAATATGTTTAATTGAACCAAAAAAACCTACCACGCGCAGCCTGCTGTATGAGTGTATCGCTTTTTACGGGATCCTCAATCTGCCCGCATCCCTGTGTCGCCTCTTCATCTCCACAATCATGGGCGGCCCGCAATACAAAACTTGAGGCACATCCATGGCATTTGAGCTCAATCTCGTGAACTTTGGTTTGGTTGATGGTGAGAGTCTTTACTCCGCAAATGAGAAGGTCCTGGGGTGCGTGGGAATGTGTGTGGGCCAAGTGTGGTGGGAGAGTGTGGGCGGGGGCGATTGTAGTTGTTGAGGGAGTAGGGGCGGGGGGAGCTTGCTTTACACTGAGTACAACCTGCTGATCAGTCTCGAATTGTTCGGGTTCAAGGCGAGACTCGATCGGCACTGATTTGACGTCACGGACAGCAGCATCTCCATTTTCCTGACATAATTGCCCGGATCCCATTCCCACAACGCCGACCCAGCCATTTTCCTCACCGCGCTGCACCAACCCCTTTACGTTGCCTGGCAGAATGAGTCCCCCGCTGATACTACCATTAGGTCCGCCGGGACCCAATTCTCCACTGCGTAGAGCAGCCGACACGCGTTCCATGGACCAACCCTGGTCGCGAGCCCATTTTTCCCAAATTTCGCGCAAGTGCTGAACGGGGAGGTACCCCGTTGGTGGATTCTCAACCGTGAACTCGTCAAATAAGGCAGACACTGTAGCAGTTTGTTCTGTGGCTTCTCGATTTCGTTTTCCGGCCTCTGTTGGTGTGGGTGCCAGTACTTTGGTGTGAGGTGAGGGCGGAACAATTTGTGCGGAGATTGGACGTGAGCGGTATGGGATTGAGGGTGTGATGGGAGAAATACTCTCGTTTCTTGTCGGCGTAGCGGGTTGAGAAATCTTGTCAGCAGCTTTTGGCAAAACATTTGCTGAAGGAATCTCGACTCGCATGCCTTTGGGCACCTTTTTGTGTGCCGATTGCACTTTTCTTGGTGTTGTAGAGATCCGCGACAAGTGTTCTGCACTAGGAGCCGCAGTCGGCATATTCGATTCAAGCTTGATCACTTCATCCTGACCATGCCATCGAGCAATCATGTCTGCGATTCCCTTTCCAGCCATTGGTTTTTCTTCCATCGGAGCTTGTGGCACTTTTGCAGGGATCTTGATGTGCGCGTTGGAGTGTAAAGGTGTTTTGAACGTTTTCAGTGGGGTGACTGGTGCTGATTGTGTCAAATTCTTTCTTTCCGAATATATGGGTGACTGGATCTGACCAGGTTGTTGACACCGTTGGGGCGAAGTTGGTGCACTCCCGATCCCACCACCCCCGAACTTGGTAGCAAGTAGCTGAACAGAAGGAACCACATAACACTCGGACTCGTCAGTTCCTTGCTCCAAGGTTGGAGTAATGGATCGTAACATGTTTGGTTTGTTTCAATTCCAGACAAAGATCGAGTTCAAATTTGAGGGATTTACGGCAGGTAATAAGTCTCCCTTGTTCTGGTCAAATCGAAGAAGGCTTTTCAGGTCTCTGAGCTAAGTATATACGGTACAAGAGTATGCAATTTTTGCTCAGCGCCTATACGAACCCGTCGAGAGCGTTGGGTTTATGATGGCTTTGGGGTCGGACTATCAAAACGCTGTGCTTACTCATGTGGCGCAGACCGGCGTGAGTCACGTGGTTGTAGATCGAGACTTGAATCGGAGGAGTTTTTTCCCACGCTTCCTTGAGGAATTATTTTGCGGATTTTGACCGGGAGCCATTCTGCTTTAATACCGAACATCCATAAAAACTTCCCAGCAAATGATTTGCCGATTGAGGGTGAGCCATCAATTTAATAATTCATCGCCGTTTGAAGATACTATCCATGGTTTGGAGTAGCCGAACCCCACCACTTGTTCGAACCCTCAAGAAAGTCTTGTCATCCTCCTCCTGTGAGACTGGTTTCCGCCCACCGCTGTATCAACAGGTAATGTAAGATACGAATACACAGAAATAATCCATTGACCAACCCTTTCAAGACGCTCTCAGTTGACTTTTAGGCTCCATCTGGAGTAATTCTGGAAAGTCGTCTTTAGCTCGAAAGCATAACGCATGCTATATCTGTAATATATTGCCGAAAGGATGAGGAATTGCACGACCTTCCGTACCAGCTATACCAGCGATGTAGAGTATCGATTTGCGGGGCTTGAGGATAATGCAGGCTTGCTAAAGAATTTTCACGGCTCCCTTTGCAATCACTGACATGATACCCTTGGCACAGGAGTGAGCAATGGAAATCCGAAAAACACTGCCAACAAGTGGTAGGCCATTTAGGGATGTCCTTGTTGTGTGCAGGTCTGGATGCCCTCCACAAGTTTCAGACTGGGAATTGTTGCTCACTTCCTATTTGAACTTTAGAGCTGTCGGGCTTTCCTACTACGGGCTTTCGCAAAATCGACCCAGTCTCAGGCTGGCTCGGCGCGGAGAATCCGTGGATCGGCCGGATCGTCAACCCAGAGATCGGCAGATCGGCACGGCTCTTTGAGATGCAAGCCGTCGAGTGTAGACTTATGGGAATCCATCATGCCATGAAATCCATATGTAACATAACACGAGCACCTATCGACGAGAGCAAGGAAAAACAGTTTCTGCACGGCTGCCGAGTTTCCGAATTTCCAAGGCGAGAAGACATTTCCGGGCGATTCTAAACTTAAAAAACGGGCATCCAGGGCTTTGGGAAATATCGAACGATGACCGCTTTGTGCAACAGAACCGTGGGTTCGATAATGGCGCAGAGGTCACGTGAATTCGCCCGACTCCGATCGCGATCGCATTCGGCGACCTTGGCCTCCGATGCGCCGGTGCAAGCGGTGCAACGACGCTGTCGGCAACGGAACGATGGATTATGGAACCAATGGGTTTGGACAGCAGAACCGGTCTGTCGGGCCTCGGGACCCGGGCGGCTCTGCTGGAGACTTGTGGGGTTGTTCTCTTCCCCATATAAAAAGAAGGTTGAACACCGCTGTATCATCAAGACTTCGGGTAAAGACCCACAGACATACATCCTCGAGGGCTTGTGTTTCGCAGGCGTGTTGGTAGAGAACCCCCCAAGCTGAACCTTGCTGCATCCTTGGGACCTTGGGAAAAGAAGCGATAGACTATACCATTGACGTTGACTTCAGTCCTCTGCCACAACCTTGACCAAGAGCATGGCTGGCAAACGACAGTGTCCAGCGGTTCTGCCGTGTCCTGTTGAGAGCTCGTCTCCAGCATCGTCATCATCCTCGCCAAGCTTTGTACATGGCTCCCCACTCACGGCGCTGCCACTGGAACTGCTCCATTCCATACTGATACTGTTACCATTCCCCACGGCTTTTTCCATGAGTTGCAAACAAGTACATGAACTGTCTCGTTTACCCCATACCCGCTTTGCTTGGGTCAAGCAGCATTTTCCACATTTGGCATGTCTCGAATCGTATCCAACCGAAATGAGCTACTTTGAGGACCCCACCGCGTACCACTACAGGTACTCCATGTCGTACCATCAGAGCAAGACGAATGATTGGGCTTTATTGGCACGTATATTGACGGACGAAATGATGGTTAGTTTATTGAAAGAGAAAGCATCACGGCGACAGGCGCAGATATCAGACCTTGATCAAGCCGGCGCCTCGAACGACTCACGCCAGTCTGCAGATGATCATCAGATGTCACTCGAGGATAATCATTCAGCGCGAACCATGCTGCGTTTCGCTGCTCATTACGGTTTCCCACGCACTATCGCATTGATTATAAACAAGCATTTCGAGATGACAGAATCAGAATGTTGGTTGACTATTCAAGATGTTGAACTCGCCATGGCATTCGCTGCAACGAATCATCAGCTTGTTACATTTCGCACTTTATTTCAATACTATAGCAGAAAAGACCTGCCTTGGGCGACAGCTGAACAAGGTATATCACATTCATCACATTGGGATCCTATCGACGTATGGATGCAACCTCCTAGGCAAGACATACTGCTACAAGACATCCTAGTATACCTTACACGCTCGTGTATTTCAACACAGGATGCCGCGAAATACATAGCGATGACCGTATGGGCTGCTGAGGAGCATCACCCCAACGTAGAATGGAAAACTGAGGCCCTTGATCTCTGCATACAAGCGGCTTTGGCATGTCCTATAACAGTCAATCACGAGCTGGACGACCTGGTGACGGCAGACGACGTCTCAAACTCTACATCTCAACCATTGTCGCTAGTATCTACCCTCCTATGCCTGAGGCTCCGACCACAGGGCTCCACCACCCAGTTGCTACACCCCCGCCAGCTGAACATTGTATACAGGTCACTGAGCGAGCCGGCATTTCTCTTGCTGCTTCAGATTTTCAAGTACACGCCAGCTTGCGCCTGCCACCCATTATCCCCGACCGAAAAATCATCCTCTGCCACTCCCGCCAATAAGTTGTGTTCCCGCATTCCCTTTCTGAAAGAAGATGATACATTTCTACGTTACGACCTTCTCCAGACCGTCATTGCGCGCGATTATGACAAAGCCCTAGCATTCGTCATGCAGCTGGACAAGTCCCAAGCTCGAACTGACCCGAATTGGCATTTTCGTCTTGCCGCTTGCGAAGGAAGCCTAAAGTGTCTTCGCCACCTGGTCGAAACTTGTAAGGCCGATATTAACACTGCTGGTGGGGTTATTCTTCGCGAACTTGCGGCTGCGGGGGCCGATCCCATTATAGGCATTCTCCTATCCGCTGCCTCTCGCAGCGCTCGTATCAACCCGCTCGCGCAATCAACTCTGGACGCGGCCCTTCTTGCTGCCGTGGAGAAAAATCGCTCTACGACCGTCACCCAACTTTTACAGCATGGTGCCAACGCCGCCAGTCAGTCGCATCTGCTGCTGCGCATTGCGGTGGCCCGCAAGTTTCCGGGCGTCATTCTAGCCCTCGTGCGTGCTGGTGGGTGCCCGTGTCGGACCACTTCATGTACCCATGTCGAGTTCTGTCTGAGGTCTACTCAGCCCAGTACTGCGCTTAGAATATGGTCGAGATTACCGCCCTCTCCGACACCATCGCCGGCTCCACCTGGAAATCTGTTCTCGGAGACTACTCGGTCGCTATCTGCAAGAAAATTGGTATTTACGTGATCGGAACTATAGACCATGTCTGAAGAGTAGAGGTTTCCATTTTGTTTCCCTTCCATTTGTACAGCATAATAGATTTTATACCCCCCGGGAATCAAAAATATATATTTTTGGAACCCAGATAAGCATGTCCAGTGCAGATCACTCATCAAATATATGTAGTAGCTAGATGACATGCTTGTAATGAAAGTTGCTAGCGGTGAGTGCCCAGAATTTGGTACAATGCAGCTAGTAGAACCAATACAAAGCGTCCGAGCGCGTCTGAAGCCCCGCCCGAGCTAGCCCCGCTAGTAAAGCCCGTAGGAATGGTTGGAGGTGGACCTACTCCGGTCCAATTTCGCGTGGCCGGAACACCTTTTGGTGTATTGGGCGGCGTTCCAACATTGGATCCGTCCCAACAGTGGGCCTTGAAGCAAGACTGGCAATCGACCGGGACGCTTGATGTGGGCGCTCCCCGGTACGTCGTTGTACGTAAAATGCAAGAGAGACAGGTTGACCATTCAGGCACGGTGGTGTTTTGGCTGGCGGTGGTATTCACTGGGTTGGACTGCATGATCGCCGCGCCATTCTTGAAAAATCCTGCCACCTCTTCATCCGAATACTCAAACTGGAATGTACTAGTGTTCGTCGGGTACGCCACTTCTCGGTTCGGAATATAGACAATGACTGGCCCATCATAATCAGCGGCCCCACCGCCATTATTATTGGCTAAAGCTGCGCACCCAAACACAGTCGTCCGTTTGTCCAGTCCTTGGTAAACGATGGTCTCTGGGGTGTCCGGAATCGGTGGGAATTGGATTTTCGGCGCATTGGGGTCGGCCGTATGATTGGTGATATTCGGATTCGTGATCCAATCCGTCACATACTGACCCGTAATGATGAGCGCAGTACCATTCGGATACCCATTCATATCATTTGATCCATCTATGGCAAAAATAATGTCCACCTCCCGGCTCGGATGTAATAGTGGCCATAAGGGTATGTTTTGGCCACTTTCGCCGCCGTCCACCAGCTCGAGAATGTCGGCTGTCCGGGTTCCATTGTCTTGCACTGACGTTAGGTTGTGGAACGGGTTGGGTATGCGAGCCGTGTCCAGGCCCGTTTCAGAGAGATAGCTGGATAGCGGCTCGAGTAAAGTAGATCCACCAATGAGCTGCACTTGCAGGTTGAACAGGGAGGAAGAGGTTCCCACGATGAATTCAGTCTGATCAAAGTTGACTACGCAGGGTGGGTTGGACCTATTAGATTTTTTGTCAGTTGAGTTTCTAGAATAAGTCTTTGCCATGCTTTGCGTACGTGACGTTGTTTGCACTTTGATTTTGCTGATGCTGTGGCGTACCATTAACTGTAAACGTTCCGTAGTACTTGGTGTCAATAAAGGCATCGATCTCTTCGTTGAACGAGCCAGTCTCGAACGGGGTGGATTCCCACTGTAAACGTTCAAACGTTAGGTCGACCGCTCAGCAATTTTGCAAAAGGCAATACGTACAATTCTAGCCATTACGGTTACGCGGTCCTCTCCCTCGGTTCGCTGTACGGCTGCCACAATGGGAAACGGAACTGCAGCGTCAACCACATTCTGGGCCTTGACAGCTACACTTGACCAAGGAGGAGTACTTCGTACATCCCCATCTTCAATCTCGGTTTTGCCCCCAGGGTTGAGGTGTAGTCCCACAAGTCGCGACCAAATATCTGTCAATGACACCGGGAATCCCGCCTCCTTTTTATCCTTTACATCGCCAATGATATCCGCATACACTTTGGCCGAGTCGATGAGGCCCCCGGGCTTGGCCAAGTCTTCCGTCAAGGACCACACGGCCGTCAAATTTTGCGCAGTGAATAATGGGAAGGGCTGGGTGGTGTACAATGAAGCCAGCAGCCATGATCCACCCGATAGACCGGCAATGTATGTCGCGACATCAAAGATTCCTGCCGCGGGGGATGGGGTAGATGTATTGAGCGGCGGGGTGGCAAGCGACATGGGAGCGAGGATAGACGCTCCGTACAACATGGCGCGATACCCTCCTCCACTCACTGCAATGGCCACTCGCGGGAGAGCAGTATCATTGCTTGCCCCCGCTGGATGCGGCAACCCATCCCACACACTTTTGACAACCGTATCACGTTTAGCCGTCCACTGTGTCTCACGCGTATTAGAGGGTCCATTTTCGACTCCAGCGCGTACGATCGGGGTAGCCGGGCAATTGACATAGGCAGGCGCATACGTGGTAGGAATGGGTAAGCTGCCCGCCTGGTTGACCGTTGTGGCATTGTTCTGGCGAGCATGGACGCGATGGAGCAGCTCGTGTTTTGTGGGATCGTTGATGATGGGATGTCGGGACTGGCGCCGAGTTAAAACCGGTGAGGGAGCTCCTTCATCAACCAAAACCGCTTTAGATGATTTCCGAGATGCATTGGGACTTGGATTTACCTGTAGCAAAGCCAACGGTGAGCCCCAAAATACCGACTACAATCCCGGCTGCCATCAACACACGCGTGAAATTGGATGAAACCTGACTGCTACTAGCCAGTTCGACATGGCTGCCTCGTCGCGGGCGTGGTTTTCCTTCATGGGAAAACATCTTCCTTTTCGAGTTTTGGACTTCTTGTGCGCAAAAGGTTGCTCAAGCTAATATATGCGCGACAAACAGACCCTTTTTGAAAAGCTTTTACGATTTTTTACCTGATTTTTGCCGCGCTGCCTTTGTTGAGGGCCCATCGTCATTTGTTTACCTTGTTCGATTATTACTAATCCAGTCCTTCGATTCTATGAGTTAAAAACCTAAAAATTGGTTCGACACCGTTGAATAGATGGAACGCGATGAAGGCTGGAAAATTCTCGAAGCTGCTGCCGACTGCGAACTGCGCAACACTCGACTATAAAAGGATGGACAGCCCCGGTTCAATCCCCGCTCATCATCTTTTCTCTTTGCATTATTTCTTACATTTAGCCTAGCCATTCGCCTATCATTCTTTGCACCCACCCCCTTCCCCTACTACCTCCTTTTGTTGCTATCTTACTTGTACTTTGTATGTGTGTGTGATTTTGCTCAGAATACATTGCCGCTTCATTCTCCCCACACTCATATACTCTCAATTTGGTCAGCCATATCAAGTTCCACGTTCGGTACGTGAAAAAGCGTTCGATTGCTCATATTTGAGCATCTCCCCGTGAATAATATGAGGTGTGTATATTCAAAAAATCGATTGAAGAAAATATGTATACAGGATTAGGAAAAGTGCTAGATATATGAAAACAAATAAGGGGCTAAAGTACAGGATAGAGAAGGTTGTGGACGATGGCGATAGAAATTTGGGGAAGAACTAGCAGGGGCTTACTCCCAGCTTTCCACATTGGGCTCAAATGCGTATGCACCGAGCAAAATAAAGTACGCCATCAGCAGCATGCTTCCTTTGAAGTAATTGGCTTTCCCTTCAATGTACACGTAGCTCAGTAGGAAGGTGCCAAAGATGACGGCATACAGGTCCCAGCGTGGAAAAATCATGGTAAAACCTTCCATGGTATGCTTCTTGGTTGCTTCGACGAGCGCCGGTTGTGCGGCAGTAGTCGTCGTCAAGTGGTCCCAAGATGAAGCCAAAACGTTGTATACCTTGCCGAGAGGTGATCCGGATCGACCGGCCAATCCTCTTGCGACGGGCGCTGCAACAGCAGCAGCAGCACTTGTGAGGGCCTGTTGGTTCACATGACTGACATAAAACGCTGAGAAGGCGACAATGACGGGAATCTGCAGCATGGCTGCCTGGATGACATAGGCAGAACCGATTTCGAGGGACAGAGCAATGTTGTTGTTCAATGCAAAAGCCACCGCATTGTAAAATTCCGTGACAAGGGGAACCAACGAAAAGAGAGTTGCGCCGAGTACTTTTTCGTCGATGCCGTATCCTTGAATGACTTCGTCAACTGAAGAAATGAGGACTTCGGCTACGAGAGAGTAGAGGACGGTGCACGTAAGAAGAACAACTCCAGATTTGGTAATGGACCAATTGGGATGATCATGGCCGCCGTGTCCAGCTGCTCCATCGTCATCAGAACCTTCATCACTGCCAGCACCAGAGTCCCATTCGTCCATAATAGGTTCGTTGGTACCTTCCGTCGCAAGGACTTGAACAACGCCATTCGTGCATGGTATCCCACGTGAAGTGAGCATCGGGCTAGGCAAGGCAGCTTGGGCCGTGATGGGCGCGCTGTTGGGTGCACTGACACGTCCTCGGGCGTATAAACCAGAGGTGTTTATATCCAGTCGGGGGAAAGGGTATTCACTAGGAGGATTTGGTTCTTGCGACGTAAAAAGGCCCGGCATCTCATCACTAATCGTTCGAGCATTGCGCTTTGAGGCTGTCGTCAAATTTCCAGTGACTGAGGCGCTTTGTCCGCCGGCAGCACTATCCGAGATTCCTAGACCATTGGGAAGCGGGCTTGCATCTGTATATGATGGCGAAGGACGCTTGACTCGCTTCCTTTTCTTCTCCTTGTCATCCGGCTTGTCATAAATGAGCCGGGAATGTGTGCGTAGCGTGAACCACAGTCCAATGCCGTACATAAGAAGTAAAGCGGCAGCACATATCCATGATAGGATCTTGGTAGACGACTGGTATATCGGGTCGTGACTTGGTCGAGTATTCACTAAATGGCACTGCTTGCATGATAAAGCGAGGGCCGCGGCATTCATATTCTCGGATATGACGGGACATTCGAGACATTTGAGCTCTTGGGTGCCGTAAACTTCCTGGAACCAAGTCGGGGTAAACATTCCAATAATAGCCATGATGAGCATGGTTGAGGTCACTCCTGCTGATTTTGCGTTGAAATTCTGCTCCTTCTTCTTTAATCCACCGAAAAACATTGAGACGCCGGGTAAAGCTAGCAAGCCAGCTAGCAGAGAGCCAATTACCGCGCCTTCTACGATCCGCGTCTTGCCTTCTACCAAGGCCAGAGCATAAAGAATGATTTCAATGATAGAACCGAATGTTGCGTTAATAACTGCACCGATGGCCAGCGATCCAGTCTCGGAAGTGATTGATGCCACGGCCATCCCAATAAAGTACGCCAAGGGAATAGAACTGACCAATGACGCCGCAAAAATGACACTTGAGTTGGCAATCCCGGTATATCCGTTCCTCGGACCGATCACATAGAAATCGACCAGAGAAAATATAACCACTGCTATCATGTTGATGATGAAGATGTTGATTCCATCGTAGGTGTACTTGTAGTACTCCCATCCTAGGGCGTTGTATGTACATAGAATAACTTGGAATTCGGGAGCGATTTGTGGGCCTTGCGCAACGGCACCTACTGGCATCGTTCTTGGGGTACCTAATGTTGTGGGAATGGAGAAGGGCTCATCTGATGTCGATAAGATGCTAGCCGGTCGCCAGAAAAGACGGCTTGACCGCCGCAGTATGTCCTTCATCGATAGAACATAGCTCTTGCTGCGTGAAGGCGTGTATCGGGGAGACTTGGTAAACACTGGGGTATGCGCGGATATTTGTAATGGATGTCGCAGTAGATGCTTGAGCAGGACATAATTCAACTTGGCCATCGGTAGAGAAAAGACCATAAAAGAGCAAGCGCAGGTAACCGCAAACTGCACGGGCGCAATCGTCAATAATAAGAGTACGCGGAATATGTTGCCGGCGAGTCCTGCATTGTAAATACGTTGAAGCCACCTAGGCACCCATTTTGGCCAACGCTTGTGCTGACGTGCAGAATAGTTGTAGTGGCGATCGTTGGTGGTATAATCACGCCAGGATTCTTCAGAAACATCACTGAGGTTGTCCGGGTCTGACGGAGTGACATCCCGATGTGGAACTAGTCGCGGTGCTTCACTAGCAGAAAGTTGCGGACTAGGCGGTACGCTCTCGTCTTCATTAATTCCAACAACATATGTACCATCGCAAAACGCTTCACGCTCGGGCTGATCCGCCATAAGCGAGGTGTTCTCGTCAGCTTGGCCACCATGTCGAAAGACCATGTGGTATATGCGCCGCTTGGCAATAAATTTACCGAATGGCCAAAACATGTATCCAGAAATGTTGATTAGAACCTAACATCAGAGGGATGTCAACATGGGAACCGAGGAGTCAAACAGATCTTTGAACAGACCTTTGCGTATTGCCAAACAGAGAGCAACTCGAGGAAGACCCATTCGATGCAGGTCCGAAATTGAAGAGGGACTGGATTTTTTGGGCGCTTTCCGCAATATATCAGGCAGGTGACAATATAACCAATCAGTGCGATGGGACCGAGGACAAACACAGCAATCAGCAAATATATGAGAGCCAACCACCATCCAAACAGGAGACACCATAAGATATTGCCCGGTTTGAAGTACAGCTCATTGCGTGGATGTTCCCCTGGATTTGCATGTAGGGCGTTATACGTCTTTGTATCAATGCTCCGAAACTTTCGATAGAGAGCAGGCTTCCAAATACGGAGACCGAATGGATGACTGACATTGATAGCCTGGTACAGTCTGTAAGTCAGAATGTATAATACTCGACTGTGTCCGCTCATACCTCTTGTACATCCCGAAGCCGCCGGGCCTCGTTTTCATCTTCATTGGGATCCGTGGCATTCCCAGAATCATGGGCATTATGCTCACTCTCGTCGTCATCATCATCAACATCACGATTCCCCTCATCATCTTCCTCATAGCCTTCATCCGCATCATTTGCATGTTCCCTTCGTGATGGCCGGCGAGATTGTCGTCCTACATCCTCTGACGGGATATCTCCAAACAGGCCGTCGTCAGTCACACGCGGGCTATTACGCCCTGACGTATATGCACGCACTGCAGACGGAGGACGGGACGAGCGTGGCATAGTTCCATGTGCAGTTGCATGGCGAGAAATTGACCCGGATGGCAGCGGCCGTCCCGTCGTCGGAGTTGAAGGGCGGGACGAGCCCTCATGATGGCCTGGGTGCCTCGGCATCCTCAGGCAAGTGAGCGCGAAAAAAGCTGAACAATCTACAGACCAGAAGACTCCTGAAAAGTCAACGCCAAAGTGCTAGTTTACAGAAGAGTTTTCAGAATGGGGGATGTTTGACTTGGCATTCGCGCAGTAGGAACTTTTAGGTTGAGCTCAAGACAGGGGAGCAGGGGTGGCACTTACAAAAGCCGGGCAAGGTTGCGCAACAGGCAGCTAGCAGCTCCCTTTTCCTTTGTACTTGGATGTTTTAAGCAGAGAGATCTTTGGTTTTTTGAATTCTGTCGGGTATAATCCTGCGTCAAAACCCCGGCCTGCGAATTTCGATGTGGTGCGCGTGGCGCCAGCCTCCGCCAGGATTCCAGGAATTATTTGAACGGGGGTCTGCCGGGTCTGCGGCAAGTACGAGATCGGTGTAGCGGCACCTCGACAAGGCAACCTCCGTCTATACGAGTATCTATAGCTTCAGCCACGGACAACCTTTCCAGCTCAAGCACTCATCAAGGGCAATTTCCTGAACAAAGTCTCCTGCAACTACTGTACTGTACTGTACTTTGCTCCCCGGGTAGTATTCAGTCAGAAAAGTGGTACATGACTTAGAACGGCTGGTTGCGTGAACTTCCAGAAAAATCCCAAATGGACTCTATACCTAACCCCTGTCGCCCTCCCCTGCGCCCTCCCCAGCATTGCCCCTACTAAAATAAAGCTGGTTTTCCGTGACCTTCCATGTAGGACTTGACAATTTCGATCATGTTAAGAGTGCTTAGGGCGTCGCGGTTCCAGAGGTAGTAACTTAGCGGCCGCAGGCTTCACGGTTCAAGATCTAATTGAAAGAAAAGGATCCCATTTCTCAAGATATGGTTGGTTGGACGGCCTGGATGTTGCGATTCATCATGATTTGAATGCCCATGCTCCTTCTCTTGATGGCACTGATGCCAGCTACACGATCCTTTTGTAAAAATTTTCAACTGATTTGCACACGGTCCGCACCAGATGTCTTTGCCCGACCTCAATCACAGCGTTTTGAAAAGAATCAATGACTACATGCCTTTCCATATACGTTTCTCTGCTTTTTTGTGCCATCAGGTATATATACTTCGAGCTATAGCGAGGTTGACCCTTTCAGCGAACAGGCCTCGATATGATTTTGATGATTTGGTTGTCTTTCTCGAGTGGCGAAGTCGATGGTTTGCTGCTGACTCCGATGACCGGCGTCAGAGTTCTGCGAACCTGCTTGAATGTTGATAAAGAGCTCCATACTGGCGTTCCCGTCGGTTGTACGTCTTTCGTCCGTCAAGGTTGTAAAAAGATCACTAGCGCTATTCAACCGCTGGAAAGGAAGTTTGAACTCGCCCAGAAACCCCGGAATTCGCGCAAGTTTCGCCACAAGATCGGGCAAGATGACTTCTGTTGGAGTGGGAATTGGCGTGTTTGCCGTCCGAAAGTCAGACGGCAAGTTTGTAGTGGGAGAGCGTATGGGAAGCACCGGCGCAGGTATGTCACATCATCATCAGACCACCTTTACGTTCGCTAAAGCAAGATCGTTGGACAGGTACCTTGGCCCTTCCAGGAGGACACCTTGAATTTCTGGAAAGCTTTTCAACGTGTGCGATACGAGAGACGCTCGAAGAGACTGCTTTGAACCTAGAACTTTCATCCATGACTCAAGTGACGGCGATCAATTCGCCTATGCCACTTGAGAACAAGCACTATGTCACAATCTTTATGCGGGGAACGTGCGTCGATGAAAATCCGACGCCCATCAACCTTGAGGTCAACAAGTGCAAAGGCTGGCGCTGGATAAGTTGGGAAGAGCTGGTGGCCATATCAGAGGATCCATCACAATCGCTGTTTCTACCATTGAGAAATCTGATAAAGGAGCGAGGGAAGGACTTTCATCCCCTCCGGTGACATCTTCTTTCGGGCAAACCTGTTTGGGTTGTGTTCTTTCCCGAGTATGCCAACTTTGGAGTGTCCCCACCGTCTCAGCAACGTGAGAATAAGATCGATCTTGCGACGTGCAACCCAAGTGGGATGGTGAACTTCTTATTATTACATAGAATCTAGATTAGAACGCTAGTTACGCAGTGGTGGATCTCTCGAAAGCGTTTGAGTAGTGGCAATGGCATTCGTGTGTATATCGTTGTTTTATGTACAAAGATTAAAGCGCCTTTTTTCTAGACATTGGCAATATCTTCGAGCTGTGCCGACAACTTGTGCAAGATGAGCAGCCATTCCCACGCTCTGCTTGATGGTGGTGTTTCTTCATCTGACCGACGTCATGAGTTGATGTAAAACAAGAGACCGTCGTAAGTTTTACAATATGTGTTTTTGTCTGATGTGGGAAATATGCCTGATATTTCTAAGTACAAAAAGGTGTAATATATGAGGATTGGGGCAGTATTTAAGAGTGGCGTGCGTTACGTGTAGACAATGTGTTGGACGCTGAGGATCGATAAACTTTGGGTTCTCCGCTATCGAGTGTAATGGTCACTTTTCCCGCAGAGTCCACGACGATACGGTCGTCTGACTTGGCAACATTTGTAAGCGCTACAGAGTGAAAGACTTGTGAGTGACTAGAAGAAGAAACAAAGATTGTGATTGAGCGTGCTACTTACTTGTTCCTGCGGGGAAGCTTGCGGGTACAGTCTTTTGCACTTGTGGGCCTCGCGAGCCGGCATTGGTCAATGCCACCAGGAAGGGTCCTCGCTTAAAGAGATGGAAGTTGTCTTCTGTCCACACAGGAGAGTGTACAGTGTTGGAAAAGTCGGTTCCAGCATTCGTGCGAGCCTTGTTCCAGATACTCATGACGGAAGATGTGCTAGTGCCATTGCCGTTGTAAGGAACATACCACAGTGGCTCACGGTTCTGTGGATCAGGGCCGCCGGCATACTCTTGTTCCGTGCCTTGGTAAATGTAGGGAATGCCGTCGGAGAAGAGCGCCAGCGCTACAGCATTCCGAAGCTGCGCACGGTCTGGTTGGGTGTACAGGAAACGGGGCAAGTCGTGGTTGTCGATAAAATTGCCCATAAGATGAAGTTGGTCTTGACCAAACAGCTGGCGAACTTCTCGAAGGTAGTTCTCGACTTCCCACATGGACTGTTTCTGGCCAAAGACTTTTTGGCAGAGGTTGAAGAGAGGAAAGTTGAAGAGTCCGTCCATGGTATCTTTCCACCCAGCCAAGACATCAGCGTCAAAGATAAAGGCCTCGCCGACAGCATAAACACCCGCTGCCTGCACGAATGGTTGCCAAAAGGGTCTTTTAACGTGTTTTACGGTATCAATTCGAAGCCCATCAACGTTGAATTCTTTGATAAACCAACGGATCCATTCCTGGAAGGCCTGCTGCACTTCGGGATTTTCCGTGTTGAGATCCGGTAAGTACTTGTTGAGGCGGGTATCATACAAGCACTTGTTTTGGATGGCCCACTCGTCATTCGTATTGTAGTCACGGTCCGTGATGCGGTCAAATGGAACATGATAGTGCTCAGGGTATTTGTTGAATGGAGGGGGAGAGTTGATCAAGTCATCGTTCATTCCAACGTGGTTGGTGACAACTATAAGAGTACGGTTGAGATGACAGGTCAAATAGCAGAGTTTGTTTGTACTCACCATCGACCATGACCCACACGTCCTGCTTATGGGCCTCTTCAATCAAATCCTTCAGATCTTGATCCGTTCCAAACTTCTCGTTGGATTTGTAAAAGTCGAATGCCCAGTATCCGTGATAGCCTCCAGGAGTATCTATGTAGTTCGTTAGCATGGTCGCCATACATCTAGGTTCATCACACGCCTACTCTTTACGGTCGGACTGATCCATATCGCATTAAAACCGAGGTCTTTGATGTAAGGTAACTTGTCTTGGATGCCTTTCCAGGTTCCTCCGCAGTAGTCATTTCGTCGCTCGCCATCACAGGCACCGGGATTGGGACTTTCGTTGGAGACGGCGAAGCGATCAGTCATGATTTGATAAACACTGCGAGTCCGCCATTCTTGAGCCGACCGTGCCTGCACGGTGATGGCTAGCGTTGATGCAACAGCTGCGAGGATGGTTGAGATCTTCATGGGGTTGTCTATGTAGGTGGAAAAGTCTTCACTGGGAGTGGGAGCTGGAAGGGGAGATGGGCCCTAGTTGTTTATAATCGGCGGAGGAGGGTATGAGGAATAGGAAGACGAAAGTCCCAGTGAGCAGCTGCAGTGAATCAGTGAATGTACAGCGGGGCCCTTCTGCCTTGCTCAATGGTTTAAATGTTATTTTCCAATAATGTCATAGTTGATCGGCCAAACTTTCTCCGGGATCAAGGTTTTGTCACCCTGGAAGTCAAAGATGGCGGGCGTTTTATGCAGGGCTGTTGTACATTTGACATGCCACAAAAGCTGGATCCGAGAAGGCACAGGCACATGCATCTCACTCTTCTTTCGTGTGATGAGTTGTTCAAGAGGCCTTATATATATATAACGCACACTTGTATGTTACCCGTGCCTTGCCCAAGAGAGAGTCTCTCTACATACACCGACGACCATTGACAACTCTCGGTACTGCCACCGGACAACGACCAAACCAGGGATGAGATTGAAACTCCGACGGGACGTATCATCGCGTGCCGACTGTGTGTACTCATGGAAAATTCATGGTCAGATCTACTCGAGGTCTCGAGGATGCCATTGTGTCAAACGGCTTTGTCAACGACTTCCGTCACTTCACTTTCCCCCCGCTGGCGGGATGCTGAAAGTTTCGGGGTTTCCACGACCTTGTCTAATTAGATTATTGACCAACATTAAACGTGGGATAACACGAAGGCCCTAGCGCTTGTCTCCTGCATGCGTAAACATCTCTCAGGGACGGCTCAGGCTCGGCGTCCAACGATGCACGCGACAAAACGTGGGCCTGTCACGGCCTGCTCACGAGTGGGCAAGGCAAGTTGGATCAAAAACAGCATCCTCCAGCCCAACCTCCACGACGTTCCCTTTCTTGAGAATTCTCCAACGACTACTCGGGAGTAACCGTGGATAGTGCGGTGAAAGTGAGGGTAAAACTCCGACTTTGCACTTGCGGAAAAGCAAAGAAGAGAAGAAAATCTGAAGAAGGTGTCGATGTCATTTTGCCAAGATGTATAATCCCCAACCTGTCCCGAAAAAAAAGCTACTACAATGTCATTCTTGTCGAAATCCAGCGAAAGCTTCTCAAATTGTCAAAAAGAACGCCAACATTCTTCCTGTGGATTTTCAATCACCTTCGGCAAAAGTGAACGTGAATGACGATGAATTATCTTTTAAAGATCTAAATCCTAATTATTTCAAGTTACCCTGATAGATTCTGTTGCCGAAATACTCCGGCGATCTTGAGATTTGAATAAAGTTAACGTTAATCGAAAGCAGATGTATTTTCCGGGAATATTTTTGGGCCGTGAAGCCAAATTCGTCCACCGACTCAAGGGTCCTTTGAGGAATGTGTGCCACATTCTTGATTTTGCATATGAGAAAATCTCAAAGAAATCGTACTATAATTGCATTGCGGTCATTCCAACATACTACGTACTTTCCGGAATCAGTTTTAGGCATCAACGTTGGAAACTTCCGCCATCCTGCTGGTGGATCTGATCTTGAACCCAGTATTCGCTCGCTCGGCATTGCCTCCGTCCAGCTTATTATTCAAATATCTAAACCTCGGAACAACACGCACCAGATCCCAAAGAATTGTTTCAACGAGCGCTGCTATTTCCCTCGCTATTCCCTTGGGCAAGATTATCAAATTGATTCCCATCTACTCACCACTTTCTTCTCCCATTCATTTCCAATTGCGACCGCGGATTGCGGAGGTTTCCCCGTCCAATTATGGTCCCGGCGGTCCCTCAAACACTCCTCCACCTCCCCAACATCCACGCCCAATCTTCGTCCGTCACAACGGGCAGTGATGCATCGTCCCTCCTCACACCACGATCAACCCAGAGTCCTGCCCGGACCAACTACGTCGGCGGTTCGAAACGGTCTGCCGGAACATCACGAACGACATCCTCCCTGGCTGGAACGCCGGGATTGGCATCTCACACCGGAGGAGCTGCAAATGCCGAAGGAGTCATTCCACGCATGTATTCCATAGCTTCAACAAATCATTTTCCCTCACGCACGCTGCGGGCAGCGCTGCATCTTCCGCAAACCCAATCCCCCCCGCAAGACCACGGTGTGAAGTTCCCACAACTGAACGCCAACGCGCGAAGCACAGACGTTTCGGGCTCAAAAACGAGTCGGTGGGCAACGTCAGGGGCATCAACTATCCAAAGCAGTGGAACATCTCCGCCCTCTTCATCCTACCGACATCCCGTACACCAACAGCAACAACAGCACTATGCAGCTGCAAGTCGCAGGTCGCCAAGTCCAAAGGCGCGTGCTGCGCTTCCTCCTTTGCACCCTACTTCACTGCGAATCCACCAAAATCCCCCACAGATTCAACATCCACATCCACCATCACAATCATTTCATCAACAACAGCCATACATCTCTCTTCCACCAGCCGTCCCACCCCCACAACATCCATCCACCTTTGGGACATCATCACACCTGGCCCCGCATTACCCGCACCATTCTTCCCACGGTCCAATTTCGCCACATACCCAGCAGTCACATCTGTTACCCCCAGCGACATCCCAAGGCCGCGTTTCACTGACCACCAGCCAATCCCGATCTCGACCCCCATCTACCTCTACCCGTGGACTCAGCATCGACAATCGCAATTACACATCTGCGGCGATTACTGTTCCATCCGTTCCTTCCACTTCTTATGGCCGCCGTAAATCTTCCACGACCAATCAGACATTGTTGCACCTACCGAGTCTGGCCACGTCTTCCAACCGCTATTCAGCGTACCTCGACACATTTGTCATGGAAAATGCGTTAGCGCAGCAACCCTCCTCACCCGTCGAGCACCACTCCCACACGCACAAGTCACACCACCACCATCATCCACCATTACAAAGCTTGAGCGGTGTCGGTGGCACAACGTCCATCTTGCCCACCATCTCCCCACTCCTCACACCGGCTCCCCCGTTACGGCGGTCATCTTCATCGTCCGTTCAGCAACGCGCCAGCATGATCAAATTACCCCCGGTTCCTGAATCCCGGTATCAGAAATAGCCCCCGAGTGTTGCATTTTTTTGGGCATGATTATAGCTAGTGTTTTTGAACCCCTATCCCTTTTCTTTTCTTTTAGCATTTGAGCTATTGTCATAGTGATGGATACCACGACTTTTTACATCTCTTTACAAGTTAGCTAGAGTTAGCGCAAGGAAAATGTTTTCACTTTGTTTTTCGTTTTGATTTTCTTTCCTCCTCTAATACCAATGTTTGGACATCCAAGTTTCGGAAAAATCTGTCATGAACACTAATTGCAGGCCATAACTACAATCAAATTTCATATTCATCAGAAGAGAACGTCTGCTGCAACAAAAATCTAATGTACACATTCTCCCGCCCCACAATGATCCAACCCCCGAGATTCAAATTCGCCGCCATTGACGTCCTCAACAACCGAAACCGGTACCAAACCCACATTGCCATTAAGTTCGCCAATCCAGGTATCACTAGAGGTCTTCTTTCGGATAAGTACAAGGTCGTCTAAAGAAATATCGAGATGGCCGGGTTGGTCATCGGTAGGGTGATAGCTCTCGAGAGCCCGGTAGAACGATGGGATTTCCATGGACATGTTTTCGAGAGTCTAGAAAGTCGAGCGTTCAGGGGTTTTCCACTGCGTAGCTTGAGGCATTAAAACACTTACTGCGATACTGATATCATCATCGTCCCCGCCGCGGTAAGCGAATGCCTCTGACATATCCGACATCCCTGACAGTCGTCTATCGGGTATCTGGGGCAAGCGCCTTGCTTCCTCATCCTCGACCTGCTCTGTCTGTTCCGCGTCTCCATCAGCCTTTAAAGCCGCCCTAGCCTTCTCCAACTCAGCCCTCAAAGCATCCATCTCCACATTCCATTTATTCCGCTCCACTTGCAACGTTTCAGCGAGCTGCTGTGATTCGCCGGCCGGAATGTGTCTCAAGCTGGCAACTTGAGATTGCAATTGGCGTTTTTCTAGCGCATGTTTGGCTTGAATATCGCGAAGTTTTGCGTTGAACAGTCGATTCTCTTTTTGGAGCTTGGCGATATCGTCGCGGAGATTGGCAGTCTCGACCGCATCGGCTTTACGCGGTGGAGTGGCAGGGGGGATGTGTGATGCGCGTTTATGGGCATCGTATTCCTTCTTATTCTGCTCGCCCTGCTTCTCCAGCTGATAGAGGCTTACACGTCAGTTCGTCCAGAACAGATTTATTACTGGATATTCATTACCTCAATTTCAGCACGGGCCAACTTTCGCTCCAAAAATTTGACGCGCTGTGTCGCTTGCGCAGCTTGAGATAGTGCGGTCGACTCTTTTGTTCGCTCATTCTTAAGCTTGTCTTCCAGAGTCTGGACGCGTTGTTGCAAAGTCGAGGTTTCAATATTGAGCACACGGATCTTTTCCTACATGGCACACATTCGCGATAAGTCCAACCACAAGATTGTAAATCCGGCAATCTGATTCCCCCACGCACCTCATTCCGTCGAAGTTCCACTTGTGCCGCTTCCAACTGCTTCTGTTTCTGTAGTAGCTGATGATCACTTTCTATCTTGTGTTGTTGCAACATTCGGATCTGTCCAAAAAGTAAACAAAACGCGTGGGTTTGGATCTGAGACGCGTCGACAAATGTACCTTGCGCTCTGACCCATCCCGATGTTGATCAGAAAAGAGGGATTTGGGGTGTGGCCGCTCATTTTCACTATCAGCAAAGAAATCTGCTGTGCGGGAAGAGTGGTGGGAATGGGGTCGATTCAGGGATTTGGCATTTTTGAGATCGATGGTTGACAAGCCTTGGACAACCCATAGTCAGCAAAAACATCGTCATTGAGCGGAATATCTCCCATTACACACTTTTACGCGGAGGAGTCTCTCGTGCATTTGGAGTGGTCGTTCGTAATCCCTTGGGTATCATACTACTGTTACTTGCTTTGCGGGGTGTCGTTCGGGTATTGGTCGTCGTAGGTGCAAGGGGTGGTGGTTCTGGACAAAAGCATCGATCTTTTGAGTAAAATTGCACATCATACTGAACGAAGTGAATGAGACGTACCTCCATTTGGGAACCTTGCTGTCCGAGGAAACATCTTGTGTTTTGTCCTAATGTCGGTCCTGCTTCAAGAATTTGGAACACTGGAGCGGAACACTGTGATGTGATCACGAAGCTGGTCCGATCGTTCGGACTTTGAGATGCCTTTAGGTTTTGAACAAAAAGCCAAACAAGCGGCAGGAAGCGAGTATATATACTGACGGGCAACTTTTTTAGCAGGTCCACCACCCAACAGGAGTAAAAGAAGCCAAAGCAAACGACGACATTTTTGGTATAAGAGCGTCCAAATTAACGAAAAACGTACAGTTTATATATACAGACGCGGATATGAGATATGATATGGAACTGTATCAGTTCTGGGAGGGGTATCACTACAAAGAGAATCTAACAAAAAAGAGGTATACACATTATGAGGTTTAAACCCGCAACCATTAGGGGAAACTACGAAAACCAGCCCGAAACCCATGCCCAACCGGAACCGCCTCGTCCTTTGACAATCTCAACGGGAGGGGGCATGTAGCGCGAACTGCGGGTGACGGGGATAGAGTTGGTGGATGCCCGGTGGGTAAGAGCTAAAGGTTGTTTGGGAAGGGATGTACGGGCTGTGGCAAAACTGTGGACGGAGGAGACGGAGGATATGGAAGGTTTGGGGGATGCTGGGCGATGAGGAATGTCGGAATGACTGGCGTGGTCTAAGGGAGGGAGCTGCGGGCGTACTGCAGAGGACTTTTCTGGTGAGGATGTTGAAGCGGATGTACCCGCCGGACGAGTTGGTCGCGGAGGAAGGTGATCCAGCAAATGTTTGGCTGCAGTGCCTGATCTCATTGCCGCCTTTGGTTGCGCGTCTCGCACTTCAGTCGTGCGAGCAGTTTTGGCAATCCAATTTTGCAAATCCTGATCCTTGTCCTTCCGAGTAATGTCGTTATCATCCAGGGCCCATTCTCTGCCCCGATCCTTGCCGGCTGCAGCAATAAGCCCTCGCAGCATGGCCTGATCGACCGTATCACTTCTGGAACTCTTGGCCCGAGCTGTAGGCCCTCCAGTTTGACTCTTGACCTCTTCATCCAGCCACTGAACAAACTTGCGAGAAACCCAGCCGCCCACGACAAAGCGCACAAACAAGGGACGCGAAAAGTGGACGACGAGTCCAACGACCGGAAGGGCGGCGATCGCGTCCCGTAAAGAGATGACTTCCTCGTGTTTGGTAAGACGGCCGTCTGAATCGGCGTGTAAGTAGTGGTGAGCGCGGAATGTGTAGGTATCACCAAAAGTAAGTTGAAGAAGCCGCCAAATGAGGAGATGCTTGAAGTGCAGAGTAATGGTGGCCTAAATTTGGGTCAGCTTCCAATTCATCTAACAAACAGCTTGATCTTGGTTTACCTCAACAATCACGGTATGACCTTTTCCAGGTGTCCGTTCGCGCGTCTCAGTAACTTCACCAATGACCACTTCCACATTTCTGCAGATGGCAGGGAGGAGTTGAGCCACCTTTTCAATTTCTTCCGGGCCACCAGCCACATTAAGAAATGGTGTTGTGTAGCAGGCATTGTCCGGGTGATAGTTGTTTCTGATGGCTTCGGACTGGCGGCGGGATGATGCCGAATAAAAGTCGGACAGATATTGTATAAGACGGTCCTTGATACTGTCAAGGAAGACATTAGCTGCTGGAGTGATACATTCTGAGGTATGCGCAGGGCTTACCGGATGCTTTTTGGGACAATCAGATCTCTGGAAACTTTGACTTGTGAGCTCGCTGACATGACGGAATCTGGCGAATCTGGTCGTTGGGTCAACTCCGGGGGCAAAGTAGCAAGTGCATATGTGGATAGCAAGGGTGGGTTTGGTGATTGAGTCCCGGGAAGCGGAATCCCCCGATCGCGGCTCATACTGCGATCTCGCCGGCATGCACAGACGGAGGAATTGGTCGCTCGCTGAGAGCGCGAAATGTATGGCCTTGTCGGACTTTCAGCGGCGGAAGCCACCTGGGGGTTCGTAAACTCTTGCTCTCGCGCGTTCGTAGCATCTTCCCATATAGATTGGCGGCTGGACGTTTCCAGGGGTGGATATGCATATGAAGGAGCCGGTAGAGGGGTTGCGTTGTTTTCAAAGGGAGAACCAAAGGGATTGCGCCCGGTAGTAGTGAATGCAGTGTCGATAGACCGTACATCATCTTCATCGGTTGGGGCAAGAGATGTATCAGTTGCATTGCTCAGCTGTCAAATCCCGTCAGTTATGGGGAGCATTACAGTGACGCAAACCGACTCTTTACCTGTTGAGCAATTTGCTGCAGCAGCTCAATGCGACTCAAATCAACGTCTTCCAAGGTAACCTTGCCCGAACGAAATCTATCACTTGCTTCGCGCGCTGCATCCTCCAGATTTTGCATGAGCAAATCCGCTTCTGCGACCGGCTCCGCCGCAATGGTCGATTCACTTGTATTTGGTATCGGTTCAGAGCTGGGCCCGCTGATGGTAGCATCCATACTTTTGACAGATCCTGCCTTATTCTCTCCGCGGCGCCAACCCCCCCACCAGCTTCCCCGCAGCGAGGCGGATGAGGAAGACCGAGCTATCATGCGATCCCGGCCTTGGCGACGACCGCGAGAATCAAACGAGCCTTCGCTGTTGTTTTGATGTGGTTGCGGGGGTCTCTGGTTGCGGTGATGGTCATAATATTTATGGATGTCATCGCGGTGGTCGACCGACGACGACGCGCTGGCGTGCAGCGGATCTTCGGTGGGATGCCCGTACAGCATCGCTTCTCTTCAGTAGTATCCTAATTAATGGTCTTTCCAAGTATTTCTGTTCTGTGAATTCGTTGGGGGGGTCGTTATATAACACCTGCGCAAAGGCCTCTGTGTGGTGGTGGTGGCCAAGTGGCGGGCCTCTTATCGCTCGGCTGTCGTCAGACTGGGATCTCTCTAAGATCGTGGTATATATGAGGCTGGGATATATACTCGAGCGTATGAACACTTTCTTTTTCCTATACTCAGTATTTAGGTTAGTTGACAGTTTTCGGAGACGGTGCACTTTTTATTCAAGACCTTCGGCGGGCCAGGGGGTTGCTCAACGCGACCAAAATGTCCCTTTGGATTTTGGATCATTTCCCCCACGCGACAAAATCTCCTTCGGCGGGGGCGGCCAAGGCCCCAGAGATCAGCCACCTTCCCTGAATGGAATCTTGCTTTTGAGATCTGGCTTCTCAACCTTCATCTCACTGCGGCCGGGACTGCCGGGATGGCCTTTTCTTTATGGGGACCCTCTCTCCCTGCTTTGAGAGCACTGACAGAGCTTTCGAAGATCCACCCGATTCCACGACAGATTCCAGTATTTAGCAGCACTGTAACGTCTACCCGAAGAGCAAAGGACCGAGCAGGAGTGTCTTCCTCACGTGTACTTCAGTATTCGTCAAACAAATGTCTCTTGGTTTTTCGCAGCTCTGTTGTGATTTGACGCTCTGCATCTCTTTACCATCAGTCCATCGCTACCTCAACAGTCCAGCAACAGTCGTATAGGTACTGTAGGAGTCTCGTGCATCTACGCTGTCTCCTTGCGGCCTTAAATAATTCCGTTTCTTTGCAGTTTCTTTTCCTTTGCTTTTCTTCGCAACTTTCGTCGCCTTTTCTGAACGTATTATTGTTCAATTCTGTTGCATTCGTACCGGCACGCACATCCTACATAGCACATCCTCCCTATCTCTTCTCGAACGAATTGCGCAACGTAGTTTTCTATCTTTCCTAGCCATTTATTCACCACATTGCCCGCATCAGTGCAAACAGTAACGGAACATAAACGTTCAAGTGATAGTCCAGATTTGTCGAATTCTCAATCGAAAAAGTGGTGTACTGAGCCAAACTCTGCAGGTATAAGCTACTTTTTTTAAGTTCGGTATACACAACGCTGATTCATCTCGTCGAATGTCTATTTTGCTAGAACTATCCTGTTGCGATGATCATAGACGTTCAGGTCGGATAACAGTCTCCCCGGATGCTATTTACGGTGCAATCATCAATTTGAAGGCTGCAGTTGGCCGCAAATTGAGGGAAATTTGGACGCCCAATTTTGACCATCTTCAGCCTTCGCCAGATTACATCACGTTAACCCATCTGATGCGAGAAGAAGAAGAGGTATTAATGGAACTTCGGACGAAGAATTGCTATCAATGCCTGCTGGAAGAGTTTGCCTGTGAGCCCTTCTATGCGGAACCTCTCTACCTAGGTGCAATTCGAAGGGGCATCATACAAAAAGTTCGCATCCGACTTCATGGCCTTAATGGAAACAGCCACGTCAGCGGACGAGTTGTCCGTTTTCACTCGCCACTGTCAAAGCACGAAGCAGATGCTTCAGAGTTGATGAATCAACAGTGTATTAGGAATTCTACAGTAGAGTGGATCCCTGGAGAAGCTCGGCACAGTGGTACCGCAGCGATGCGGAACCTCTCTTCCTCGGAGCAACTTTAAGCGAAGGGGCATTGTACAAGAAGTTCGCATCTGACTTCCTGGCGTTCCAACATCTTTTGATGCAATCCCTTGCTGCACTCCACCATCGTGCGCGATTTGCCCGGATTTATCGACCGTATTTTCTGAACCTGGCGAGGAGCCAAGTGAGCGAATCGCGGGCGAGATAGAGTTTTATCTTAACGGCGACATCCGCTGGGGGATCGAGCTCCTAAAAGATGGGGACAGAATTGGGCATCACATGGATCGATTTTTCCCAAAGGAATATACCATGGACTCAAGGGGAAGGACTACGTCGTTGTGGACTTTCGGAAGGGTCGATTCTCATCATCAGTAACCACTACTGAAAGGAGAAACGGCTTGTCCATTCGCGAAGTGTCCTGCTGGCACCCACGATCCCGTTCTATTACGGACCTTGGGTTAGCTAAACAATCTACAGATGGTAAAATCGAATGCCTCTTGATGAATTAGACAAAATTCTTCTCATCAATGAACTTAAATCTTTACTACTCTTTTGATTCACCAAATCTGAATAAACTGTCTCATTCATAATTTCACAGGTGAGTGTTTAAATGTGTTTAAATGCCGTGACTGTGCGGCGCAGCTCAATATCAAACGTACGTGAGACTCGTGAGACTTGCTCATGGTCGAGAGTTTCAACACCTTTCGCGATCAGGATAGAATTGCTGTCGAAATAACCCTTCTAGAAATCTCGATACTTAACAGTAGCGTCGACCGATAGAGCAAAGCAAGGAGGGCATTCTTCGTCCGAGCCAGTTTATACCGCGTCTGGTACCTGAAAATCCAGTCAAAATGACCACTCAAGTGGTGACCCCGGACCCCGTTGACTATGAGGTAGGTGGTACTATCTTCAAACCCGGCGCATTACTGGCCACGCAGTGAATCTCATCATTTGCATCTAGCCGCTTCACTTCCGTCCCTTGCAAGTTGAGGTCAAGCTTCAGATATCAGCCGTGCCGCTCAACGTCCCTTCGCACGCTACTCTTTTAGCAACCTCCAATCGATTCGGTTATACAGTCTGCGGAACGAATGATGGTAAGAACCAACCCCACCAGGCCTCCGTGGAATTGAGTCTAAACAAGGGTGACAGGCTTTGCATTCATTCCATCAAAATCCGTTCGCAGCCAAACCACCAATGCCGCAAAGGGAATTGTGCCCAAGGTGACAGGGGCTACATTCGTCAAGGCGACGGGATTGAAGAATGTTTTACATATTGCTTTGGATGCACCTGAAACACATATCATTGTCGCCACATCTACAGGAGAGGTTTATTTGTGGGAGTTACAGAGTATTGTGCAGGCGGGGGTATGTTGCTTTTTATGCTTTATTGTCTCTCTCACAACTCAACTAACCGCTACCTATAGGCCGGGGATGTCTCTGTAGAACCTATGGCGAAACTATCTGTGGGAGGAACCATTAAAGCACTGCGAGCCAATCCAGAAGCCATCCCAGACACTATTGCTGTTTTGAAGGACGACGGGTCTGTGGTCCTTGTCAAGGGGGATGGGACCTCTGTAACATTGCCCGTTAATGGCGCAACAGCTAGTAAGTGTCAACACGCGTGTCCTGGCAGAAACGCATATATTTATGGGGTTGTACAGTTTCTTGGAGTCCAAAGGGCAAACAAGTGGCCTGTGGTCTGTCATCGGGTGAAATCATTCAAGTCACGCCTGAAGGTGACATCAAAAACCGGGTTCCCCCACCGAGTGGCACAGATGGACCGGTCGCAGGTAAAATGATTATATAGTTAGCCTTCCCAAAAGCTCTGATCTCACAATATTTCTAAAGTAGCCCAGCTATTTTGGTTGGAGAACCGTGTTTTCGTTGCGTCCTTTACGCAGGTGGAAACGGATGCCAACTCGATATACACAATTACACAAACAGCAAAGCCGGTAAGAACGTCATTATTGGTTTTGGTACGTTATAGATATGCCAGGTTGCTAACAACGCGGTCTGATCCTAGGTTACTACCACCTACACTAAGTTTGATGAGCCTGTATATCCAGATTCTGACAAAGCTAGTCATTATGTATTTGAGCCCCTCCGATCACTGTGAGTTTTGCTGGAAGGTATACCGTCTTTGAACTTTTTCTTATGATTCTTTTACTCAGGGCACCAAACATCAAATATGTTCTCGCAGTCGCCAATGCTAATGCATCTGAATTTGGGTTCATTGGGTGTGATTCCGAGACCAATTGGGCCAATTGGTTTCTGGACGAAGGAAACGGGATCACATTGCCGTTAGATGACAACGATCAGAATACTTGGCTTATTGGGCTGGCTCAGGATTTGACTAGTAGCGACAGTTTACCAGCACCAACTCCAGATATGCCTGCGTACCCACCAGTACCTATTTTGTATGCCTACACCAACGCCGGACAGCTGCTTGCATATCACTGCTTTGATACCAAGGGTGGTGCCGCCCAGTACAAGAACGAATTGCTGAAAGCGCCAGAGGCTATGCCAGGTGCAAGTTCGGCGCCCAAAGCGGCCCCAATCGCAGACCTAGCACCAAAGGCAAATGCCTCTGCCCCTTCGGCGACGGCACCTGCACCTGCACCGGCCAATCCTTTCGGTTCCTTCGCTTCACAGCCGGCAAAAGGATTTGCGGGTTTTGGAGGTTTTGGAGCTGCTCTCCCGCCATCAACCAGCACAAACTTGTTTGGGACTCCGTCTGCGGGTACAGCTCCCACCCCTGCTTCTGCGTCACAGAAGCCAGCAGCGTCTGCTTTCAGTGGCGGTGGATTTGGCAATTTTGGTGGTTTTGGAACATCGACTGTCCCCGCGATCGAATCCAAACCAGCTGCAACCACTTTTTCGTTCGCTCCCAGTGCCGCTAAGAAGGATGACCCCGTCCCGAAGGCAGGGATTAACTTTTCAAACCCAGGATCATCCTCCGCACCGACCGCAAGTGCACCGGCCACGGTACCTGCGCTCAAGTCGGGGTTGTTTGGCACACCGGCAGCCGGGAACAAACCTGGGCTATTTGGCACTCCGGCCGCTTCTAAGAGTCTCTTTGGAACTCCTGCTGCCGCACGGACACCCGCTTTCTTTACCCCATCCTCAACTTTTGGCGGGACGCCGGCACCAAGTACAAACAAAAGTCTCGTTTCAGCCCCTTCGGCGGCGGCACCAACCGATTCGGCCCAGGCAAAGGGCGGTCTGCATGCTGCACTTGCGCGAAGTACCGCAACGCCTTCTTCCGAAGCAGCACCTGCTCCAACGCCTTCTACTGCCCAAGCCACGCCCGCAAAAGCTACCGCGTCCAAACCTAAGCCCGAAGCTGAAGAAGATCCGCAGGTCGTCCAGGAGAAAATGGGAGAGCTTTATTCGAGCTTCTGCAGAGAACTTGAGGACCTGGGACTTGCAGTTCAGGAAAATGAAGATATTGTTACTTCCGCGGCGAGTACTTCCAAGTCGGGTCAATGGTCGCTTTCCGACACATCGGCATTAATGCAACGTACAAAAGATGTGGGCCAAAAGATTTCTCAGTACCGGAATCGCGTTGGACAGTTGCGAAAAGACATCCAAGAATTAACAAAGATTTTCCCTGATCATGATGTTCAAGTTGAGGAATGTCGGGAACGCCTGGAAATCTTTAAAAATCCTTCGACCGCAGAATACATCAGGGAGGCACCTTTGGGTCCGGAGGATGCGGAAGTACGAGAGAAACTATTGAGCCGAAAGCGGGACGTCGAACAGAGCTTGGATGCTCTTTCTGATCATTTGGCGCGCGTTAAGCTCACTGAACGACTGCTTACAGGCGAAGATCATGATTTTAAGGACAACAAGCGATTACAGGAGCTCAGAGTAAAGGTTCCTACCTGGGCTGCTATCTGCCGTACCACAAATCATGTAACACGGTCAACAATCGAGAATGCAAACCGTTTGCAAGATTACGAATCGGACTTGAAGGGTCTGATGGCGAAACTGTCCCTGCAAAACTCACCTGTCAAGATTGAATCGTCGTCGGCACAATCTGCGCCTAGAATGCGAAAGCATGCCGGATATGGCCTGTTCGATTCAGACAGCGAAGAAGAGGATGAAGCGATTAAAATCATCGCGCCCGCAACCCAACAGGTTGTCCATACCCGTTTGCGGATCCGGCGTGCCATGAAGAACGCTTTGCAGAGTACAACCGTGAATCGGGCTCGCCTGTTGGTCAAGAACTACGATCAGCATCTGAGTTCATACCTATTGAAACAGCCAGATGTCCTGAGTCGCGAGAATCTCGTGGAAGCGCTCACGACTCCTCGAGTTAAAAGAGAGTTGCGCGAAGCAACTCCTTCCCCCCCGTTGTCACCAACACCGTACCGACCCACTTCTTCACCTGCAGTGAAAGAAGAGTTGCGCGAACCAAGTCCCATCCCGCAGCTGGCTCCGACCCCTGTACAACCAATGTCTCCACCCCGCGTCAAGAAGGGCTCGC
Source organism: Phlyctochytrium arcticum (assembly GCA_025602905.1). NCBI lineage: Eukaryota > Fungi > Chytridiomycota > Chytridiomycetes > Chytridiales > Chytridiaceae > Phlyctochytrium > Phlyctochytrium arcticum. Next base: position 798,858 of record JAHLKI010000013.1, on the reverse strand, counting down.
GCGAAGTATTCTCTTTTCCTATGCCCTCTTCAATTCCTCAGCGCCCCACTCCCCCAGTCAGAAAAGAGATGCCCGACATGTTCGTTACCCCCTTGCCGGCCCCAAGTCCCCGCCAACCAAGTCCTGCACCCCCTGTCAAGGAAGAACCGCGCGAAACAACCCCTGTTGCCCCGCCGTCTCCAACCCCCCGCCGACCAGCGCCTGCTTTAGATTTAACGAGCGCATTTGGATCTGGTTTCGGAAGCTTGGGAAGTACTTCAGCTGGCGGATCTGGTTCTTTCGGTAGATTTGGAAGCGCAGCCACCACAGTAGTGGAAACGGCCACAACCCCTCCAGTCAGGAAAGAGTTGCGTGAGGCAACTCCTTCCCCCCCGTTGTCTCCAACTCCGTCTCGACCAACTCCTTCGCCCACAGTGAAAGAGGAGTTGCTCCCCACAGTGAAAGAGAAGTTGCGCCAACCGAGTCCCATCCCCCAGCTGTCTCCGACCCCAGTGCGACCAATGTCTCCGCCCCCCGTGCGCCAACCAAGTCCCGTTCCCCAGGTGTCTCCGACCCCTGTGCGACCAATATCTCCGCCCCTCGTCAAGAAGGGCTCGCTCGAAGCATTCTCTTTCCCCATGCCCGCTTCGACTCCTCAGCGACCAACTCCCCCTGTCAGAACAGAGATGCCCGAAATGTTCTTTACCCCTCTGCCGGCCTCAACTCCTCGCCAACCAAGTCCTCCGCCCCCAGTCAAGGACGAACCGCGTGAAACAACTCCCATTGCCCCGCAGCCTGATAGAAGACCGAGCACCCCTACTGAGCGAAGGCCTTTTGTCGACCGGCGATCTTCCTCACCCGATAAAGCTGCTAAAAGACCGAGCACCCCTACCGAGCGCAAACGGTCAGTTGACGACCGGCGATCGTCCTCACCCGATAAAGCTGATAAAAGACCGAGCACCCCTACCGAGCGCAAACGGTCGGTTGACGACCGGCGATCGTCCTCACCCGATAAAGCTGATAAAAGACCGAGCACCCCTACCGAGCGAAAACGGTCGGTTGACGACCGGCGATCTCCTTCACCTGACAAACTGCGCGCTCGAAGCTCACTGCCCAGGCCTGTGCGCCCATTGTCCCCCTGCCCACCGTCACCGTCTCAAGCTAAAGATGAGTTGGCTGACTTGCAGTCGCCAGACGAGCGGCAATCTCCTGTCCCTGAGAAAATGCCGCGGCGCACCTCGCTCCCTAGGCCAATGCGCCCAGCTTCGCCCACAAAGTCCTTGAGCGTTAAGCCTGCGCAGACGGCTCCACCGAAAGCGGAAGCCTCTGAACCGAAGACACCGGCTAGTGATGATGCTGTGCCAAGCCAGACGGCCCCCCTGACAGTCAAAGCATCTGAGCCGGAAGCTCCAGCTAGCGATGTATTACCTACCCCGACGGCTCCGCTGAAAGCGCAGGCATCTGAGCCGGAAGCATCGGCTACTGACAACGTATTACCTACCCAGACGGGTCCACTGAAAGTTCCAGCCTCTGAGCCCGAAGCCCCAGCTAGCGATAATGCTAGCCAGACGGCTCCGCTGAAAGTTCAATCTTCTGAGCTCCAAACACCGGCTAGTCGCGATGCCATGGATAGTATGGACGAGGAAAAAGCGCAATTCGCTACACCTGGTGCAACGCCTGCTTCAGATTTAACAAGCGCATTTGGATCTGGTTTTGGAAGCTTAGGGGGTACTTCAGCTGGTGGATCTGGTTCTTTCGGTGGATTTGGAAGCGCAGCCACCACACTAGGTGCTGCGTCTACCGCCGCCCCGGCATTTGGACAAGCGAGTGGATTAGGTTCAGCCCCAAGCACCTTTGGGCAAAAGTCGACATTTGGATCGTCTCAAGCTCCAGCATCGACGTTCGGACAACCTGCAACTTCGGGTGGATTTGGAACAACAGCAGGATTTGGCCAGTCTTCCGGCTTTGGTGCTCAAAACCCCGCTTCCTCTGCATTCGGTCAGCCCTTGAGCACAGTCACGCCTTTCGGAAGTGCTGCTCCTGCTTTTGGACAGGCCCCTACCGCCGCATCTGCGTTCGGAACTCCACCAACCCCAGCTTTCGGCCAGTCAGGCTTTGGTACCGCTGCCCCCGCGACTGGATTCGGCGGAGGCTTTAGTTCAATGGCACAGGTGGTTGGCGCCTCTTTTGGATCGGCCAGTCCATTTGGTAGTGCATCATCTGCGGCCCCAAGTGGCTTTGGAGGTGCAGCAATGACATCAGCACCCGGAGGATTTGGATCGGCCTCTGCGTAAGTGTCACAAATTTTAACAAATATTATGGTGTTTTGAGTTTCTAAAATTTGATTACAGAATGGGTTCATCATTTGGGTCATTAGCGTCAATGGCGAACAGTGCGAAGCAATCAAGGTGGGTTCGGATCAGCTTGCGATGTATTTGACCGTGCAATTAATCGCCGCTCTTAGTGGTGGATTCTCGTCGTATGCTGCACAGCCTACGGGTTTCAGCTCGTTCGGTTCGGCTGCGCCTGCCACTGGCGGCTTTGGCTCGGTTGCAAACACCTCGACGGGAGCTCAGCCTAGTGGTTTCGGATCTTTTGCCAATCAACCGTCCGTCTTCGGTGCGAGCACCCAAGCGTCGGCCCCGACCGGCTTCGCTTCTTTCGGGAGCAATACCCAGCAGCCAGCAAGTTCTGTCTTTGGGGGCAATAGTCAGCAGCAGCCTGCAGGTTCTGGCTTTGGTGCTTTCGGTGCCGCGAACGCAAACAATGGTAGCGCATTTGGCGGCGGTGCCGCGCCGAATGCTTTCGGTGGTTCTGCGCCAACCAGTGTATTCGGAGGAGGAGCACCAGCGAGCACGGGTTTCGGCAGCTTTGGTAACGCAGCATCAAGTCAATCGTCCTTTGGTCAGTCTGGAGGCTTTGGAAGCTCGAACGCACCGAAATTTACCCAACATCGGGGATAGTAGTTTCTCAGCTATACTTCTGGCAACATATCTTATTATGTGTAAATGCAAAATCAATTTTAATGAGACCTGAAGTGTATTCAGTCTCATTCTCTTCGTCTTCCCCCTCTAAATGGCATGGGCTTAGGGAAATGAGCCCTTCCCTCCCCTTCACCGAGCACAGCTTCACGAATGATGTCTGCCGGTGGCATTCCCTGCCCGTAGGTTGGCGCATTTTGGTACCGACCAGGTAGGCCAGACCCCCCGGACACGTTTATATGCTGTAGCCCCAAACGCGTATCTTCTTCACGGGCTCTCTGCTTCTGCTCAGCCCGCTGGGATACTAACCGATCCAGGTCTGCATGATAGGCTTCAGCGCGATTTTGGTCGATAGGACGTTGCTGTAGCTGCACGGAAACACGAAGCATGTTAAATCGTTGCTTGAAACACAGTGCGAGCAACGTTCACGCTTACCCCAGCGAAGACATCAGAAGTGCGGTGGCCGCCACGATTTTGATTGTAAACGCGATCAGATCCCCAATTCCACGGATCGGGGAGCTGGGTAGGTTCTTCTTGTTTTCGGTTACGCGGTTTCTCCTGCGATACGTATAGTGCTTGCTCCTTCAAAGGGGGATTGATGTTATAGCGGGGTGTTGGTTGCTGGAACTGAGGCGACCAACTGGCCGACACTTCCGAATTGGAAGGCGCGATTGTCTGATACTGTGGGTTGCCTTCAAATGCGTTCTCATGTTGGCGCAGCACCTCGCGCTGTCGCTTCGCTACATCTTCCATTATCTTGGAGTCAGGATTGCTCGAGGGGGGTGTGGGCTCAGAGTTGACCTGATTGGCATTGTGCATATCCTAAGAGAAAACATTATAAAAGTAAAGGATCGGTTAGTCAAGGCGGTCGACAGAAAAAGAAAATTGGACATGTACTGCGCAAGGCACCATTGGGTCGAACAGAAGGCTTAAATAGGAACTTTGGTTTTTATTGGGGAGGGGATAGGTATACAACATTGCTATAGCTGCTACGTATCCCCTCCCACCCCAAACTCTGCATCAAAACGTGTTCGGGATTGCTGTCCTCATGCCCGATTGTAGAAAAATCGTATGGCATTCCAACCTGTCTGGATTTGGTTGCTTACTTTTTCATCTCGATTTAGTCCAGCGCGGTGTGCATCGATCGCACGGGTCTGGGGATGTAGGAGGGGGGCTCCAGCTCCAGGGCGACCAAAATGAAAGTATGAGGGATCGGCCTGCGGATCAGAAACATAATCGATTAGTGAGTATAAATTCAAAGTTTATCTTGAGAACATACCGCGTTCTCGTTGACGCCCACAGGGTGAATGTATTCCGTTACTCCGCCGTGGTCGTAATGATCAGGCCGTGGCTGCGCACCTATATCAGTTCGTATCCGCCTCAAGGGCTTTGTGGAAGCACAGTAGGCTGATTGGGGTTGTTGTTTTGGGGGCGTGCGTCGGGACAGACTTGGTATTGTATTCATGATATTGGATGGATCTGCTAGGGAATTGAGCAAACGCGCTTGCTTGGGATATCGCGATTCAAATCACAGGTGCTCACCTTTTTGAATATCATACTTTGCTGGCGGCCTTGGTGCGGGCTGCGCTTCCATCTTTCTCCACGATATGGGGTCGTAATGCTGGTTACGATTTTGCCGTATCTGCTCCGCACGGGTTAGCAGAGGTTGGGCATGTGGCACGTCTGCAGTAGTGGTATATGTGTCATTCGCGGAGTACAGCTGCTCTTCTTTTGCTGCGCGTGGTGCCGATTGCCGCTGGTTCTGGCGATGAGAGTCGCCCAGGCCTGCAAAAAGACCCTGATCTGGTGCCTGCCATCCCAAGCGACTTGGTCAGTGGTACAGCATACCAAAATAAGCTTTGCCACTTACATTTTCCATCACGCGTCGACCTTTGAACGGTATGTTAGTATAGCTGAATATGAGTGGGAAAATCTCGCTAACCTTTGTTATCCTGATTAGATACTGACCCTCCTCTCCGACCTGCCACTGGCGCCCTTCGATGCTCAAAGGGCCAAGACATTTCGCTCCCTTCCTTCAAGCGATCTTCCTTTTCCTTGCGCTTGCGCGCTTCCTTCTCTTCCCCTTGAATAACCGCCCAATGTGCCAACTCTTTGCGCATCTCTTGGCGTCTTTCCTGGGCATCTTCTGGAACGCTATAGATGGTGTTCATAATTCCGGGGCCGCGTGAGACATTTGGAAGATGTTGGGTCTGCGCTACCGAGCTGCCGCCAAAGAACAGGGAAGGATTGTCGGGCTGGCGATTAATTGTAGACCCTGCGAGGAATCAGTATACTGCGCGCTGAAGAATGAAGTAGCACTTACGTGGATAAGGCACCTTGGTCTGTTGGCTGCCATCTAGATTAACTGATGTACCAAGGTTGTCTTGGTACCATCTGCCGTGCTGCAACGTCCTAGCATCTCCACCGGCGGGCACTGGCGCAACGCCTGCCATTTCGAAACTAATTCCAATAATTCCCTTCTAAATTTTAAATCCTGTTGCACGGCAGGATTTCGGAACCCTGGACGTTTCTTGGAGAAAAAGAATTTCAAGGACAATTCCCCGAAGTGCTATTTATAGCCAGACCCAAGAAAAATAACCTTTTTTAGGACAACTCTATCCAAATAGAGTTTGCAAGGAACAAAGATGATCTAACTAAAATCTGCGCTAAGACTAGGGTGGCGATTTGCCGTGGATCACTACCGGACATTCGTGTGGCCGTGCGACTATACTTAAGGGGTAGATCTCTCCCCCATCTGCCAAATACTGGCTCCAAATCAATGGTTCAGATGATCTCAAAGGCAGAGACTTCAACATGCTGTGGGGAGCAAAGCAGGCTCCCGCAGACTCAAAATCAGGCAGCGTTTTGGGAGGAGGAGATGTGTTTTTCAGCTAGTGTTTGGAGGGGGAAAAGGACGCAAACGATTTGTTGTCAGTATCAATGCTGCATGCAGCTACGCAACATCATTTCGCCCACCTCTGCGTAGAAAATAACGCGCATGCGTGGCCATCGTTTATGTTCTGAATTTGGAGAAAATTCTACACGCAAGACCCCCTTCAGATCCACGTCTACGCCTGTTTCTTCCTTCACTTCTCGCACTGCTGCGGCTGAAAAGTCCTCTCCTGGATCCACTCCGCCTCCAGGCAACCAATATCCTTGAGACGCCGATTCATCCACCAGAAGGTATTCTCCCTTTGCATTCCGAACCACCACCAGCGCAAAAATGGGCAGTCGGCCAGAGGTGTGCTCGGCTGACCGAAAATGATCATGGATGTGTACAGCCAGGTAGGAGTGTGTTTCTTGACACAGGGGGCATTCTCCCGTACAATTGGGTTCCTGGGTGTGATAAAAGGGTACATGGACCCCGAAGAAGTTTCGAGGAATCTGCAGTTGGCAGAAAGGACATGTCACCCTTGATTCGCCTGGGTTTGTGGCAATCAGTGCAGTGTGCTGCTCCTGAAGTAAACCTAGCGCATTGTTGAGAGATTCGACATGATTCGTTATCATATTGGCCCCATATCTACTCAAGATTAGGACGATGCACATAGTACCCCATATCCAATGCGCATGATGAGAAGAAGTAAACGTACCCTTGAGCGTCCGTTCTGCCTTTGGCGTTATATGTGACGGTCTTACTCCAAATAATGATGAACACCTGTTTCCCATTCTTCTGGCGCAACGTGCTCACTGCTGACGCTACATCTTTGTTGCTCAACGATGTACCGTCATCAACGAGAAGCAGAACTTTGCCGTCTAGCGGAAATTTTTCACAGGTATTGAGGACGCCAGCCGCTGGGAATGCAAGTTCCCCAGCATCGAAGCTTATTGGATATGAGTAGAGGAGTGGTGTAGGACCTATCATTCGTCTTGGACCTGTTTCTGGATACAGTAGTTCGTCATGAGCTTTACAGATTTGCTGCTGACTCAGCAGTTTCTTGATTTGTTCGATCAATTTCCCCTTTTCCTTTTTTCTGAATTTTCTACGATCAACGGTCGGTCTTTCGCTTTTGCAGATCATGCATCCTTTACTTTACAAACTCCAAAAAAAAAGGTCCGACAAACACGAGCGTCGATGGGACAAAAAAAAAAACGATCCTACCAGGGGTCGAACCTGGAATCTCCTGATTCGTAGTCAGGCACCTTATCCATTTGGCCATAGGACCGATTTTCAATAATCCAGAGACACTATGTAGTTTATCAATGTAAACACATGGGGGAGCAGCAATCCTGGAGTCCTGACCGCAATAATGCATGGCTAAAAATTGTGAACGTAGTGTGAAATATTGGGGCCCGTGTTCAATTGTTTGATACAGAACTTCAACGGACCACAAGTAGTAAGGTGTCCTGGAAGGAAATAACAAAGATGACTTTGGTCAAGGAAATACACCTGGCGAAATGAACTGATATTCTGAACACGGCTAATCGTAATTAAAGTTAAGTTTTTTCATTATAATGTACCGTTGATCCTTAATTTTGTTTCGGTTAGGCGTTGTTTTCATTTCGCCAACATTATAATGCTCTATCGAGGTTAAGGTACTCCTGCCGGCTCGAGAACTTTCGAAACTTGGATTGACAAATTTTATTAAGTGAGAACTGGATACGTCAGTGTGGGAATCGCCGGAATCGCGCCGTACCAAGGGTAGCGGAATGCCAATGGATGCGAGTGTTCTTTACGAAGGAACAAAAGTGGCCTTCAATTCAATCTGGAACAATTTGTCATTACAAGCCTGCATCTCTCCACGCACTCTCTCTGAATCCAATGGCCGCGACCCCCCTTTTCCGATGCAACGAGCGCAATCTGATTTGCTCGGAGTTTCCTTACCACAACCACCAAGCGGAATCTAACCATACGACTGGTCAGCATGCTCTCTCGATCTTTAATTTTGAAGACGGACTCATTCCCAACGGTAGGTTTTCGATAGTTCGTCCACAATGTACCAAGACCATAGACTCATCTGGCAGTAGGTGCAAGATATTTTTGGGAAGAGCAATCCTATTGGGAACACTATCCTGGCAGAATGGGACAAGACGAGTTACGCAGTCGCCGAGTACATCGTATGGTACAAGTTGCATAAGGACCACCTTTCGCATAAAACAGTTACATTGAGTTACTTGGCCCAAATGCTCTCCACGTTGCCCATGGAACCGCACGCTTTGATATAAGACCGTTCATTATCAGAGAATCCTGTGCTTTTGAGTGATTTCAATCTGTCAAAGCCATGCATCTCCAAAACCATGAGCAAGTTTGCCCGGGTGCTTGATTTCCTTCGAGTGGCAGATTGTCCGCCGTACTGCTGCTACCCGGAATTTGTCAATGTTCAAAATGTGCTTGACTGTCTGCAAGAAGCCTTTTCGGAACTAACGGCCCTCCTGCAAGACTGGTGGCAAGATTATCAATTTCTTATCATGTCAAAGTTTGAAACTTGGGGGGTGAGGGAAAAGACCCCGCTGGAAAGACATGATACCACGGACGACTCCTCGACGCAACCCAAGGAAGCAAAGGACACGGAGAAAAATGTCACTGACGAGACGAAAAGGGAGATTGGAAAGCAAGTCGCCAAAGGAAATGAACCTGGAAGCGAGCGAGTTGAAACAGAAACCAATCTGACACTACTAGTTGAAATAGCGAGCGTTATGATACCGCTTGGGTCGCTGTTGTTGCGCTTGTACGGTTAAATTTACGCTACTCCAGTTGCCTTCCCGCATAGCTATCATCGGCGACCTTTGAATATACTATTTGTCTCATGCTCCTGTACCGCTGCTCCTTAGATGTGACCGGTTTCTTCAAAGATCTGCCCATGGTGTAATAACGAAAAACGGGCCTTTTTGAGTGCTGTAAATTACTGCGGGTTGGTCAATGCCTTTTTGAGATGTACTACGTGTCTTGCCTGTTTAATGAGTGTCAAAAAGACGTTCTTACACGGTTGGTAAACCTCGTCTGGAAATCGGTACGGCCCAAAAAATGAAAACGATCGAATCACGATACTCTGCTCACAGAGTACTTTAGATTGCTTTGGGATTCCAGTTGACCCAAAAAGGCGTCTTGGGAGCTGAATTCCGATGCAAGGATGGGAGCGTCTGTGCCTTGGGGGTTCCAGAACCCCCACGCCACGATTTTTGGACTGTGGTCTTCGACGAGTCGACGACCAGATCAACGACGGCCAAAGCGACGTGTAAGGCCAATGTACATACAAAGACATCAACGTTTCTATCCGGCGGTAGCGTAACATAACATCTGAGCGTTCCTGGATCTGAGCCCAAACTCACTTTGACTTTGCATTACAATTATTCCGTGCGGAATTAAATCGGGGCGCTTTTGCAGTGAGAGTTTGAGGTGAAAGGGTAGTGCGTCCTCGGTGAAAAATAGACGGTCACATACTTGAATCAGCCTGTGACATACCTTGATACATAATTATGCTCTCCGCTCTCCCTCTAAGTGCAAATCACCTTGCATGAGAAATGACAAAAACAGTCTGGCCAACGGACATCACACACTACAGTAGATGGCAGAGTAAGAAGCAAAAAGAAAGATATCGGGCGGAAAGACCGGCGCGACGGCGACCGCAATCCATTGTCAATCATTCTAAGCAATGGTACCTAAGTCCAGCACGAGTTGAGGCCTGAGCTTCTGTTAAACTTACTATAGCCGTAAAGAAGAAACAAATATTGCGCACCACCACGACAGGGTAATCCCGCAAACCCATAAATTAGTATTCAAGTGTGAATATATGTACAAAAATGGTTTTAAGTAGCAGCGAGTTCATGATGATCCAGCTTTCTTGGGCTTCGCCGGTGTGGGGGCCTTCTTGACCTTTTTGGCCGGTGGCAAGGGTAGCTGAATTTTCCCTGAATCTTTTGCAAAGAACAAGATTAGCTTGTGCCCATCTGCTCTTACATCCAGGGATCGTACCTCTCAAATTCTCAATAAACTTGACACATTCCTCGCGCTCCATTCCTGGGTGCTCGAGTTCCTCCTCGATCAGTGCTGCAATATACTCGCCAATGACTGGACCAGGCTTTACACCCAATATGTCGGCAATCTCCTTTCCCTGAAAGTTGTAAGGTTAAGTAACATTCAATAAAGTAACAGTGGACGTGGTCATACATTCAAAGTGGAACGAAACGTGTGGGCAAACTCCAAGTTTTGGGTTTGGATTCCCGTGAAATACTCCAGATACTTTGGATCAATGAGTGATGCCTCGGGGCGGTTGTCAATATCTAAGGTGGGTATATGAGAGTTTCCCGATACAGCGTGCTCGGTTGCATCTGTAATCCATGTGTAAAGGAGCGCAAGGGGCCACGAGTCAAAGAGTGGTCGTTGGCCGAGATGACGAACGAGTAGTCCTGAAGATTAAAGACATCATAAGTACAGTGGATCAAAAATTGGGTGCAAAAAGGTCATACCAAGATCCTTCCTTCCAACCCCAACCCCTTTACCAACAGCCTCCCGTACAACACCTATGTTCCCCAACAAAGTCTCAACAATGTCCGCGTCATGCAAACTCAGTTTCAGAGAATGAATGCCCACATCTCTAACTAAGGGATATGGTGAAGGGAGGTCAGGCTTGTTTTTGGCGAGTGGGGGTTGGAACTGTATATCTTTGTAGGGAGCCAGAGCTGCGGTCAAGTACAGAAGACGTCGGTGATCCATGGTGAAAGGCGGGAGGGCGGAGTTTTCGTAGAAAGATTGAAAAGTCATTGATTTCAGAAATCTGTAGCATATCTATCATTAGTTTCAACAAATGACATTTGTGGTACTGTTCAGGCGTACTGTTCAATCATTCCGGCAAGATCCAGGACGCCAGCGGAAGATACAGTTCCAGTTTGTTCTTGCGCTGCCGCGGGAACAGCGAAAACAAGGTCATAGTAGCCGTACTCAATTATCATCCGGAGCGCTCGGACCGGATCGGGTCCTTTCAGCATCTTTGTAACTTCCACACCAATTCGCTCCCGGGATAGCTTGCGGTCAAATACTGACTGAAATCCAATAAAGCTATTAGATAGACAAATGGAGAAAGTGTTAGCATGAGCATTCACCTTGATCTCATCATGACCAATACACTCGACAATCTCTGGATCGACATTGTAGCCAAATCTGGTTGCGAAGCGAATCACGCGAAGAACACGCAAGGGATCATCGATAAACGTTTGATGGGGCGGAAGAGGTGTTCTGATCCGTCCGACTCTCAGATCCTCCAAACCCTGTCGAGTGCAATCAGACAATCGGTCATGAAAGGACCATGCAGGATTTGACGTACATTCCCAGTAAAGTCCTCTACCTCCCGCGTGTGCAGGTTCCAAAATAATGCATTGATGGTGATATCCCGACGTAATGAATCCTCGAGCGGTGTGCCTATCTGAATATCCGGATTCCGACTATCCTCCCCATACGTCTCTGTCCTTAGGTGCACAAAATCGATCGAATAACCAAACATGCTGACATTGGCCGTTTCCAGATGTTTTGACTTCTCGGGGTTTACTTGGATCGTGGCCAAATGCCCCGGTTTAACACCGCTTTTCTGAAGATAGAGTTGGGCGGCATGCGCAAATTGCTCGCCTTTCAGATCAGTGAGAGCAATATCAATGTCGTCCGAATCCTTTCCGAGTAGTTTGTCTCGGACCCAGCCGCCTGCCACCCGAAGGGTCAAGTCTTTTAAATGTGGGTTTTCGGTACGCAACTCCTCCGCGCAAGCCTCGAGCATATTGAAAAGCTGCGACTCATTCTCCGTCAAATGAATAGTGTCCAGCAGATCTGGCATTTTGAGATCGGAGTTGCTCGTATTGGTAATGTGGTTATCGCAATGACTCGAGGGTTCGTCTTTGCGAAATTGTGACACGGACGAAATTCTTCTTTCCCCAAAAGGTTTAGATCGGAGGGGGTAAAACCTTCCTTTATGCTGAAAACAACTTTGACGGCACTGCTGCTGATGCTCTATACAAGATGCCAAGATACGACCAACCCGTCTCATTGACAAGATACGAAATGCAAAGTCAAAATCTCAAATTCTTCGAATTTGGAACTTGTGTGACTTGCGCCGTTTCGGAGGTTTTTTCGCTGATCTCTGAACATCTTGGGTGATCTTACAAGTAGAAAGCATCGGCAACAGGATTCTAAGGAACACTAGTAGGTACTGAACCCAAACAGTAGATCTTGGTCGAGTCCAAAACCAGACAACAGCCACTGATGACTATGGTTGGTGGTTGATCGACAGTTGGCCTTGACCCCGAGTTCAATATACACCAGCTTCAGGAACAGGTGGAAAACAACAAGACGATGATTGTCTGCGATCCATTGGAAATCTAGAGCATTCGGACAGTGATATAGACAGCAGCATCACCTCTCTTTGCTGAATCGGATGCTTCAATGGAGTACGATGCGGATGATAAACGATGGTCTCAGTCATGACCCGCGCTTGGATCGCATTGCCCTGAGCCGAAAAAGGACACCATGTATTTCATTACGATGCATACAATGGAGGCTTTGAGCAACATCGAGACAAACCCGATAAACAGTTCAAAATTGTGTTCATGATGGAACTAACTTAGGGGAAACCAGGAGAGGAAGCGTTCACTGAATGTTGATATATAAAGCATCGAGGTCAAATGGAGTCCACACGACAGCTCACATCAGTGTCTCCTCTCCAACAATACCCCGCTGAACCTCCAGTTTTGTGCATCATCTCATACCGCTCGCGTCTCGCGTAGACGTTGTTTATAGACTCCACTTGTTTTTCCAATCATGCCACTATTAGAATTCCAATACTGCGAATTCTTTCTGCGCACAAATTCTGCTTGAATATTTACTGCCGAATACAGAAGATATGCAGATCACAACCTCAATTACCGAGAGAGTCCCGCGCAACCGCGCCACACGAGTGGTGTTGAGGAATTTGGTTTTGGCCGACACTTGAACCGTTCATTGAAATTGAACGTTCCTCATGATACCATGATACTCGCGAGGATAAAAGCAGTCTTTCGACCACTGACAGCACTGCTTGCCTACTTTCGATCTCTTACTGTGCGCTATGGCCTTGCCTGGATTGTCACTTCTCAATTCCTCTCCTGGTCCAACTTCCTCCTCATATATCTTTACCTATACCAATCCGACACGGACGTCGTTGCGCTAGTCAAGTACTACAATCTGGGCTCCGAAGTTGAGCGTGTAGCGGAAAGCAGTGGACGTTTCGCCATGGCCCTAGTACTGAATCGCTTCATATCTCCAATTCGCTTTTTCGTATGTTTGGGGGTGGTGCCATATACGAAACCATGGGTGGATCCCGTAGTCGTTCGAGTCAAATTTTGGTGGACGACGAAGGGAGCAGCTTATTTCAAGTTTTGGAAGAGGGCGGACTTTCAGGCACTGTCCCCAACGATCTTGCGGAAACGGACTCATGTTGTTTAATGCCTCCTTATCATTCCGTATACACCACTCACTTCCGCATCACAATGGGCTATGTAATTCAACTGTCAGGATACCCCTTACATAGCTCAGCTAGACTTTTTGGAACCTTTATATAAATTATTCTGGACGTCTATTTGGGACCTTCCGCAGAATCTAGACGCATCATTGCTGCCGTATTCAGCAACAATGAGCAACATGTCCATAAGAGCGCAAGACTTGAATGTACCAGCACTAAATACAAGTTCATTTCTGTATATACACGTGAACATGACATTATCTACCATCCGCAACTTGTGCTCCGCGCGCGGGCCAAAAATGCCCAGCGTTCCCGATCTGCCTTCATCTGTCGTTGAGATTTTCCTGGCTGGGTGGCCATAGTGCGGAGGGAAGCAGGATGTTTCGCAGGAGGCTGGGTGATTGGAGGTTTCGGACGTTGGAAGGGTAGCTTGGCGTTAGCCGCTGCGATGGACGCGTGGGAGCTAAAAATAGACTCGCCCTCGTCCGAATCAACAGACTCACTGGATGCGGTTGAAGTTGCGGATGTGGTACGAGCAGGAGGAGCAGGTTTTGGTGACTGTTCTTGCGGCTTTGCATCGGATGTTGCGGTTGTATCACTGGCCGGTGCTGCTGTTGATGTTTCGGGCGGCTCCCCTGATGAAGGGTCTGGTGAAGCCGGTGTAACCCCGCCGACCGTAGGAGCGTCTACCACTACCTCCACCACGGGCGCTGGAGTTACCGTGATATCCATGTCTTCCGGTCGCTTGACTCTATACAGTGCACCCTCCGATAATGTCCTTGCCATACCTCCCAAATGACTAAAGTCAATCGCCAATTCGCGAGGCTTTCGAATCCGAGGAGCCCCGCCGTCTGCACCACCCACTCCGTCTACTCCTCCGCCGCTGCCGTTGTCATCCGCAGCCATTCCGCCCCCATTACTCCCCAAAATCCCGTCAAGGAGCCCGCCTCTTGTTGCCGCCTCACCCGCTCGTTCAGAGCTCTTGGCGCAGAATAGCTCAATCCATACCTTGTTTACTTTATCAAACAGTTTCCCTACCGTTCCAATTCCATTGATGCGGAAGCGCGTGTGGGCCCATTCCAGGTCATCTTTGTATTCGTAGCGGAGCTGGTTGCTTGCAGCATCCAGATTGGGAACCTCAAAGCCGATCGAGAGAAGTTTGGAGGATTTGCGGTCAGACGCAGAAGAAAGATCTTTGGTTTTGTTGGTGGTATGCGATTGATGGGTGTCGGTGGTCGGGGGTGGATGTGGAGATGATCCGAAATCGGCATGCTCAGTGAAACAAAGAGTACAGGTGCTTGATCGCAAATCATTACCCAGCCAATAGTATGCAGATCGAGATAGACCAACTATAAAATCTTCTGTGTCTACCAACCGAAATCCCTGTCCTTGAGATATAGCTTGTCGGACCGTGGCTGCTGCACCAGGCTTTTTGCGTGAAATGGGTCGGCCGTCGGGTCCGGGTGTCCCCATTGTGGCAGGGGTGCCTCCTGGGCGCGATCCCGTTCGGCTAGAGGGACTACCTCCTCCAACCAGGTCGAGGGTAGTCAGTCGCAAACCCCCCACACCTCGTCCTCCACCCTTAGCGTGTGTTCCTAGCACACTTTCATACCACCGGACGCTTCCCTCAGCGGAATGGGTAGGCAGTGCGTAATAGGCCAAGCGAGCGTACCACTGCTGCCGTCGATTTGATGGCATGTTCAATTGGCTCTCAGTCAGCTCCATCAGGCGCACTTCAATTCCGTTGGGATCCCTAACAATTGACATCTTGACGTCAGCAATATCTTGAGGAGGGAACAGGATCGTGAAGGACTTTGAGGCGAGTCGTTTAACTAGACGGGCTAAAAAATGAACGTATATCACGAGATATTCATAGTTATGAGGAATGCGAGTGGGTTGAAGATTGGCTGCTGCAGTGAGAGGTGGCCTGGGTAGCGATTTCAGGGGCTGGGCAGCTTGTCCTGCTTGAGTATCGCCATCACCAGTACTCGTCTCCGCGCGTAAACCACCGCCGCCGCTTCGTACCCGGTCCTTGGCCGACCCGCCGTCCACCACCCCACCTGCAGCTGCATCCTGATCTTGCTCTGCGCGCGCCAAATCTTCCATGCTCCTTGTCATCTCCTTATCCTCAGGCTCTTTCTCAAAAACCAAAAGTACATTAGAGGCCGTGGAGGCTGTTTTAGTGTTGGAGCGGTAGGAGAGCGCTACCAGATTGATCTTATCAGAGCCATCGGTTGATGTAGCAGCCTGTCCACTGCCATTAGGTAAAGTTGGCCCGCCCCCACCAAGGCCTTCCTTGACCGTAGGCAATCCTCCCTTGACAGCCCCACCCGCGGCTCCACCTCCTCGACCCACAGGTGGAATTCGCGACACTCTTCGTCCACGAGCTCCTCCCTCTATCTCTGCCACAACCTGGTCGCCCGTCCATTCGACTGACATTCCCAGATTTTGGTAAAATTCCAGCGTACGAGGGACATCGCGACATTTGAAGCGGAGGTATCGGAGTGTAAACCGATCTGGCTGATGAGAAGCCCCCCTTAAGGAGGATAGACGATTTTGACGACCTGGGGCGGGAGGCATCTTCTTAGTCCTTGTTTGCAGGTCTCGCTCCTTTGCCGATATTACCACGACACGCGAAACGCGAAACTCTGATTACTCCATGTTCATAACTGACATATATGGTCAGATTGAGGAGTGCGCAGCAAAAGGCAGCGAACGCGCGTGTCTCGCGTTTGGCAAAACGGCAAGCAAGGAACGGCATGCTCTGCGTCTCATCGATTAGCACCCAATCCTCCTTCACTAAAAAAACTCGACGAATGAGACGATACATGGACCTCACTATCCGACTCAGAGATTGCATTGAACTCTCACCTACGCAGGAGCCTTCGGATTCTTGGCACACCGCTCGCCCCAAAAGATGACCGGGACGAATGAGGTCCGGTGGACCGTCGAAGCTTTCAGGACGTGTTGCTTAGAATAACATCCCCATACGAAGCGCTTGCAAAAGCTTTGATGGAAATGTCTAATCCCCTACCCATGCCATCTCCTTCGACGCAACTCAAAAATTCCCAGGAACAACTTCCTTACACCCGACCACATGGACTTTTCCCTCCAATTTTGCCCGTACTTTCCATAACAAGTCCCTTCATGTAATCATGAAAATTCCCGATCAGTTGGGTTATGCCTGAAGCCTGGTTCGGAGGAGGGTCAAAGCCGAGATTATCACGACGATCTCCAGGGATCTTGTCGCCATTCCTGAAAGTTATAAAAAGGCCGATCCACCCACAACCCCAGATTTACTTTCAACCTTCCCAAATATCAATCTCCCATGACCGCCCGCACAGAAAAACGCAAGATGACAACCAGATCCCCCGGAGCGAACTCCCTCCCCGCCCAACACTCCCAAGAAAAAGTAAGTTTGCAAAATGTTTTGATTTTGCATCTGGGAAACTCATTATTAAAACATATTTACTGTAGAGGCAAATACGTTGTACACACTCTGTCCCCCCAACCCACCGCCGCCGACCTGTTTCTGGCGAAGCTAGAAGAAGTACCTGAGTACATGGGCCACCCCCAATTCTTGGAAAACACTTTTTGGGTACCCAGCAAAGACCGTAAACATGCCACGATACGCCGTGGGCCCAATCTCAACGATCCCATTTACGTTGGCACTCTGCTCGGGGAAATCGGATCTTACTCCGCAACATCTGTTTACGGGGACTGGACCGCCGACAAGGACTTCCCCAAAGGGCGCAAGTTCGTCATTGCACTTACACAGTGGCTCGATGAGGAGCCACACCCCCACATCGACAATTTGCACCTGGCTTTGGGCACCAAGGAGGCCTCGTGCCCTTTCGGGACGGTCGACAACCCCGACAACTGGCCATTCCTGAAGGGCGGGAGCGGCGCCCAATACATCCTGGCGAAAAAGTCTCTGGTTCCCGCAGTCGGGGTCATTACCGCGCATACGGCCCGCACGACCAACCACCCGGACCCCCTCGGTTTATGGCAAAGGACGGCATCCCACCCGGTCTTGCCTCCAGTCCAGGGCACTGACGGTCGGTCTATCTCTGTTACCCCACAACATGGTAGCACCACGGGAGAGCAACCACCCTGACCATTGCACCTACTTACCGGTCTGCCCCCATTACCCCGTTACATGGTAGCACCACGGGGAGCGACCACCTTGACCATTGCGCCTACTACCGGTCTGTCTCCGTTAGCCCACGACATGGTAGCACCATGGGAGAGCAACCACCCTGACCATTGCACTTACTACGGGTCTGTCTCTGTTACCCCATCTCATGGTAGCACCACGGGAGAGCAACCACCCTGGCCATTACACCTACTACCGGTCTGTCTCCGTCACCCCACTTCATGGTAGCACCACGGGAGAGCGACCACCCTGACCATTGCACCTACTAGCGGTCTGTTCCTGTTACCCCGTTACATGGTAGCACCACGGTAGAGCGACCACCCTGACCATTGCACCTACTAGCGGTCTGTTCCTGTTACCCCGTTACATGGTAGCACCACGGTAGAGCGACCACCCTGACCATTGAGCCTACTACGGGTCTGTCTCTGTTACCCCATCTCATGGCAGCACCACGGGAGAGCAATTACCCTGACCATTGAGCCTACTGCCGGTCTTTTTCTGTGACTCCGTTTGTTATATGGTAGCACCACAGAACGCGATCACCCTGACCATTGAGCCTACTCTGGTGGCTACACTCCTTCAAATGGCATGCGATGAGGTCCCAACTGACAAATTGCTGGGTCGTTAGATGACTGGGACGTGAGCTGCTGTCAATATATTTAGTCGTTTGTTCGTATTGCTTAACAAAGTTAAACGGCCTTGACTGTTTATTGAGACTGTTATGTATTCTTTGTTTGTCCTCCAGGATAGGTCAATTCGTCAGTGATGTTTCCGTTGTGCACTCGTTGCTGCAAGTACCTCCCGTCCGTGGGAGAATCTGAAGATCCATCAGTCCAGATATGGTTATAGTGATGGGTGTCGCGTGTTTTTCGCGGCGTCGGAAAAGTCTGTGAATTGACGCGACATGCCCAATGCAAATGCACACCCACAACATCGACAGGATGTCAGATATACCATCAGTTCTCATCAAAGTGTGTGCCAGTCTCTCCTCTACTTTTATTGGGTAGGCAGTCTCCAAAAGTTGGTGGGTTATGGGTGACAATGCGCGGACGAAACGGCCCCCCGGCACGTCGCGGAACATGAAACGGCATAACACCAAAGCGCGAATAGCGGCTCCCAGATAAAATGTATGTATCATACGAGAATAAATGCCGCAGAAGTGGGGGGTGTCAGCATTTTGTCGTTACCAAAACGCTGCAACTCTTGAACCAAAAACTTTGTTTGTCTGTCGTTGGGAAACGGGAAAATATGGATGTGCGGTCTCTACCGCTGATGAGTTCTGAAGAGCAGGAAGGTAGCTCTCCCAAATCCAACGATGAAGAAGAAGCCGCATTCGAGGACACCAAGAAGGAACCCGAGACGTTGATTGTTGCACCACCCATTACACTTCTTCCCCCCGAGCTCCTCCTCGACCTCCTCATCTACCTCGACGCCGATGCGTACATTCGGCTATCACGCTGCTGCTCCATCCTCCGACACTTTCTGCGGAGTCAACTGGACCGATGGGCGTTTCGCCTGGGACGCCCGGGCAAAGCGTCGGTGCTTGCGAGTCAGATGGCTAGAGGGTTTAGTGGGAGTACGGGTTTGGTTGGGAGTGCGGTTGTTCGGCAGTTGGAACAGATGAAGGGTGTGGGGAGTTGGGATGGAAGAGACACAAAGGATGTGAGGATTGAGGTTTCGACGGGATTGATTGAGTTTATGCAATCTCCTTGTATCCAGCCGGGTTCCTCCTCTGATGCCACCAACCAACAAGAAGCAGGCGGAGAAGAGGCAGCCCCCGTTAACGGCAATAACAACAACAACAATGATGAGACGGCCATTTCAGAACTTGTAGCCAGCGTCATCTATGATTCCGTCGTCCAAATCCTCGAAGACCGAGGCGACGGCCACGAACGCTATCACCGCATGTACCGCGGCCTCCGATCCCGCCACGACCGAACCCTGGTAGGCGGTATGCCACTCGGCATCCACCCTCCAACCTACCCATTCAACCCCTCCATGGGCTACTACGAAATTGAAGTTGTTTCTGTGGAGCCTAATCCCTATCAGACCGCGGACTTGAAAATGGGAGTCGCGAGGGAGGGGTACCCGTCGGATCATCCCGTTGGGTCCCAGCCGCATAGTGCCGCGTTTTATTCACGGGAGGGGTCGATTGCGTTGGGACATCGGGAGGGAGAGCGGTTTTCGTTCGCACCGACGTGGGGGAAAGTCGGTGATGTGGTTGGCTGTGGGTACATTCTCGGTCCACCCATTTCTTGGTCGCCACCCACAACAGAATCACCAGCAACCTCCTCCCCCACCTCCCACCCAACCCCGCTCATTCCCAACCTGGACGTTGGTCCACTCTGGCCAACTCGCTCCCCACACCCTCGGCCGACCCTCCACCCATGTACCATCTTTTACACCCTCAACGGCCACTGGGTCGGCGATGCACCCCATACCATCACAACAACCACCTGCTATTACCGCGACGCCTGGCATCCCGCCATTACTGCCTCCTCCCCTTGCACCATCCGCGTCAATTTGGGGACCGACCCCTCCCGACCCTTCAAATACGCTCGAGCCAACCAATCGGAAAAATCCTCCACGCATATGGACCAAAAACGGTTTTTAGTTCATAGGCCTATATCTCCATCTACTGTCCACGATCAACCTTTACGTATCCGGTTTACTCCTAATACTCTTCCGACTGAAGCAGATCCGTACCCACACCCTCCACCGCCAACCTTGCACCCTCCAACCCTCTTTTTCCCAGATACAGGACCCACTCACCCGCGCTCCTTTCTCTCTACCCACCCCTTATCACTCACCCGCCCAGCCTACTTTGAACTCACCGTCCTGTCGACCAACACCTCCCGCACCCCCCATGATGCCGGCATCCTCCCCTACAACGCATTCATCTCATTAGGAGTCGCCACCCGCCCCTTTTCGCCCTTTCACCATGTAGGCTGGGACGCCTACTCGGTCGGGTACCATTCCGACGACGGCAAAATCTACAAAGGCGCCTTTGTCCGCTCGGACCCAGCCCCCACCTCTACACGTTCCTCACCCGTGGATTTTGGAACAGTTTTAGGATGTGGATATAATCCACTGACTGGATCCCTGTTTTTTACGCGTAATGGGCACAGTCTGGGGATCTCTGCTACTAATGTATTTGCCCATGAACTGTACTTTGTGATTGCTGCGACCCGGTCCTGGAAAATTGGAATTAATACGGGGGATCAGCCATTCGTGTACGAATATATTCATCCATGGATTGAGTAGTTTAGTTTTTGGATTAGAAGTTATTTTACGCTCCCTTTCTTTTTTTATGTTTGATAGTCTTTTATTTGATTTTGTTTTGTCGTATACGTCCTTAATTACTCTTACTCATATTGTGTCTGCCTCGCATCTGTATGAGACCCTGCTAATCAAGAGAGCCCATCGTTGCAAGCAAGAATGTAAGATTTACGAGTTCCAGAGCTCGAGAAGCGGTTGAGAGAGAGAAAAAGACGTATAGCTTTCAAACTCGTGTAGGGACGTTTCGCTCCCACGCATACGCGTCAGATGTTGGAGCAAGAAATCAGGCATCATTCAAAGTTTGATCCAACAAGGTAGTTTTGTTAGGTGCAAATCTTGTATTTAATAATAAGAAAGCATATACAAATAGGGCTATAGAAAAGTGGGAAAATATTTATCTACCACCACCTAACGCGCTCCGGCCTCTTCCATTCCCACACTTTACATCCCGCAGCCATCAACCCAGCAACAACGGCAACCCCAGCGGCCCCAACAGCCCCTACGACGCCCGGATACCGCACAAAATACTTTGTCTCGTCATTGCCCGCCTCGTACATGCCTGCATCCCATACGTCGGGGCAAGGGCGGCCACGGAGGCGCGAGAATTGGGAGCAGGTTGCCGAGAGACCTTGATTGGTGATGAGTAGCGCGGTGAGGAGGAGGAGAGGTGGAGTGAGGGTTAAAAGGAGGGACAGGATTGGATGGTCTGAAGTGAGGAACCGGGTCCAGAGGGTGGGAGGGCGCGTAAATTCTGGCGCTGATTTTTTGATGGAGGAGGTGGAAATGGGTCGACGGTTTTGTTGGCGGACGCGTTCCCGGCGGATCAAGGCCAGTCCCCCGATCCCGGTTAGTAAGATCAGGGCTATACTACCCAACACAATGTCGGCGCGACATCCGACTGAATGCGCGCCAAAGACGTATCCGCCCGTTCCGTAGCGATAATTGTCGACAAAAAGCAGGCTGTGGGAAAAATAAAGTGAATGGTGGGATCCAAATGTGTACCAGAGGGATATTTACCAGACGCGGGCGGAGCCGTACCGGGCATTGGTGTCAATCAAGCCTAGGAACACTGATACACACATCTAAGTGGGGAATACATTAGAAAAGGCCAGTCGAGTGACATGGGAGAAAAAAAACGTACGATTTGCAGGGCGACCATCACTCCCCAAACCCCTCTTACGCGTTTGCGCAAGTCGGCATTCTGGTTGATGTCCGACGACATGAGTGGCGGGAGCGCGTCCTTGGCTGGAAGTGTAGGTTCAGACACGGTAAAGGGACTAGGGGGCGAGGTTGGGAGGGTGGTGGGATCACGGAATGGGTCTTCAGTCATGATTCCTGCTGTGTATAGGGGTGATGGATGAATGGGAGGGTGATGCCAAGGGTTGAACCTGGCTCTTTTTAAATGTTTGCGAGAGACTCATACCAGGGTCTCCAGGTCCCTCCACATGGACCCGACATTGAATATGGGGAATAGGGGAGAGAGGCCAATGGGTCTCAGAGCTCCTCACTTTGGGGAATCTCAGGCAAGTCTCATGGTTGTGCATGTGGAGTGAAACCAAGCCGTGGACGTGGAGAGGACTGTCGAGACATTATGGTTCTCTGCCTGCATGGTGGAGAAGCGCGTTTGAGAGATCCCTGGGGGAGTAGACTTCTCCACAGGGCCCACATCTGCAAAACAGGTGTCTCGCAAGGTTCACACCCTGTTCCCTGCGCAAAATGGCATACGTGTGAATTACGGCCAAAGCCTGGGATGCTGCTGTTTTTCCGTAACTAGGTTTTGTCATATGTAGATGACATTCCTACTGAGACTGAAAACAACCATATCCTAAACTGTTTCCCATTGCTTTATGACAGGTGTCATTTCCATTGAGGGTCGCATCGCTCCTACTCGCCATACGATCTATCTTTACCTAATATGCTACTAATGGTTTTGGTTCATGTCCGTTTGTAAATCACTAGCCCCGCGTCTATTCTGCATCTACTCGAGTATCGCCGTCCTCCAACAGCCCATCCACCTTTTCACGCAGCCAGCACGCAGCCAGCACGCAGCCCAGCGCACAACTGCCTTTTCCACCGAAATGAAATGTACAGCCACCTGACCCGGCCGATTTTTTCCCAGACTTTTTTCTGGACGCAAGTCGATTAATAAAAACCTCACAGACAAGTACCCAGATATGACTGGGATCCTTCTATATTGATTTAAGTTTATGTTGTAGCATCCAGGGACCCAAAACAACACCAAAAGTGCGGTTTTTTGAGGCATTCTTGGTTAACAGTGGGGAGGATGTACATTTGGAGGGAAAATGTGCCCCGGTGGAATTGGCTGAAAATGAAGTATATTGTTCGTTTATATGTATTCTACGATATGTGATGAGCTCAAGGCTGTAGGTGCGGTCAATTGTGTGCTTGAAAGTGGCCACCCCCGGGGCTTATAGTAGAGACATGAAAATACGTAACATAACTCTTCGGTAATCGCAGAAGCAATCGTGCACAAACTTTTACAATAACAATAATCGTTGGAGTTGGATTGGTAAATGTAGCTAACTTTGGGTGAGTCCAATTAGGCTTTTTCCCCACAATAGCTGCAGATGGCAAATTATGCTTATGCGGGGCATCTATGTACCAAACTTGATAACAGCGCACCTTTCTCTTTGTTGCCGTGTTTGAGAATATTTTTTTTGCCTTAGATGTAGATGTTGGAGGAGTTGATAGTGCGCTTTTCCAACATTTTGCGCAGTCATACTGACCAGAGATGATCTCTAAGTTGTCAAATATGTCTTGAATTTATTCTGAGTTGTATCGGAGCAGTGGGTGTAGACGATTTAGATCCCAAAAAAACCAAAAATTCTTACATAGCGAGGCGTCCTTATGTCTGGCATCAGTACTAAAATATAATGTAATGTCTTTGTCAAGGCGGTGATGAGCCGGCCAAGATCTCCGTGAGATAACGATGGACTGTTCTTGGTCTTGCGAATAATACACCCGGGGGTGAATGCATCTTTCTTTTGCTCTCTGGAGTCTTCAGTTTACGAGCTGAACCTCTGTTAGGGGACAAAAGTTGGCCTCCACATCGTAGCGGTGACCTGTTTTTGGGGGGGCTACCCACCATGATTGCTCGAATGTGCCCCGGTGGATTTGCTTCAAACTTGGACTAGAGCGAGATTAGGTGGTAATTGAGGAGATTTGGGGATCCTGATCGCTTCACTGTGTGGAGGAATGAAGTGGCAGGTCCTGGCAGGGGGGGTGATCTAAAATGACAATCGCCGTCAACAAAGGGCACACAGCTGATACCATAACCATACAGTGCTGCATGAAATCTCACAGGTCTACCGCAGCATACTCAATCTTGAGTTTCAGAAGACTTAAGCGTAACTACTACATTTTTTGTTGACTGACAGGTCCATATTGATTTTGCAAGTTGAATTTCGCGAGCGCGTCAAAACTCCGATTACCTCAGCGAGGCTGGTATGTTCATTTCGGTGAAAAAGGCAGTTGTGCGCTGGGGCACGCAGCCCCCAGCGCACGGGTCCCATTTCTGTCATTATGCACTGCACAGCCACCTCCACCCGCAGATTCTTTCCCCAGGGATTCTTCTTGGGCGGAAGAGAACTAATAAAAACCCCTCGAACAAGCGTCCCGATATTACTCATTTCGTTCCAAACGTATCCAAGCTGAGGTATATAGAAAAAAAGACAGGGTATACTAACGAAACTAGCCTATTCTACGGCATTTTCGATTGAAGAAGAGTAACGAGGATGTGTATATTGCACGGTAGGGGCCTTGGGCTCGGACGGAATCGCTTCAAAATTGGATATCTTATACTTACTATAGTTCTTGGGGAGTTGACACAAGCAGCACTCATTTGGTGGGGCGGTTCTGGCGGTTGATACATATCAGATCTGCTTTCAAGTAAGTAAGATGAAGAAGTCGCAAGTTGACATGCGTTACTTACCACAGCTCCTCAGTAATTTCTTCATCTTCTTCGTCTCTTACGAAGTCATCTTCTTTTAGTGGGGTGGCCATATTGTACATCCACCAGATGAATTCGTTCTCGGTAATTAGTCTCCTGAGATGAGGGCAAATAGTTTGATCAAGAATGGGACATGAGCAAATAGAAGATGGCGGCTTTTCAAGTTTCGATGTCTTGATGTAAAACTTGGTGTTTTGCTGAGCGACGTCGACTGGATTCAAGGCTTGGTTGGTAATATCCCGTAGAGGGGGCCGCGGTCGCGTCGTTTCAACGGCGGCAAACAGGTCAATACGCGTGTGGACATTCAAAGCAACCTTTTTGTCCCCCCACAAAGTCAGTGGTAGCAAACGCTCTGAGAATGTCACGATTGTTTCAGGGCCGATATTTGCAGCGGTGAATTGGGAAATTTTGGTGGCTTTCTTCCGCTTCTTTTTTGGCGGTTCAGCGGTCGTTGCGATGGAAGTGGTTGCTGATGGCGGTGCAACTTTGTATCGTACCTGATACCCACGAACTTTAGTACCAGTTGCAGAATGGGTAAACATCATTTCTCCTTGGATGATGATGTTTGGCGAGTTGGCAATGAGTTTGCGGAACATAGTCGTGAGGGCGGCAGTCATCACGTTGAGATGGGCATTGTAGAATTGCGTACGTTTGGTTTGTACGGGCTGCCGTGGCTGAAGCTTGAAGCTGTTCATATATTTAGTCCATGGCAGCCTCTTTCTCCTATCTAGTGCTTTTTGTTTCGCGACTTGGGCCAGGAATGATCTCGCACTCAGGTTCTTATTGGATGACAAGTAGAGGGTAGTCATAACAGCACGGCCGTGAGAATCAAAGGGACGAATGCATGCACGAAGCAGGGAGTGAAATACTTCCAAGTCCTCCGAACTTGCCAAAGGGAGTTGACTATAAAGCGCAGCAATAATTTCGGGGTCTCCTCCAGCCTCCATTTCCTGAATAGCAGAAAGTATGTGGAGAACAATCGTGACATAGTTCTTTTTGCGGTAGCGAATGAACAACGGCAAAAGTCTGTGCAACACCTCCTTGTAAAGCATAACATCTCCGCTGGCCATAGCCGTTGCCGCATCCAGAACAAGTGGCAGTTCTTCATCAAAAAGGCGGACTAGAGACTCCACTATAACACGTTGAAACTCAGGTAGATCCGTTTGCTGCTTCACCCAATCCAACACTTGGACTCGGCACTTTTTCCAGGACAGGAACATCATAGTCAGCAGCATCATGCGCCTTACAGGTCGCAGCTTTACTAGAGTAACCGCGAAATCGGGGAATGCGGCGCTCCAAATGGGCATGAAGACATTGAAGTTCCATTGCAGCAAAGCTGAAATACAGTAAGTATATTGCCTTGCCGTGAAACGTAAATGATACAGAGCTTACCCTGCTGCGCGTTCAGTGCTATATGCATGGCATCAGGCCATGGACAGAGAACAACTCTCAGATACAGATGATCCGTAGGTAATGGGGTTCGACTATGCGCCCAGAGCATCTTCATCACGTTACGCCAAACATAAAAGTCGCCAGTTATCCAGATAGCACCATCCTTGTAGTGTTCAATAAATTTTTTGACGGAAACCATTAAAGAGCGCAAATCCTCCGCTGACTTCATGCGATTGGGCATCGCGTCGAAAACGTGGAACTGCTTTAGTTCAGCAGCACTAGTGGACATGTCAAAACAGTACGGCTGGCGAAAGTTGTTTGATTGGTCCTTGGTAATCAACTTTTCACCGTAAGTTTCCTTAACAATCACATCGGTAACTGCTTGGCTCAGGAACGGCGCACCGACAAAGGTCTTTTTGTCCTTATCAGTCTTCAGGGAGCTAAAGTCGATGTGGGGCTTGTCCAGAAGTGGCAAGGGTAAAGCCCGCCGTACGAATCCATTCTCTTCATCCTTGGACGAATCCCCTTTGGGAAAGAACTTGACAGCCAAATTAGCTTGCGTATGGACAGTGCTAAACTTCCCGGAGTTGGCTGAGCCGGGAGTTCCATGAACCGAAACCCTATTAAAGTCGTCCATCTTCACGACTGGCACTTCCGTTCCGCTGGCCATCCGCTCAGTCAACTCTTTGTACGCCCTTTCATTGGCGGCCTTCATTTTCTGCTCCGCAATGTCGAGGCTATAGCTCAAGTTGAATGACGAAAGAACCTTCCTACTAGAGTCAGATATTCCCAGAGTCGTAGACAACACCACATCCTTCACGAAATTGATGTGCGGATGAAGGAATGCCGCCTTCTGTACAGCAATGGAAGCAATGATACGTCTTCTTCTCTCGGACTCTGTTTGTTTCCATGTGGTGGCTATCAAAAGGAAATTAGCTATCTAATATATCCAAATCAAAATAGATCTACATACCTGACAAACCGAGGTCAACAGCGGTTTTGGTGGCGAGCTGTTCACAGCTGTCTAAGTGCTCAATGAAGGCGTCGAGGTCGGATGTGAAGGGCATCTTAAGTTTGCACTTTTTGTCCAGTAGTTGTAATACTCCCGCCCTAAACTTGAGAGTATCCTTCAAAACCGGCTGAACGGTCTCTTCAACATCAACTTCAATGGTGCCAAAAAGCAGCTTGCGTGCAGGCGTAGGCGAGACCACAGACGAGATGGGTACGGGCGACGCGAAAGTTGGTGTAGAGTATGTAAGCGACCCACCGACAGAAACAGGCGTTACGCGTGCAGGAGTGATAAAGAGAGGGTTGGGTACAGGGGTGACGGGTGTGGTGAGCGTGACGGTTATAGTTGTTGCGGCAGGTACAGGCGTTCCGGGTATAGTCATAGTAGCAGTGGGCCTGACGGGCGTCGCGGTGCTACTGCTGCCAACAGCAACAGCTTGGGTATTGTCCTCCTGTTGGGTGCTTAAAAAAAGGGGATGTGGGTATTTGCGGTTTAAATGTGACCAACATTTCTTGCAGAAAGTAGCATTTTTGTGGCCGGCATTTGTGTCGAAATGAAAAACAACATTGTTGGCTACGAGATGCGCGAGAAGTCCCAAACTGCGATGGTAGTATCGGGCAGAGGGCTTGGTTGTCCTGCAAGTAATGCAAGTATATTTGATGCCTGATTTCTTCTTGCTAACTGGGCTATCAAATGCTCCGACAAATCGACCGGTGTTCTGAGAACGGCCTCCAGAAGACTGATTACTATGGGTGCTGTCAGTCATTATAAGTTGCGTGGGCTCGGATGGAATCGTCTTAGGCTGTCAACAGGGGGAGTTGATAGGTATCTTGACGAGATCCAAGCGTCCCCGTACTGATGCAACGCGAATCCTTCGATTGGGGGAACCTCGAAGTGGGGGGAGTTAACAGCGAAATCGCCATCAGAAATCTGCACTTAACTGTTATCATCGCTACACAAAACGGCCCAACTCATAAGCCACTTCAAAGTAATATACACCACCCCGCCTTTCGAGATGCAGGAGCGCATTTTTATTGACGGTTTGCAATTATACAGGCCAAAGTAGGTTTTCCAACGCGTATTTCACGGACACGCCGGAGCTCTGATTACATCAGCAAAGCTGCGCAAGCACGTTCCTAATTTGGTGGGTTGATTAGGCCTAAAATGGGACCCGTGCGCTGGGACGCAGCCCCAACAATCCACGTGACTTTATCAGCGCCGCACAAATCTACATCCGGCTGAATCCCCAGTTCCGAATCGGACGCCGGCAATCTCGGCACAATGCTGGATCCGGAAGTCCGAGATGGCCTACATAAGGTTTCCAGCTGCATTTTTTCTCGATCGTGGTGTTTTTGGGTTTCGAATCCGAATCGTTCGATGGGGGTCGTTTTTCCTAGGCTTTGCAGCGAGATTCCTATGGGGGAAAGAAAGACGCAAGGCCTTATGTATTAACCCTTGACTCACGCTCCAATAAGATGTACGCGATGTTTCAGACAGGAACATTTCGCAATAGGCACTGAGTAATGGGCCTATACATGACAAATCCAGCGCCAGAGCCATTGAAATTTGAATGAGAGAACCAGCGCGAAAAAAAGGTGTGAATCAGCTCACGAACCAGAGCTCCAGTCTCCAAAGTATAAAAGGCCAGGGAAGGACACACTCCCCCCCATCTGCCAAAAACCTTCCATCGCCCAACATCGAATTACGAATTAATCAAAGCGGCCATTTCGCCCCAACCAACTTTTTCCCGGGTCCCCGAATTTACCCGAGCGCGCCAGCGTTATTCTTAGGGACTCCCACGCATCCTTCCAGCCAAAGCACTATAAAAGAGAGCCGCGAGCTCTTTCTCTCCCTCCCTATTGGAATCCTCAGGAAACTAGAACCAGTGCAACCCCTAGGACGCTCAGGTATTTAGGAATCGCGAAATGTCCGCAACATAAACAAAAAAAACTAACGTTGCGCGCGTTCGTAGATCATGTCGGGGAATCTGCCGGTCGTCCGTACAAACTCTACCGGCCATGTCATTTGGCAGGGTCGCGCCAATGACAACAACCAGCACGAAGAATATGTAGCTGCACCCCCCTCCTACGACCAAGACCCATCTCACTTGTCCCCCACATCCATCACACCCTCACACACAAACAATGTCGAGGTCAGGGAAGCGCCCAGGGAATCTCTCGATGGCTACCACCGCCATATGGCCTTTGGTGAACCCCTCGCTGTCAAGTCATACAAGCGCGGGGAAGACGGCGAGATTTACGAGGAAGAGTCGGATCGCGAGGAAGACTATGAGGAGGAGGACCAACAAGAGGCGGCTCATGATGAAAAGCAGGGAGATGCACCTCTGGAAATGACGCAAATCCCATCATCTTTGGAGCGCACAAAGTCGTTTGCCACAGTACACTCGGTTCGATCCAACCGATCGCGCGGCAGCAGACACAAGGCGGGTCGCGGCGGAATTGATCCTCGCGCCGATGACTTTGAATTCACTGCCTGGCTCAAACACGACAAGCAAAAGTATGGCGACAATGGCTTTGTCGTCCCCGACGTGGTTCTCACCTACAAAGACTTGGCCGTCTATGGCGACCCAGTCGTACTTCCCTCCATTCAAACCGTTGGCTCAGCCGCCCTCGGCATGGTTAACCCCATCCCTTTTATTCGCCGCAAACTCGGTCACGCCCCCGAACCTCAACCTAAACAGATCCTCTTTCCCATGAGCGGCTACTGCAAACCCGGAGAACTTACATTGGTCCTTGGACGACCCGGCGCCGGTTGCTCTACCCTCTTGCGAACCCTGGGCAATGTCTCGGACGGCCTCTCGGCCATCAAGGGCGACATCAAATTCAACGACATTGACCGGGCCACCTTTAAGCGCGACTACAGCTCATATCTCGCTTACAACCCCGAATACGACAGCCATTTCGCTACCCTGACTGTCCGTCAGACTCTGCGATTTGCTTTGGAATGCCGTATGGGTGGTGCTATTGACCAGCGCCGCGCCGACCGCATCGAAGACTTTATTGAAGTTTGTCTCCGCGTCTTTGGGCTCCAAAGCTGTGCCGACACCAAGGTCGGTGATGAGATAGTCCGTGGTTGCTCGGGTGGTGAAAAGAAGCGCGTCTCGATTGCCGAACAACTCTGTGTCGCGGCCTCGGTTGGGTTCTGGGACGGATCTACCCGTGGATTAGACAGTTCGTCAGCGCTCGACTTTGTTCGTGCCATGCGCGTCATGACTGACATTACCCAAAACTCCAACACGCTTTCCCTCTACCAAGCCTCGCAGGAAATCTACGATATTTTTGACAATGTCATTGTCTTGGCCGAAGGACGCTGCATCTACTTTGGACCCACCAATGAAGCCAAGGCGTACTTTGAGGGTCTCGGATTCTTTTGTCCTCAACGTAAAGTCACCCCCGACTTTCTCACTGGAATTACGGAAAAGTACGAGCGCATCATTCGCGAGGGCTGGGAAGGCCGTGTTCCCAACACCATTATCGAGTTTGAACAAGCGTATTTGGCCAGCCAGGTGCATGCCCGCATGGAAGCTAACCGTGAAGCACTCACCAAAGATGCGTCGCTCGGTCGCCGCGGTTCCGTCTTTGGGCGTCAAGTCCTCGCCAACAAGACGGCACTCGGTCGCCAGGACCTGCTCAAAACCCAGTACACTACATCCACCACCCAACAAATCAAGTCTTTGTTTAAACGAGAAGCGCTGATTCAAAAGGGCAACGTTGTGCTCATTGGTCGAGTTGTGTCGGACACCATCATGGCTATCATTATCGGATCCGCGTTTTTCCAGCTCGAACCCAACATTCCCGGTGCCTTTTCTCGCGGCGGTGTCTTGTTCTTTGCCCTTCTTTACTCGTGCTTTGGTGCCCTCGCTTCTGTTCCCACTGTCATCCAAGGTCGTGCCGTTGCCGCCAAACACAAGTCGTACAAGCTTTTCCGGGCAGAACTTCAAGCCATTGTCATGCAAGCCGTCGATGTCCCCGTCTCCATTTTCATTATTATCGTCTGGTCGTGCATCAACTACTGGATGGTAGGACTCAAACCGGAAGCGGGTGCCTTCTTCTCGTACATGATTTATCTGTTGGCCGCGAACCAGGCCTTTGGCGGGATGGTCCGAATTGTCGCTTCCCTCTCCCGGAGTCTGGAGGTGGCCAACCAAATCAACTCGGTCTTCTTGCTCGTCTGGATTCTGTACACGGGCTACATTATCCCTTACCCCTCCATGAAACCGGTCCTCAAGTACATCTTTTGGCTCAACCCGCTCGCCTATGGTCTTCGTGCGGTGCTCGAAAACGAGTTTGACGGTCTCAAAATTCAGTGCGAGGGGCTTTTGATTCCTCCGTACCCCAATGTTCCTGTCGCCAACAAGGCCTGTGCCATCAAGGGTGCCGTTCCTGGTCAAAATTATGTCGACGGCATGGCCTACCTCGGTGAAGCCTTTGGGTACAACACTTATAACCGATGGTTCAACGTGCTCATCTTGATGGGCTTTTGGGTCATCATTATCGGTGGCATGATGGCTGCGAGCAAGTATGTCGACTACTCACCCAGGGCCTACCAATTGACCATGTGGAAGAAGCGCCGCAACGGTCAAACGGCAAGCAAGCACAGTACTATGGTTGCGGACGAGGAAAAGGCGGGAGAGGGCGGTCTGGTTGGGAGTGGCAATGCCTCCGTCAAGAGTGGTGCTCCCAAGGAAAAGATTATCCAGGCAGAGCCGTTTACATGGAAACACATCAACTACACGGTCCCAACCAAGGATGGCCCCAAACAGTTGTTGCACGATGTCTCGGGTTATGTTCGACCGGGAGAATTGACGGCACTCATGGGATCTTCGGGTGCGGGCAAAACGACGCTGATTGACGCCATTACCCAACGCAAGACGATTGGAACGTTGGAAGGTCAAATTTACGTCGGCAAGTATCCTCAAAATGACCGGTTCAAGCGCATGACGGCCTACTGCGAGCAAATGGACGTGCACAACCCCAACTCGACCGTTCGTGAGGCCCTTCAGTTTTCCGCCTTGTTGCGTCAAGACGAATCGATTCCCATTCCTGAAAAGTATGCCTTTGTCGAAAAGGTCCTCGAGTTGTTGGAACTGGACGGCTTGGCCGATGCTACCATTGGTGAACCGGCAAGTGGAGTCGGACTTTCCATGGAACAGCGCAAGCGGGTTACTATTGGTGTTGAACTCGTTTCCAAACCCAAGATTTTGTATCTGGACGAACCGACTTCGGGACTTGACTCACAGGCTTCCTTTCACTTGATCAAGATTTTGCGCAACTTGGCCGATAGCGGGCAGGCCATTCTCTGCACCATTCACCAACCTTCTGCCGTCCTGTTTGACCAGTTTGATTCTTTGTTGTTGTTGGCGCGCGGTGGTCGGGTCGTTTACTTTGGCGAACTGGGTGCGGATTGTGTTGCTATCCGGAGCCACTTTGAGTCTCATGGAGCACCCCCTTGTCCACCTACCGCCAATGTCGCCGAGTACATGCTGGACGTCATTGGAGCTGGTACGGCTACCCGGAAAGAAAAGGTTCGCGACTGGGCCGAATTGTGGAAGGAGGGTGACCGGCACGCTGCCACCATGCGCGGAGTTGATGAGATTCGCGGTTGCGGCGATGACCAAGCCGTGGACGTCAAGAGCACTGCAGCAACGGGCAAGAAAAACAAGGATGGCAGCAAGGCCCAAGCGGAATTCTCAGTCCCCTTTTCGCGACAGTTGCCTGCCGTCTGGTCTCGCATGCTTATTACCTACTACCGCAACCCCGAGTACAACTTTTCCCGCATCCTATCCCACACAGCCTGCGCCTTTTGCATCGGATTCACCTTTTTCCAACTCTCCAATTCCGTTACCGACATGCAAAACAAGGTCTTTAGTATCTTTATGGCCATGATTATCGCTCTGTTGACGCTGAATGCCGTTCAACCCAACTACTTTGCACAACGCTCATGGTTTACCCGGGAATCATCGGCCGGATTCTACGACTGGAAAGCCTTTGCCCTCTCTATTTTCACGGTCGAGCTCCCCTTTGCGGCCCTCGCTTCCACGGCCTTCTTTATCGTCTACTACTACCTGGTCGGTCTCAACATGGACTCTGCCCGCGCCTTTTACTTCTGGTTATCCTACACGATGCTCAACTTTTTTGGTGTCTCCCTCGGACTCATGGTTGCCGCCGCCTGCCCCCAGCTAACTCTCGCCATGGTCATCAACCCCTTTTTCATGTCGATGCAAATCTTGTTTTGCGGCGTCACCATCACCTTTGCCGCCATGCCCAAATTCTGGCGATCGTGGCTCTATCACATCAACCCCGTCCGCTACTTTGTCGAAGGCGTCCTCGCCAACGAACTCGGCAACAATATCCCCGTCACCTGCCAGGACAATGAAGTCACCCGCATTATCCCCCCCGCCGGCCAAGCCTGCGACACGTACTTTTCTCCCTTCTTTTCGCAGGGTGGGCCCGGCCAACTCCGTATCCCGACCGCCACCGATGTCTGCGAGTACTGCCAATTCAAGGTCGGCGATGAGTTTGTGGCTTCACTCGGATGGGACTGGGAACACCGGTGGAGGAATTATGGGATTGTTGCGGGCTTTTGGGTGTTTAATATAGTATTGGTTGGAGTTCTGGTGCGAACGTACCGGACTGGACGCTAGTTTCGGGACTTTTGTAGTAGATTCTTTCGACACACTCTCTTGTTGTTTTTGTAATTTATTTCTTGTTTGCTTTTGCTTTTGTTTGATATTTAATACTACCAAATCATGCTATTAGTTTGCTGCTCGTCCTCGCCAACTATACCCAAGTCAAGTGTTCGGAGCGTATGTGCCCACCACGGGTGGTCTATCTCAGCGGAGAGCCAAAAGCGATTCAGTGTCATTCATAATTTACCTAGTATACAAGGAATACCGGTTCTGTCCGGGTTAGGTGTCGGTGGCGTATTGCACGTCAAAATACCCGTTTCTCCCACGGGAGGGGAGAGCTATAAACGAGTCCACTCTCATTCAAACTTTATCAACCAAAGAACGTAGTATACCAGTATTATCCAACGGAATCCGGTTCTGGTTGGTAGCGGATATATGCCCGTCAAAATACACGGGTTCTCCCACGGGGTCTAATCTCATGGAGAGCTATCAACGATCCACTGTCATTCAAAAAATATCAGGGAAGAATGCTTAGTATACCAGAAATCGCCCAAGCCATTTTGGCACCCGTCGAAAGGATATACGGGGACCCCACCCCAATTCTGGGTTTGGAAGTCTTGGTGCCTAATTGGGACAGAAAATAACCTAAAATGGAATAAATGCTATGACGTCCCTGGGCTAGCCCAGGCCAGCGGAGGTTTTGGATTTGAATGGTCGGGAAAGATCGGAGTGCGGAAGAGTTATGTGTAAAGGTAGAACTGGTAACGAACAGGGTAACGAAGATTGGAGCCATCCCCTCTCCTTTTACCCGTAGAAAAGGTATGGAGTGAATACATAAGGGATATATGGGCGCCTGGAGTGAAAAGTACTATTAACGATAAAACTTTAAAAATTGTTGCGCTGCTGGAAGTCGGGTCCGGTTGGTGCGTAAAGTGGGTAGATATCGAGAGAGAAATGATATCAATACTCCAGCCCAGTATGGTCTGCTGCTCATGATTTTGTTCCTGTATACATGTATGTAGTGCATTTGGCGATTTAACCCATCGAAGGAGTCGCCGGAGGAGTCCGGGACGCGTTATGGTCGTGTTTCAGCTATTTCCCACCATTTTTGACTCGCAGTTTTCAGCGTCGGACGGATACCAAAGAAAATGCTGTTTCAGCCAGGTATAGATCAGGATCCCTGTTGGAGACGGGAGAGGTATATAGGGTGGGTCTACAAATAGGCTGGCAGAACAGCCCCCGCCCTGCTTTGCTTGGGGTAAACGACATCAAGATGAGATTCGACGTTGGAGTACTGCTGGTTTGCATTTCGGTGACTGGATTGGAAGGAGCTACGTCTGTTTCTGGGCAAGGTCTCCCGCGTACCGCCGCCGCCGCGAGAACGACACAGACGACAGCAGCAGCGCGGAAAGTCGCGCAAGCACCCTCAGATGATTCAAAGAATTGTGCAGCGGAATCACTGGCGCAGATAGCGGATCCGGTGACGGGCCACGACGCAGGCAATGGCTGAGCGTTGATACGCGTCAGCTGTAATCCTGCGGTCGCCCTCTATTTTGACAAGACCATGCACGAGCACTCTCTGACTTCGGACACGACATGGATCCATCCTTTTGCTACCGATGTCTGGAATTACATGAAGGCAACTTACGGCAGGTGTAACCGAACGTCGACCCCACCGACCATGAGGCCTGTCACCTCGTCGAGGGCTCGTCTCACGGCATCAACGAGTCCCCCGCTTTACAGGTCTGGGGAGACTCGATGTGGGCCCAGATTTGCTTATACGATTTTTACAACCGGACGAATCGGACCCGTTTGGCGAATCGGGCTCGCACCCGGTTTTTGGAGAGCCAGAATGACCTTCCCCCCGGCGCAAAGGATGTTCAGTGGTTTAAAAACTGGTTTTTGCCCATTTACGAAGAAGGCAAAGGGCCGGCACCTCTTGTGGCCTTTTTCGCCCACCTGGCTCAAGAGTTTCCGATGTTTCTTAATGACGGCAAGTTTTTGACTTACTCGCGACGACTCAATTTGGCCGAGTATGTGCACTTTATGTCGGCTGCGACTGGCAAAGATCAGACTGCGAGGGCGGCCACGACATTTGGTGCGGCATTCAAAAAGGAAGAGTTTGAAAATGCTCGAGTGGATTTCGCGCAGTTGAATCCAAAGTATCCCAAATAGATTGGATAAAACTGCTGGAGGTTGCATTCCTTCTCCGTTCATAACTTATCCATAACTCGAAATCTCACTCATCCTGTATAAAGATATTTCCCTTCTTTGCCTAGTTAATAGCGTTTATTTAGTCATAGCGTAGTAGATTACTCTTATGTTGCATGCATTTGTTTATGTGCCAAATTCTAGATCTCAAACGCCTCCAAGTCGATGTTGTTCCAAACTTTGTTCGAATTTCTTGAATTCTTCCTGTGCAACAGCCTCGTGCTCATCCAATACCTGTTCGACTCCTTGCACCTCGGGAATGTAATGCTGCAAAAAAAACGAGTTTGATTAAACATTTGCCGATCTTGGAATGTGAACAGAATTCTTACCATGAGCATATTCTCGATCCCATTTTTGAGAGTTACCACGGAAGAGTCACAAGTCCGACAACTCCCCTGTAGTTTCAGCCTGACAATCCCATCTTCAAAGCCTTTATACTCGATATCGCCACCATCGTCCTGGATAGTAGGCCGAATTCGCGTGTCGAGCAACTCCTTAATCATGGCAACAATTTCCGAATCCTCCGGCAGAACTTCTGTATCTCCACGGACAAGAGTCTCGTCTGTCGTTTCACGAATGATGGGCTGTCCCGATGCAAAGAAATCCATGATGGTGCCGTAAATTTCCGGGCGCATGAGCTGCCAGTTGGCATCCTGGTCTTTGGTGATGGTAATGAAATCAGGGCCGTAAAAGACTGACTGAACGCCGTCGATACGGAAGAGGGAGACGGCGAGAGGAGATTGTTGCGCATCGCGGGCATTCAAAAACTCGGCAGTTGATTGATGAAGAACGGGCACACCCGGCTTAAATTTTAGCGAGTCTACATTGGGAGTCGACTCCGTCTGTATAAACATGCTTCGGCCTATTCATCCGATTAGCCGAAAGCATAATAACATACAGCGTATGCAGGCAAAACTTACGCTGTTCATATCTTGTTTGGAGCCTTGTAAAATGGGGTTTGGCGTTAGTGATTGTTGTGCGCGGGCGGGCAGTAGACAACGATCTCGACAGCATGCGCACCCGACATGCCGGCCGAGAGAGTCCGACTAGTCCAGAAAAGAATCGTTTACCAGCGTTCCCGGTGATCATTCTGAGGCGCTTCTAGGGAAAACTCTGGGAAAACTGCTGAAGTGAATCTCGGTTTCGAAATGTCACCAAGATGTGGCTTGCTGCATTCATGATCAATTCACTCCGCCGCCGGCATGCTCAAACTTCGTTTTCGGCACCACGTCTTTTCAAACTTCGGCTAATGCTTGATCTGCATGGCGTCCTCATCCTCAGCTTGCGGTGAACCCCCGCAACCACCGCTTCCTCCTGACCAGCGGAAGATCCTCCTCGTGTTCATTCATGGTTTCCTCGGTTCTGAGGAATCCTTCTTCACGTTCCCACCTGATCTTGTCACTACTGTAGAGAAGAATTATCCGAATCTACACGGCAAAGTCGAGTTTAGAACTTTCCCTCGTTACGATACACGGGGACATAACGCGCAAGCTGTACGGAAACTGATGAAATGGTTGGAAATATATGCTACAACTGGAAGATACTCGTGTGTCATTTTGCTGGCGCACTCCATGGGTGGACTACTGGCAGCCGATGCTTATCAATGGATTTATACCCCAACGGAAAAGAAGCCGCCAAAGCAATCCGGAAAGAAGAAGGATGGGAAACCTGCTCCGAAGACGCCTCCTGCTACGCCTGCTAGTGCTACTGCTGCAGCTTCAAGCGACAACCAGACAAACGTGCTCAGTCGCCTGTTTGGTAGTTTTGGCATCAAGGGTAAGGCCCCGACCCCTCCATCCGAACAGTACCCACCAGGTGAAGCCGCACCAGAAGATGAGAGTACAACTGATGCCCAAGCACCAAAGGAACCCGAGGGCGATGCTCCAGACTCACCTCGATCTGAGTCTGATGCTCATCCCGACTCAGAGTGGCGCCATCTCATAAACATTAGGGGCATTCTAGCCTTTGATTCTCCCTTTTATGGCCTGCATACCAATGTATTCACACAAGCCGGATCCACAAAAGCATACGCAGTTCTCACTGATGGGATTTACAATGCAAAAACGTATCTTCCCGCGGCGTTGACCGCCGCCTCCACTTTGGCCCCCCGAGCGATAGATGTGCCGACGGGTTTGCCAGTCATCAAGACGGTACCGTTGCAAACTTCTTGGGTTCTGCAGGTGGCGAATTCGGCCATCAATCGGTTCAATGCTACGGATACCACTGCGGCTGCCAATGCAGCGGGTGCTGCAAGTGATGCACCCTCTACCCCAGTGGTTGTGGTACCTGATGTATCAATGCAAGAATCAGTGCCTGCCGGTGGATCTACAGAGACGGTTGACGGCTCCAAAGTCGCGGCGGACTCATCTGTGGATCAAAACTCAGCCGACAAATCGGATGGTGCTCCTGGCGCACCAGCAACGCCGGCGCCAAGTCAGTTTCCTACCTGGGCGCGCTACGCTGTAGGTGGAGCGGCCCTTGCCGCGACCGCCTACGCAACCCTTAGCGTGGCTCCGTTAGCCGCTGCCTATATACCCGTCAGCATTCTCGCCACCCGCGCTGCTGGCACATTTGCTATCAACAGTGTGGAACACGTGCGAGATCATCTCCATTTCCTATACCCCCTCGCCATGTCACAGAAAGAGATGCATCAACGCGTACATATTTTACGGCAAGAAATGGAGTTGAGGCAAAGAGTGATTTTTCGCGGTTTCTTTTTGCAGCTGTCCTCTTCCACTCTGGTCCCCATGCAGGGCGTGGATATGAAGTGCGATGAAAAGACAGACGACAGTACTGGCTCCACGCCAGGGTCGTCTTCACAACAGAGTAATCTTAAACTAGCGGAAGCGGTCCCTGCTCCCGACGCCCAGACCCCGCAACCCACTCCGACCAACAATGATGGCAAGTCAGCCGACCCACCAAAGCGATGTTTCTGTAATCCCCCTCCAGCAGATGTCAGTCATCTGTTTCAAGCCGTCGACCATCCCGCTACAAATGAGATCGATGCACACATGGCTCTCTTCTCGTCGGAATTCCATACATACCCATTGCTATTATCGGAGGTAGCCAAGGCGGTTCATGAAATCTGGGATCGTGAGCAGGAACGAAAGTTGGGCAGTGCGGATTTGTAGATGATGTTGCCCATTCGAGCAAACTTTGCCCCCCAAATGGGACATGAGGGAAATTTCAGAGATCGATTGATGGAGGAAAAATGTCTAATTTTGCACCAATCTCGAATGTATCATGTCGTCCACTACAACAGTTTCTTGGGATTTTTCAGTAGCATTTCTAAAGTAATGAGGAATTTCCTTGCAGCTTTGCTATGGACGCGGTCACGATCGACGGCCAACTCTAGAGATGCCGTGTACGACACTTTGGGCTCGCACTCTCCCATCTGGCCAGTGTAGAAACCGGGAACTGACGAGTCTGCCAGGAGGTCAATCTCGTCCAGAGTTTGGGTGCTGGTCCCCTTGAGCTCATTCAAAACGACTGTTGGCTGAGAACTGCTGGCGGAACTTTGTGACAAGTCTTGGCCGGAGAGGAGGTCAATATCGTCAAAATCACGAGATACACTTGGGTTTTCTTTGCGGATCGCATTGGTGGTCAAGATGATGGGTTGTGAGGATCCAATGTCGTACTTTCCATCGGTCTGTGGTGATAGGATGTCGTCCTGTAATCTACAATTGCGTTTAGACTCTGGTAATAGTAGTATAGAGTTCGTATAGCGACTTACTGTATTAATGCCGAAGATGTTGTTACCCCGTGTCCTTGATCCTGTAAAGCCGACTTAGAATGGTCCTGCAAAGAGTCGCCGCAACGCATGATACCTTGAAGGTCTTGCTAATCTTCAAAGCCCCAACTTCCTCTGGTTCGGTATATAGCATGTGCGAGTTGCCTACGGGAGAGCTCCTGCTGATCAACAGTCCTTTTGCCGCCCCCGTAGCATCTGGGAAAAAAGTTGGGTTCGTCAATTCTTTTGTAACAAACGTTTAAGATGGTAATGTAAACCAACAAACCTCCAAATGTTTCCTGAGCAGCAATATAGGAGGCCCTCGCAATCATATCTGAGACGGATACTGTAGATCGGGATTCATCTGAAGCAGTAGCAAGATCAACAAAGACAATCGATGGAGAATGAAAGTCTTCCTCTTCTCACCATTGTGGTTCTTGACAAATGTGACTAGCTCGTTGATGACAATGTTTGCGCTATAAGTGAGATGATATATTTGGTGTGCTTCGGCAGCGTGGGGATCCAGGTTGATGGGAGATACGGATTGTGCGGATGACGGGGATGCCAAGAAGTGTATAATGTCACCTTTCAGTATCCGATTCTTAGGCCCTAGCAATGATACAGGAAGGTAAGTAGGTATTCTAGATTGCTTTACATTTCTAATGAACCTACCACTACGAGGGACCCGCTCAAGGGTCTTTGCATCGATACGGTTACGACCGACGAGAAAGGCTACGGCCGGAGACAGGACCGCCTGGGAAGACGATGCAACAGAGGATGCCGAGCGGCTGGCTGGCTTGAGACCAGCTCGAGGGCTGCGCAGCGATCGCCGCAGGACTGGCAAAAGGCTTCCGGATGCCATTGATATCTTTGACAAAGTCGACTGGAAAGAATCTTGGGCAATGTGAAATGTGCAGAGCCGCCCAAATCGATTCCGCGATCTGTCTCCCATGGCACAGCCATGCAATGTCATTTGGCTTAAGATGGGCAAATGAGCAGCCCTAACCGGCTGGCCGCTGTGTTGTCATCCGAGCATTTGAAGGTCGTTCTCGGAGGACAGATCTTACCGGGAATATAGACAACCACGTACGCCATGGCACAAGGGGAATCCCAGCGTGCCCAGCTGGACCTTGTATATGCGGAGATCGTCAATGTAACCAGTGCCTTGAGGAAGAACCGTCGATGGCAGAATGAATACGAAGAGTCGAAAGCCAAGCAGCGGCCGGATAACCCACCCTATAGTTATTGCCTCGATGCTTTATCTAGTGGATATGCGCATCTTCAGCATGTGCTCGAGTTTACTTCATCACTTCGGCCGACAGAACTTGGTCTGGACGCGTCATATGTGGGTAAAATGAGCTCTCTTGTTTTGTATCATCTATTTATCTTGTGTTAGGAGAACCCTTTGCTACAATCATTTGCCCGACTTAAAGCTCGTCTCAGTCTCATTGATGGTGGGTGCTGGGATGCGGGTGAGGAGGACGGTCCTAGGACGAATGATACTGATGTTGGCCATCTAGACATCAATCAGCTCAGTCCTAGCGACTTGCTCGACCCATTTCTTGAGGTCATCCGGAGCGGGGACACAACAGGTCCCATTACCGGCGCAGCCTTGTCCAGTGTTGAGAAGTTCATTGCCTTCTCCATTCTCAGTAAGTATACATGGTCATCGGCCGGAGCGATACTTGCAGACCAGGCGGTATACGACCTGTGATAGCCCCAAATTGTATAAGACAGACATATCCCATGTCGGCGGAAGCTTTGGAGCGGCTCGAACAACCGCCTGTACCCATGGTTAGAGATAAGTTGCTAACTTTCTCTTCCATAAAGATTTGAATCATCCAAGTCTTCCTACGGCCATGGCTGCTCTCACCTACTCTGTCACTCGTTGCAAGTTTGAGGCAACTGACACGGTCTCGGATGAAGCTGT
Source organism: Phlyctochytrium arcticum (assembly GCA_025602905.1). Taxonomy (NCBI): domain Eukaryota; kingdom Fungi; phylum Chytridiomycota; class Chytridiomycetes; order Chytridiales; family Chytridiaceae; genus Phlyctochytrium; species Phlyctochytrium arcticum. Next base: position 757,154 of record JAHLKI010000013.1, on the reverse strand, counting down.
TCTATTGAAGATTTTGGCATTATCGACCGTTATAATTACATCGGATGCTGGACAGGCCTGTCTTGACGACAAGGGAATATGTGAAATGGTGGAAGTGGCGTTTGGAATGTATTTTCAGCCGCGAGTTTCTGGTAAGAAGAGGTATGCAAACTGCCACATGTCACTTCTGACATTTTCGAAAATTTAGAGCTCCTCCGACGCCATGCCGAACAGACACTTATTGTCCTGGTTCAATCTCTATTCTCGAGGTTGGTAGTCGCCAAATTTCATGAAATGATCACTTATATCTTTGTTTCTCAGACTTGGCAAGTTGGTTGATTTTACTGCCGCCTCCTCCGAGCGACTTGAGAATGGCCATACAGCATTCCCAGAAGTGCAGCTTGAGATTCCGAATGTGCCAACGGGTGATTTAAGCCAACAGCAATCTCCTGAACATGTATACGCGCATGATATGTCCGAGCAAACTACTGCCATATCCATGTTCAATTCCCACCAGCAAACTTCAGGCACGACTTCTCCACATGGGGACTTGACGGGCGCGGTCTCCTCGATGGCAGCAGGTCTGGAAAGTGATCAAGCTGCCCACATGGGACAAGAGGTTGAATCTTTGGTCCCAAATCAGAGAAAGGCCCAAGAGGGGCAATCAATGGATACCCCAATCTCGGGTACCTCCAACGTACCAGTGGAACTGGATGAAGAACGGGTAATTTTTCAACCATATGGATTACCAGCATTCTTGGAGATGCTACGTGTCTTGACGAGCTTAATCGATCCAAAAAATCGCCTACACACGGATTCTTTACATCGCACTATTGCATTGAGACTTCTTGCCTCCGGGTTCGAGATTGGTGGTGCGTCACTGGCCAAACTGGTGGCTCATACCCCAAATTACGGCCAGGGGGAGCGTCCCACCGTACTTGCGCGAGAGCTCATAACCAATGATCTTTGCAGATACTTATTTACAGTAGGTTCATGGTGGAGGTTTCCCAGACTTGCATTTGTGTGACGTGACGACAACCGTAGATCCTTCAAAACAACGCTTTGCCGTCAAATTCTGGAAACAATGAATCAACCACCACGCTGCTCGGCTTGGCGCTCCGATGCTCGGTAATGCTGTTTCAACACATGCGGCGACATCTCAAGCTGCAGTTGGAGTGGTTCCTCCAATGGCTGTTGTCGCGCCTTGATGCTGGAGTAGTCGCAATAGATTTGGAAGAAGTTGAGGATGGCTCTACAATGTATGGACGCTCGCCGCCCGTTTCCTACAATGTACGGAGTGGTGTTGTACAGGGGGAGACGCGTGAGTTGCTGTTGGAGTGCATTGCGCAGGTAAACAACGAAGTACCCGATGATTACATCTTTACTGAAAGGATCAAAGCTCTGTAGGATACCTGGGTTCTGGGGAGAGCTTTACGTCAATTTTGATGGAGACATGGACCAACAGAGTCATTTATTCGAGGAATTGCTTGTGTTCCTCGCCAAGGTCAGCATTTCCATCTCTTTGTAGAGGCAAACTGTAGCATTGACAGCTCTATTCTGCAGCACTCATTACCAGATGTCACGCCTGGTGGCGCTGTGACTAATCTGACCCATCAGACTGTCTGTTTGGAGTCGCTTCTGCTTTTCTTGAGCACGCTAGGCAGGAGCTCCACTCAACTCAATGTCGACTCATCCATACGCGCTGACGCCAGCGAAGAGGACGAGGTTGTTTTCTGATGAACCTTTCCATTATGTGATGAGATATACTGATATCTTCGCGCAGACGGTGGATGTAAGGAGCCTGGCCGAGAATAAGGCACGCAAGCGAGTGCTCAAGGAAGGTGCCGATCTATTTAATACCTCCCCGAAAGACGGCATAGCGTTTTTACAAGGTGAAGCCACTTATCTGCAAAAAACCTCAAAACAACGAATTAACCTATTCACAGCCAAAGGTTTCCTCTCTGACCCCCTGCCCCCTCAAGAATTGGCCGTCTTTCTAAAATCGACGCATGGGGTGAATAAGCGGTTATTGGGCGAATATCTATCAAAAGCGAAAAATTCGGAGATTTTGGAGGCCTTTGTTGCCCTTCATGACTTCAGAAATGTAATACCTGACTTCGACGAAAGTCCAGACTTAGCGCCTCTCAATTGACCAATTTGACTCCTTAGAAACGATTCGATGAGGCACTTCGCCTGCTTCTGGGAAGTTTCCGATTGCCTGGAGAATCTCAACAGATTGAAAGGATTGTACAAGTATTTGCTACAGCGTTTTTTACATCGACACAGGGTATTTACACGCTTTCAAGCATCTATATCTATTGCCTGTGCAGTACGCGTACTAATTTTTGCCTAAAGAACAAGAAGCGCCAGCAATAATTTCCATCGATGGCACCTTTGTGCTTTCCTATGCAGTCATCATGCTGAACACTGACTTGTACAATCCCCAAAACCGCGTAAGTCGCCTTGTATTGACGATAGAAATATGACACCACCCCATACTCATCGTGTGGTCACTAGCGGAAAATGACTCTTGAGGAATTCGTTAGAAATCTGCGTGGATTAAATGGAGGGCAAGACTTTCCTTCCGAATACTTGGTATGCTCTGGATCTCCCGCCTGGTTAAATCTCAATGTACTGATAATGTGGTGTTGATGCAGGGCGAGATTTATTCTGCCATTCGAGAAAACGAGATTGTGATGCCGGAAGAGCATGAAGGAGATCTCGGTTTCGATTATCAGTGGAAGGAGCTAATCCGGCGTAGTAGTCATACTGGGATTCTGAAGACATTGCCGACGAATACGTGTTCGGGAGAGCTTTTATCAATATCGTCAAAACTGGTAGTATCAGCACTGTCGTATGGTGAGCATTAGCCTTCAATTTCTTGCCATCATTACGGCAAGGTTACTGATACGACGTAGCTTTGGACAACGTAGATAACTACTTGACGTTTGAAAAAGTCATTCTGGGATACCATCATTGTGTCACGGCTGCTGCCGAGCAACACATGTCGGATATTGTTGATGAGCTTATTGTTTCGTTGGCGAAAATGACCGGATTGCTACGTATTGGCCGCGTCACACCACAATCCCCAATCGGATCCGCCTCGGAAGATAATTTGACCGTCCGAGTTGTGGACCCATGGCGATTGGACATCGGCCGAAACATTAGGGGGCAAGTAGCTGCCGTGTTACTCTTCAACTTGACGACCGAATATGGAACGTGCCTGCGAAATGGTTGGCAAGTGGTAAGTTGATCCTTTTGGTCATCCATGGACGGGGACCCCGGGCGGATAGCTCATCTAAAGCTTTGATTCAGATCATACGTTGTTTGAAAAATCTGTTTTTGCATCGCCTGCTATCCGAAGAGATGGTCCTTGTAGACGACTTCGTCCGTGGAAAGACATCATTATTCAAAGTCCTGGAGGAGAAATCGGCGGTTAGACAAGCATCCTCAGCCAGTTCTGGGCGACGAAAAGAGCTAGGCTTGCTTTCTACTCTATCCAATTTTCTTGCCATTAGTTCTGGTGGCGATGATTTGGGGTCACGCGAACCTAACGCGGAAGAAGTCAGATATGATGATCGTGCCCTTCACTGCATTCGGGCATGTCGGATTGAGAACATTTTCGATGATAGCAGGTTTGTTGATTTGTGCAAATGCCTTGAGCAAAATGAGTTCTGAGGATATTTCTAGATTTTTCGAGGACAATGTTTTGCTCTTAGTAGTCGACACGATCATCCATGCCTCATTCGTGGAAAATGATCCAGTTGAGCGTGTGCAGAAGTCTGGCGGGTCCAGAGTTGCGGATGATGAAAGCCTGACCACTGCCGGTGAACCATCTCCCACTTCGGAGACTCCCGAATCAAAAAAAGTTCCCAAATTTGACCCTTCTGCTGTCTATCTTCTTGAGATTCTCTTTCACGTTTCCATTCAGAATCGAGACCGCATAGCATGTATATGGGAACATGTATCACAACATGTCCAATTCATTCTATCGGATGCGGGTGGATATTCGTCCCTGCTTCATGAACGTGCCGTTACTGGAACAATACAATTGCTGCGTCGGATAGGAAACAGGGTAATGTGCCACCAGTCATGGAGTTAATTCCTTCTCCGGTTCTCATTACGCTTTCAACAGGCCGGCATTTCAGTTGATATCTTCAGTGCTCTGGCGCCACTTGTCCACAATTCTCCAGAGTCATTCAAAAAAGTCGTCGTACATTTATCAGCTGGATTGACAACACTAATGAAAACAAATCCCGAAAGTGTTTCCGCCAACCGTCCCTCCCGAGACTTGCTGGTCAAGCTTCTTACTCGAGCGACAGATTTTCCCATAGCGTCGTCACAAACTTTCCAAGCCGCCACTTATTTGGTAGGGGAAACTGGGCAGGACACGTTCGTGACCCAGGAAAACTTCAGCGACTGTGTCGATCTTCTTTCCAGTTTTGTACCGTCCTCTTTCGATGACGATATAACGAGCATCAGGAAAGGCAAATCGGGGGGCGCCAATGTTTCAGAATCTGCAACGTTAAGCGCTTCTGGCTCATTCCGTCACTTGCACAAAGATACACCGCAAGCTTCTCGCAGGTCAGTCAATCTCGATTCTTCATATGCAATGACTTATGAAGCCCATCGATACAGTCCTGAAATGCAATTGGTGGTGGATCGCGCTCTCATGGCGCTTGAAAAAATCGGAAAGTTACAGCATCAAGTACCGCATTTGGTCGGAAAGGATGGCAAGCAGCAAAACAGAGGTATGTTGCCCTATCTTTGAGTCTCGTAATAGCTTGTATCTAACTTCCTTCTAGTGTTCTTTGAGTTTTGGCTTCCCATCTTGTCCAGTTTGGGTCAACAAACCACAAATCCTATCCGCGAAATCCGTCAATTGGCAATTACTCAGCTCCAAAAAGTCATCCTATCTTCCGAGCTTGAGAGTGGTTGCTGGTCCAACTCAAATACCATATCAGCCGATTGCTTCGAAAATGTTTTATTCCCAATGCTGGACACACTTTTGAACCCAGAGGTTGCCAGGATAGATCCCATCGGCATGGAGGAAACTCGGGTTCGGGTCGCTGCATTGCTTAGCAAGTCGTTTCTACACTTCCTGGCTGCTTTGCAAGGGTGGACTGAATTCCCGGACTTATGGCTACGTATTTTGGACTATATGCGGAGAGTGATTCAAATTAGCGAGACTGAATATTCGGTGAGAGACATGTCCAACTATATCTACATCCGAGCCTGGGCAAATTCACTAATTGCTTGTTTTAGTACGAAGGCATACAGGAACTTCTTAAAAATATAATTTTGGTCATGTCCCATCAGGGTATCATTCAGCCAACAAGTCCCCCAGGAACAGTCCAAGCGCAAATGTGGGACATCACCCGCGGAGTTTTGGATCCTATTCTCCCCAATCTACTACCAGATCTTTTCCGGCCGCAACATCAACCGCAGCCATCAGAACCAGCAGCGGATCCAGCACCGACTCAAGCTTTAGAGTCTTTAATTGCCCAAGCGATGGCAATAACGGATCCGGATAACCACGAACAGCATCCCCCGGTCAAGGAGGTTCCCGTGGAAGGCGGAAGCGTGATTATGCAAGAGGATTCCTAGACTCGTCCCGCACATATACACACACCCTTTCTCTCTATCCCTAACCTCCAATTGTATTGCTAACTGTAACGCACTTCCACTAGAGAATGCTAGGCTATGTACAACTTACACCTAATTATATAATGGAAAAAAAACTTTGCCAGCAAGGTCTAACTGCGAATGATGGGTATCGGCGGCTGGGACCGCGGTGTCATCGAGACTATTTAACGTGAAAGCCAGAACTACGACTTTTGGTTAAAGCCTGCCTGGATAAAGGTAGCTAAGTGTTAAATACCTCCATGTGATGGCCTTCTCCAACTTTCGCTCTAACTTCTCCCGAGTTGCATATCTATACAAGCAAAGCTGATTGAAACATGTATGTGATGTCGGCAAATTTTCAGAATCCTGGCGAAACACGTAAGTCGCCATCCAAGGACAGATAATAGCTAGCGGTGTTACCTCTCCCAAACACGAGATTTTGAAAGCCATGTTCTGTATCCCCGTAGCAGGGATTCGATCTGTTCCCGTTGTAAATAACAACAACTTCCGTTTCATTTCCGTGGACATTGCATTTGCAACATCCCAGAAATCTCTAATTGTGTGATCCGAGTCCGTGAAACTATGCAAAAAGTCCATTTGTCATGGAATGCTTATAGCCAAAAAAAATGGCAGCAAGATACTGACCCTTCGTACTCTGTAACTCCTTCCAAGTCCCGAATGTCCAACTCTGTTCCGCCGCAAACCATAAGCTCGATCTCAGCGGGTTTGAAAAGGGACAGGGCATTGCCGCCACAAACGTAACCAAACCCAGCCTTAAACGCCGCGAATTGTGTCTCCACGGATGAATTGAGTGCCCAATCGACAAAGCGGTTTACGAAATCAATCTTGTTATCCTTGGTGACGGGTATTTGCTCACCATTGGGAATGAGTGGGACCTACCATTAATGTCAGTCCCGAACGTTACACGACAATAGTTCTTCCAACTCACCCGAACCCGCTCTCCAAATGCATCGTACTCGGCAACAAAATCCCGACAAAAGACGGTTTCAACATCATCGTGTTCGTAGTCTAGAAGCTGTTGCAGCCCTCGTCCCAGCTCTGGACGGAGAACCTTAAGATCTTCAAGATCACACGGATATCCTAGCAACTTCTTGTAGCAGGCGGGTGGGAAGTGAACCTGTTTAACGCAAATGAGTCGGGAGAATCGTTCCACTTGAAAACACACAACCCACATCCAAGATATTGGAATTGTGGATAGCCAATCCTATTATCGTTCCGACCAAACGAAATTCTTCGGTGTTCTCAAAGGAGGCGGGATTGAACCAACAGAGAAGACTATCGTCATCGAATGTAAACATGCCATACTGTGGATCGAATAGATCGCGCACAAGCAGCAGGAACCATTCTTTCGTCAGCCCTCCCGCATCCACGCCGTCTTCATCTTAAGTGCATATTAGCAGCCAGTTATTTGCGCGAGAAAAAGAAAGTAACTTACTAACGAACTCAATTCTGAGTTTTTTCTTCAAATCAAAATGACGAGATTGCAACTGGTTGAGTGAATCCTCAATTAAAGCCCCTCGACGGATTCTTAAAGATAAGAATGGATCGGTAACCAAACCATGTAAGGCCGTTCGAAAGAAGGCTTCCTTGAATCTGAAAGGAATAAGAACGAGTGATATGTACATGAGGGCTAGTGTAGAAACGCACCTTTCCGCCATTTGTCTCTTAGCATCTGCTTCCATAATCTGCAAATAATTGTGTCAGTTGCCAGGCAGGTACTCAGACAGGTAGGTCCCCGCACCTGCATCTTTCCCCCTAATGAGATCAGAAATGGGTATTGGCAAAAGGAAAAGGCCCTGGATATACAAAATCAGCATGATTTCAAGTTCTCTGCAACAGCCCTAGTACCCTGTACGATCGACCTGCCAAACTTGAAAATCTCGATGGAGATTTATGTAGTCGACCATTGTGTTGTAGAATTCGCCAATCGCTACATGCTCATTCCGCTGACCGTTTGCCGCATCTGTTGTCCGCATAAGTTTTTCACGATCGAACATTCCTCACACAAAAAGACTCACAGAGCAAGGCCATAACTCTAGCGGCAGATCTAGTTGCCCAATCTGAAGGATACGACTCTCGGATACCTAAACCAGCGTTTAGCTTGACACGGAATGCCACATAGGACGATTGACAAATGACCTTCTTTTTGTGCAAGTCTGAAACTAATGAAGTGATTCACAAGTCCAACCAACTTTTGAAAGGTCTCAATTGGAAGCCTGTCACCCGTCAGTAAATAAAAGATTCTAACTACAAAGCTTCTCTTCCCGTACCTGGTAAACCAGTTGACAACGTAATGATGCAAATCATTGGAGAGACAAGATGTTAACCCCAGAACGCGCGCCAGAATGTCGTGATGGTAATGCACTTCAATGGGCGTTCCGGACGATAGGAAGATTGGGTTCTGAGAAAAAGCCAATCATCTTAGTACAGGAGATGGTGATTCTAATGGTACCAGGGAAAAACGTTACCTGGAGCAAAATAATCAGGAATTTGATGTCTTCTTTTTCCGTGAGGAGTCTGGAGATGCCAAAAATCAATTTCGGCATTCGTTAGAGAAATGATTACTTACTTTCCCGGTCTCCGCACTAGCTGGTCTATTGCCACCATCATCGCCCTTTGTATTTTGGGGCTCTTCCGTGTGATCAGTCGGTAGGATTCCCGTACGTCGTCCAGGTTGAGTCCTGTTGTTTCGATGGTCACCGGCGAATGCTGTGGTATGCTTTGTTTTAGCGATAGGTTTCCACTCCAGCCATTTAAGACTTATACCAACATTTGAGAAGCTTCCATTCAGGCTATGATGACTTGCAAAGCAATCATGAATGACCTTTTCCACATATGTGTCATCGCCGCGTTCAAGTATCGTCCGCAACTTCTCGAGTGAGAGTGGCTCTGGCGCATCTTCTCCTGTAGCAATTCCAATGAGCAAGGGGATGAGAATGGGCCGGGCGTTACTCTTACCCTGTACTTGCAGCGGAACGAGGTCTGTAACGCAGTCACAAACGGTGCACCGGAAGCATGGAACGCTGGATGGGAAGCGCAACAGGTTGTAACAACACAGACAGGTAGCCTTGCTTTCGTGAACGTTAGCGCTTCCAGCCATCCGTCCCGCTAGCTACCCTCGCTAAAGTCCGTCTCTCCCTGATATCCCTCGTTATCAAAGCTTCCGTTGTAGACTGGCGGGTGCAGAAGGTGGAAAACTTTGCCGAATATGTCCAGGCGAATGTGTTGGTCGAAAGACTGGCTCCCCTCTAAAAGTCCTGGGCTTTCAATGTTTGGTAGTTACAGCCTGTACTAGCTGCTAATCTAATGACTCTAGTCTGAGATTGTTGGGAATGTCGCCGCAACAGTAGTCTGATTTGGCCGTGGATCTTTGCTTGTGACGCTGCTCAGATAACCGAGGAACCGGCTCGGCACGTGACCCCGCCGGCTCCCAAAGGCCGCGGATGGCTGGCAAGGGTTGAGCTTTCTCTCTCTCTGCTTGGTACGGTCCCATCACGGCATCCATCCATCCATCTTCGTGAAGAGGTACGCTCCCAGGACATGTTTAATCCATTTGCCCATCCATCCGAGCATGTTTGGGCTTGCGCTGCGTGGTTTCGTGCGGAGAACGGCTTGTGTGCAGAGCAGTGGAGACGAGCAGGAGGCTTGGATTAGGAGGGAGACGGAATTTCGCCGATCCCAGTTCGACGACCTCGATGTTTGTATTCTCCATTGACGAGGTTGATTCCTTGATGAAGATCAGGCCTTTGTGGTAGTCGGGACGGGGATTCGGGGACCTGGTCAGACTCGGCAACCTTTGTGAATTCTCTGCACAAAGCACTCTGCACGTATCGCGCAGTACGCACATGCAAGGGTGGTGAATTGATGGCTTTCAGTTCACTTACCCTGTCTTTACCGTTTGTACTCGTTTACTCCAATAGCCATCAAGATGTTGATCCCCAAGAACAACCGCAAGAAGATCTACCAGTACCTCTTCCAGGAGGGTGTCATGGTCGCCAAGAAGGACTACAACGCTCCTAAGCACCAGGACGTTGATGTTCCCAACTTGCAGGTCATCAAGGCTCTTCAGAGCATGACCTCGCGCGGTTACGTCGCTACTCGCTTCTCGTGGCAGTACTACTACTACTACTTGACCAACGAGGGAATTGAGTACCTCCGCGAGTACTTGCACCTTCCCTCTGAGATCGTGCCCCGCACCTTCATCAAGACCAACAAGAGTGGACCCCGTCCCGGTGGTCGCCCTGGTATGCATTTTATCCTTTTCAAAGTCTGGTGTTCGGCCATTGATATCTTTGTTACATTTTAGATGGTGACCGTCCTCCCCGTGGCGATGGCGACCGTTTCCGTCGTGGAGACGACAACCGTGACTACCGTCGCCGTGATGACCGTGCTGGTGCCCCTGGCGAAAAGAAGGAAGGCGCTGCTGGTGACTGGCGCCCCGAATTCGTAAGTACATGATACACTCGGTTCGTGTTGGTCAAATCTAATATTGTTCCTGCAGCGTGGTGGTGTTGGCCGTGGTGCTCCCCGTACCGCTCAGTAAATGCATCCCCTGCATCTATAACTAGTGATTGCGCATCCTGTACATCTGTTGATAGTTGCAATACAATGTTCGTCACTCTATAAGCATGTTGTTCGATAGTTTTTAGCTCCGCATATCGTGCCATTTCTGAGTCCTCTACGACACAATGTACAACGCTTGCCATGCGCACTTGCTCTGGTCATTTGTCTGGAGGAGCACGCACATGGGGTTGCTGAGTTTGGCCAGTCTACTCTCTACTCAGAACAAGATGATGAGATGAACTTCGGAATGTGAAGTGTCATGACACCGAGTTCAGGGCAAAATTTACAGAAACCAACACAGTGACATTTGATGACAGCAGCTGCGTAATATCTTTGTTGAAAAGTATACAAAAATCTACTAAGCTTAACGGTAACGACGGAGAGACAAGGTGTTGCGGCGGAGCCAGTTGGCGTAGCGACCACCACCACGGGTCTTGTTGTGGAGGTGACCCTTTCCGATGCCACGGTTCTGCTTGCCAATGGCGGTCAAACCACGAGCCTCACGACGCTTGTGGACGGGCTTCACGATCCAGTTGATGCGGGGGTCACGACGGATGGCCTTGTGCTGGGGGTCGACAAGAATGACCTCGAAGAACTTGTAGGTTGAGTCCTAAGGAGACAAGAACTTAGCAAAAAGAACGGGATTATCACAAACAACACCTGGACGCACCTGGTTAACCCAGTAAGAGTTCAACACACGCAAGTTACCGCACTTGCGGCCGACACGCTGCTCGGCAGTGGCACGGGCAGAGCGCTGGTACTTCAACTCAGCGATACCTTGACTGGCGGGCTTTCCGTAGACTTGTCCCTTGGGAGCGAGACGCTTACGGTTTCCACGACGAACACGGACACGGTAGATGACGTATCCCTGCTTGGCCTTGTACCCGAGACGACGGGCCTTGTCAGGGCGGGATGGACGAGAAGCGCGGTGGATCACGTTCAACTGTCGGAACTCCCAGCATCGAACACGAAGTAAGAATCGGAGAACATCCGACTGCTTCTTCTTGTAGAGCTCCTCAAGATACTAGACAAGGAAATGAGTGGGGGGAGTCAGGTTGCAGAGATACTCAATGACAACAAACCTTGTAGGCTGTAATTGTTCAAATCACCAACAAAAGAAATAGAACAAAAGGGAAAAGGAATAGAAAGCGTTAATGCCACGGCTCCCAAGGTCATGAATCAGGCCACAGCTCCACCCTCTGGGAGTGCATTCGACGAACGTAAACATCCGCCGAATGTGTGACCGATCTAAAAGGAGCACAAGACAAACTACTAACCACCCATGTTGCTTTATCTACTGAATGAAAAAGAGAGAATAAACCGTTAGTTTAAGTGCTGCTTCTGGAATGCCAGACGTGCTGCTGTTCTCCAAAGATAGCTCTGGGCTGATCGTGCAACGAACCCTCCTTCACAAATCCGCAATTGCCACCATGCGCACGACCCTACCGTCGCCATTCCACCCGAAATCCATGCACGACAAATTCTCTTCCGTCCAGCTTCAAATCCTTCCTTCCAGCGAGACTAGAGACGGATGGATGGATGGATGCGTGTACCTACCTCCAAAGACGTCGGATAAGGCGTCTATAAGGATATGTCGTGTCGAAAGGACGGAATCAGCTTTCGCAAACGATGCTTGAAGGCGATGTTCCCTGTCACGTGGATGAAAGTCGTTCGCGCAGCCTGCGCAGCCTGCGCAGCCCGCCCGCCGGCGCGTCAATCCGTCAACCAAACCAGCCGATGATCTAGCTCCAAAATCCCTCGTTCATGAGCGTGCTCTGGTAATGGGAGTGGTGCTCGCCGTTAAGCTTGGGGAGTCTACAAACTTTAGCGAAGGCGCCTTTTTTGCTGGAGAACTTTTCACTTGTTCCTTGACCTTTACCAATCTGGCAACCCAGGCTGGTGACGCTTCAATTTCCAATGGCAGTCGTGCTTCCTCTTCCGATACCTTGGCCAAAGACTTTGAAAGTCAACATGGATCAGAAACACCATCGGATAGCGCAGGACAATTGGTCAACTTGCAGTCGTATCCTGACACCATACACAACCCGGAGAATGGAAACGGAGCGCACCCTTCAGATCCAATAGACCAATCATACCGGACAAACACCCCCGGAAAGTCATCTCATCAGCTCGACTCACCCATATTTCCCATCAACACATCGACGAATAGCTCTTCATCTATATCAGGCCCGAAGAGCGCCGATGCCGCACACGCGGTGGAAGCAAACACCGGTTTCTCACGTTTCCTCCGGAAATCGATATCATTCTCCACGATTCGAAACGCAGTTGACTCAACGCTCAGTTTCTTGGGCACAAGTGACTCTTCGAATACGGCGGGGCAGCGGCAGATTCGAGGGAGAGCGGGTCCAATTGGTGTGACGCGGAATCATGACTATGAGGTGGCCAAACGGTCCGCCGGGGCGGTGGAAAGTTCGAAAAGCCAAGCGAGATTAAATTCTGACAGTGTTTCGCCCAATGCCTCAGTACATGGTGGTGCACCTAGTGCTGTTTCTCCTACGACCGAGAAAAGACCGGGATGGGGAAGCAGGCAACATGCTCTCAGATCTGCAACCAAGCAATCCCTTATCCGACCACCGAGTGCCCAAACTGTTACATGGGCTTATGCCCAAATGATCGGTCAATTTACGATCGATCCCGCCTTCGTAAAACCCAACGAATTCGAAGTGCTGAATAAGCAAGTCATGTATCGTGCCGTCGGAGGCCCTGCAGCTGGATCTGGTGGGGGCGGTATGTTGGGTTCACAGTCTAGCTCGGCCACTGGCGGGAAAGGTAGGAGAGAGTGATGTTCTTGGAACAACGGAACCTATGTTCTGAAGCATTTTTAAGATAGCACCGACTTCCCTGTGTATAGTACACCACCTTCCATCATTTTCACCAATCTCAAGCTAGAGCCTGGAGAGAGCAAATCATGTGCGCACATGTGAGCGAAGATGCTCTTTTACTTGCCAAGGAACTAGCTAATATCTTTACAGTCAAGTACAAAATGGAGCTGCCGAAGGAGCTACCTCCATCACATCGTGGAAAGGCAATTCGATTGTCGTATAAACTCATTGTCGGTGTTCAACGCGGTGGTATACACCAAAAGTCACAAATCTACCAGTTACCCTTCCGCGTTTTTAGCTACATTCACGGCAAGTGATCCGGATCTGTGACCCGTTTCTTCTGGCGGTATTTTAATTTTTGATATAGGGGATGGTTCGCGTCCTTCATACGATCTGAAAAAGCCGATAGTAGTTAGGCGGGATACTGCAATGATTGAGACTGTTGATCAGGATGACGACGTCTTGGTTCCTAGATGGTCGAAGTCTGGAACATTGGGTAAGTCCCGAGATCAAGACCGCATCCCAATTATATGCTTTGGTCTGATTTTGGCAATTGAGGGTAGAAGTCAGCCAATCTGCCAAATCAAAACATGCGACAATCAAGTTTGCCTCGGATTCTGAGGAATTTACTGATTGCCTGTCGCGGACGATGAACTTTAGCCAAATGTCGCGAAAAGGTTAGACTTTACTTTCTTTTGGATTATAATGTGTGACTAACTCGTGGAGCAGTCTCGTTTGATATATGCAAGAATAACGAGCATGTTGCCAAGTTCACGTTGGCAAAAAGCGTTTTCCGGTTGGGAGAAAAGGTGCTGGGCATCTTGGATTTCTCTGCTGGCGCTTTACCTTGCTACCGGGTAAATAATGAAAGCAAGGAGCGCGTATTCTCGTCTTCTAATTTGGATGTCGCCCTTTCTGTAGGTTTCGGCATTTTTGGAAAGTAATGAGCACATCGAGGACACATATGCCGTGAGATCCAATGATCTCTCCTCGCGGTTGACTCGGAGAGTGCATTACGAACAGCACATTTATACCCTCAGCACAAAGCGTCAAAGCATTGACCTTTACGTCCCCGTCAATCATTCCCCAGATTTCCACACCTCCGCTGGTGAGTGCCAACCTTCTCTAATTTGATAAACAAATTGGTAACATACCATGTTTGTTCTAGTTGCCGTCCGCTGGTGTCTGCGGCTGGAGTTTATCACCGGCGAGCATGGTCCACTGATGTATCAAAATTTCCAAGACCCTCATTTCTCTTCACTTCAAGCGAATTCTGTTGCCAATGTGGAAGCATTTGATTGCGTTATACCATTTAATGTGTATGGAACATACACAGGCAAATCGGTCCAAAGTATGCAAGTTTTTAAAGTACTGTAGACCATTATCATATCATCAATAGATTTGTATCTGAGCTTCGGTGGGTGTTTACAAACACTTTACAGTTACATGATGAACAAATGTATCACTGGGAAGGATGTTGCCACAACACTGACAGAACAGGCGGTCATACTAACCGCCGTCTAACAACGTAATTAAAGTGCTGTCATAAGGCTAATGATACTAAACGTCACATCCCCGGACACATCCTGTGGTGTAGAGCCTCGATCTTCCTGCGCGCGGTCAAATATATCTTTGCTTTCATCGATTATGAAGCAAAAGCTCGCAGGGCGCGCAGCAGTTGAGGGGAAAAGGTCGCAAGACCGGAAACAATAAATCAGTCTGCCGGTACTAGGAGCAAACAGAGTTGGGAGCATCTTCCGAAACGCCGTTTGCAACCAACACAGTGGCGACTCCATATTCCCAAAGACTTTCCGATGTCTTTCCTGCCCCCGTATCGTGCTCAACTCTTCTTCCGATAAGTTGTCTACTGCAAAGCTCCGTCTATGTTCCTCTCCAATACTATCTACTGCACGAGGAAGCCACTTTCTTCCCTTTGATCTCGACAGACAAAATAAGGGCTGTCCATCGTGACTTGTTGTTTTGACAAAGACGGGATAGAGTGCCCTTCGGGGAGGCGGTGGGTGGTATCTATTTAGTCGGTATATAAGGACTGATCCCCATCTCGATTGCACAAGATCATCCGTAACGGAGTGTATCCTCCCATCTATTTGTTCATCGTTGCTGAAAGCCGTCGGTGTGTTTTGGGGTGCTAGGGAATTCGCGGGCCAAGTAAGACTCGGCCACATAGCTAAAGCCTAGAAAATGGTCGATATGCTCGTCTCCTAGCGTTTGCACGGATGTATCACTCGGCGATTCTGCAAGTCCCATCGCGGTAAAGTGGTTATCAAAATATGAAGTATCTTCCGGTGACGTCTGTAGATTGATCAACCGCATCAGTACTAGTTCGATGGATTTTTGAGCTAGACTTACGAGATTTGGTATAAGGGGAGGAGTCACTTCCAGGCGGGCCAGTTGTTCCCAATTGGTCTTTCGGAAGAAAGAGTGTGACTTGACTTGCTTGGCACCGTTATCACCGCTTCCCAGACGCTTTTTTGGATCCTTCTTCAGAAGCTGTAGACAAAAATTGAGTTGAGTCGTTCAGCTTAAAAACCGCAGATAAGTGTAAGCGCACCTTTAAACACAAGTCTTGCGCAAAACTTGTCATGAATTTTGGGCACACGACTTTCTTCGTCAAGATGGCATCCATGATTTTCTTCCGGTTATGCCCATAGAAGGGTGGATTCCCTGTCAGCATATCAAAGAGCATCACGCCCAGACTCCAATAGTCCACGGCCTTGTCATATCCTTCCTTGCGATGGTCGTCCAGAACTTCCGGTGCCATGAATTCAATAGTTCCGCAGACAGTTTCCGCGCCCAAGGCAACCTTTGACAACCCAAAATCCGTGAGAAGAATGTGACCATTTGCGTTCAACAACACATTTTCTGGTTTCAGGTCCCGATAGATAATTCCTAAGTCGTGCAGATGTTCTACTGCCAGCAGTAACTCAGCGATGTAAAACCTTGCTACATCCTCACTAAACATCTTTTCCTGAGCCAGATAGGAGAAGAGCTCGCCCCCCGAAGCATACCCCAAAATAAGGTACAACTTTGCTTCTGTCTGAAAGGCGTAGTGAAGAGTGACAATGAATGGATGTTGCACGTCCTCCAGAATGTTTCTTTCATTTTTAGTGTGTTCGGCCCCCTTTCCATGCACAACAATGGAAGCTTTACGTAGAACTTTCATCGCGTAAAGTTTGCTGTTTTCTTGCAAAATCTTCTTTCGAACTAAAAAGACTTTGCCGTAGGCCCCTTTGCCAATAACGCTGACCACATCAAAGCAATCCAGCCCAACCTTTTGAGTTGGCTTCCATGCTTGCGTGGGTTGATTTGGAGCTTGAAAATTATGGATTTGTAAGACTTGAGAAACATCAGCGGCTTCTGAAATTCGTAACCGCGGCTTGTCTCCCGGAGAAGTGCTTAAGCGAACGTATGCAGTAGGGTCCAGTCGAATGGAGATGGATGACTGTCTTCGTTTGGGTCGTGTGGGACTGGAACTTTCGACCTTGAGACGTTCTGAGATGTAAGTCAGTACAATGAGCTTGCACTACATGGTCAAGGTCGCCTCTACCTTCACCGAACTCGTTCAGTGTTTCTTCAGTATCAAATGAGAAGACAAATTCAGGTTCCTGGTCTGTCCCATTCAGGGTGAGCGACTCAAAACCCGCGCGCAAACCGTCGCATAACTTGTCGTTGGCGTTCTTCTTGCTCGCAGCGTGATCGTCGGCTGTAACGAGGGCCATCAATAGTAAAACTGATGCCTGTGTGCCTTCCGCTTGCTGAGATGAGTGCTGGCAAATGGAAACGAATCAAAGCGACCTCCTTTTTTTTATAAAACAAAAAAGTAAAATTTCGCATTCCAAGGGAAGAGCGGAATTTGAAAGCCGAAGTGACGGACTGACATGTTCCATGCAGGTGACATCCTTGATGGTGGGAAAAAAAGTCCAACGTCGCAACTGCGAACGTACACCGGAGTGATGAAATGAACGAATGGAAAATGTATAAAAAAGGGACCTTGACAAGGAGATGTACATTGAAATACAAGACTCTATTTCTTAGCCTTCTCCTCCTCAGCAGCGAGCTTTGCACGCTTCTCCCGGATACCCTTGTGGCGCTTGTCTGAGCGGGCCATACGGAGGGTGGTGTAAGCCTGGACCTTGGGTGCGTCACCGATGGCACGCTCAATGTCGGTGTTCTTAGGCTGGACAACGGGGAGGATGGCACCACGGAGCTGAATGGCACCGGCGGTAGCGGCGGCCTGCAAAAAGATTGTGAGTCAAAATGGTCAGAGAGACGCATGTGTTAGTGGCAACATACATCGGCATCACCCTTCTTGGGCTTGTTGGCTTTCTTGGGGAAGACAATCAAACGGGTCTGGTATTCCTTCAAACGCTGAACGTTGGCCTCGAGTCCCTCAACAGAGCGGTTCTTGCGGCGATGGTCAACGGCAATACCAACAGTGCGGGCCTCCTTGCGACGGATACCAGCAGCCTACGGGAAGAAGCAAGGTTTAATGGAAAGATCTTCCTCAATTTTGAGATAGCAGAAAATCCAGACGTATATCGTAGCGTCTTCCATATCAACCTCCAGAACCACGCCCCGATGCTCCTTAGGGACGCACGAGTCCTCAATGGATCTTGCAACTACCATCAACTAACTGCCAACATCTGCAATGCGCACCTTGAGCTCTTCCAGAGTGAAACCACGGCCGGCACGCAACTTCATGTTGTACTTGACGGTTTGACCGCGGACAGCAGGGCGGAGAAGACCATCGACGGGACGGGGGGCGATCTGAGCGGCCTTCTTGATACGGTGAACTCGGCGGGACTTCTTCTTTCCGGGCTGGTCAAACCATGTTCGCACATGCAATTGCCTGCAAGTATACTAGTTAGTGCTTGCTCGTCCAGCGATCTGCTGATGCCGCTCGGCGGTAGTCACTCACCAGTCCTTGCGGAAGTGCTGGTTGGGTAAAACGTTGTTGTGCTTCATCCTGCCTGTACCTGAATGTCCCGGGACGTGCGATTCAGAGCGTCCGTGTGGGAAGGTTGGTCGTCGAACGAACGAGTGTTGCAAAGATTCGTAAATAGGACCTCTAACAGAAAATGCCCAGCCAATCAGAGCGCTCCATTCTGGCCCGTGACCTCGACTCGCTGCGCGATTTGCGCAGCACTTGGCTCCGCCGCGAATTTCTCCTATAGCCTTTCCGCAACAGACAGAGGGAGATGCTTCTTTGGGTGCCTTTACAACGAACCGGGGCACAACTGTAATGAGCAGCCACACACATGTCAAAAAGCATGCTTTGAAAGGCGTCGATAGTAGTTCCCTGAAGCCGTAAGGCGATGTGCGAAAAACAGTAAACAAGTGTGAGAGGGTGGGTTGGATAAAGTCGAAAATCTTGTAGAGGTTGTCCCTATTTTCTGCAATTTTGAGCCAGTCCAGATCAGTTCAGTCCAACCTGTCCACCTATCTTAAAGTTCAAAACAAAGAATCTCGGAAAAAGACTATTCAAAAGGAGTTGGGAATTTCGTGACGTTGGTTGGCGCGTACCTCCCTCAAAATCAAGCTTCAATGGAAGAAGTGGACCGTAAGATCTTGCGTGCTTTGGAGGAAACCGTACAATAACAACTGTCTGGCTAGTATTAGCAAGTGTTGCCGTGTCCCTGCCGGACGCTCTTGCCGCAGAACTTTACCTTGACTGGCTGTCATCGGCGTTGCGGCATTCGATACCTGTTGAAATTGCGACTGTCCCTCAGGATGCGAGGAGAAGCCTGGCCAAACAACTGGATGCACATGGTGGGAATGGGAACCGTTGTTTGGCTAAACCTCTCCTTACTTACTCGGGGCCATGGATCCAGGGGTGAAGCTTTGGAACACTGCTATTTCGGAAAACATCACCAAATGGCTATCATGTTACAGTATGAAGACATTATAGTTCTTGAACGGGGTCGCGGCTGATTTACTAATTGAATATCTGTTGAAAAGTTCGGGAAGCGGCGTCCCAGTTTATGATGGCATCAGCAGAGTTGCAAACCATTCCTAAAGGTATTGGATCACCTAAATATGCATAGAACACCGTCTTATGCCCTCCCCAATCAACAGCTGAAGCTTGCCTATCCTTGGCGCACATCCTGATCAGGGTTGCTGGATGCTGGCTTGGTACTTGGCGGTTTGTTTATATCCGTTGTAACGTTCACTGAAAGGTTCTTAGACCGGCAGCATTACTATCGAGCGAACGATACTCTGGAAAAGTCTCACAAGGTAGAGTAAATTGCTAGCGGTCTACATGTTCGCCAGCATTAAAAGTACGTAGCTGTTGGAAGAGTGTGTTAATGTAGGCGGCGACAGCGACCTGAAGTTTGCGAACTTGCAGCTGATGCAATCTTTCTTTGTTGCGGAAGCGGTAAGAAAAAATCACCATGTTAGATCAATTGCTATATCCAACATCATATCATTTAAGGATTTTGCGTTATCAGGAAGTGTTGAACAACTGCAGCAGATCAAAAATGCTTCACATTCAATGGAGCTTCTTAAAAGCAACTCCTCGCTGGTGAGTCCTTTTCCAATCCAAGAGTTGCGGGCCATTGACGCGATCCTTAGCTATCTGCGCTAATCGAATCGTCCCTTCGGTCTGCCAAATACGCTAATCGTGAAATTGATGCCATACAATGGTGCGACCTAGGATTGGAGTCCATCAGTCTCTGCGTGAGCCCGCTGTCTACCAAGCTTGAGGCTGCTCGGGTGGGATTGAATCATCCTTATCTGTTTGGAACAATATTCATATCTGTCTCAGATCCAACTGCTTATTTTACGAGCGACATGCCACCTTGAAAACAAAACCCCTGCATCCGCGCTTAAAGATGCAGAATTACTTTGCAAGGTAAAAGCCATCAGATTGGACCGCGTTCATTGCCTGAACCCTGTGAAAAGGTTTTGCCCGGTCGCGCTTTTTGCTACTTTTTGCGTATGAAGGCTTTGCTCCCAGGATCTACCCCCGAAAACGAAAAGAGGAAAGCCGTAATGCAAGGTACTCGCTCGCTTTATGTCGAGCGATTTGTCATGATCTATCCTTATCACGGACCACAGTGTTTCAGCAAGCAATAGAACACTGCTCGATCGAAAAAAACAACATCAAACATTTTCATTGGTTAGTCTCATCGTATAAACGTGTCCGAATCGCCTAAATGGAAAGTGGCAGCATGATAATGATCATGACAACGTCGCTTGGGTATGTCTGATGTTTGGCATCTCGACGCCTGTACATAACAGTTCGCCAAGTGTTTCTGAGGGACTGGCTGCCATCCATACGCTGTCAGCTCATCTCGAGGCAGTAAAAGGAGCGGATCGAGATCTCCAAAGCTTGCGAATTTGGAAGCTTCAGTTGCTTTTAAAGCAAATGATTGGTATTGAACAGTCTGAACTGGCACACGCGAACTCTCAACTTGGTACGTCTCCACTTTTGCTATCACTCATATTACGGCTTAATGTTTAACAACCCTTAGAGGAGTACTTGAATAATGATGAGATACCGCATCGCCGGGTGTACCTGGTAAGCTGGTCTCCAAAACCCAGGATGACGTGATTTAATTCGAAGTAGCTTATACTATGGCAAGCAGCGGAGCATGCATTCCAGGTTTGTAAACGAAAGATGCCGGGTCGTTCTACGGCTGCATTAGAAAGCTCTCACATGTTGCAGGGCGGATCGTATGCTTCCTCTATTCAGATCTTGCAGCTATCACTTACCATGATAGGAAGTAACACGGTTGATTTGAAAAACAAAGGTAGTAACGTCAATATGGTAGACATCAGCTTATCATTCGTCAGCCATAATCGAAAGGAAGATTGCCGTGTGTTTCATCCGGAGTTTTGACCTTGATCGTGCGCGCGACGCTGCGCTACGAGGTTCGTTTGAAGCAAAGAACACAATATGCTTTTTGTTGATTAACCGTAGCTTTAGCCCTTGAAGGATCTAACGAATCACTTTTCTTGGCCCTAAGCACCTTTATCCTTGCCGGGAACCCAGATGAAGGTAGCATTGAGTTTACAAAGGATGAACTCTCGATAACACTTTTCAAGCAGCGTTGAGCATCATAAATAAAATATCGTTCTCGGAAGACACCGAACGCTGGACATTAGCCGTCGCGAGAATGGCATACGAGGTAATGTTACTCCCTGCCGTGTGAGAGATCTTCATTCACTCAGTCTGATACGTACTTTAGGCTGGCGACAGAACGACGCTAGCAGAAATTATAAAGCGTTTCCTCGCAGCGTTTCCATCTTCGAACAAAATAAAATCGCCTGCTAAGTTGATGGTGCTTCTCCGGTAGTTTGTATACCGATTGTATATGGGATATTTCTAATGACAGGATGCGCGATAGTTGCCTCTTGAAGCTCAGCACAAGCGATGCGAGTATCACGTAAGACTTACTTCGGCCAAGGATGCTCTTCTTCTCATGCTAATAAAGACATTCGACATAGCGAGCAAACACTTATGGACTGCGAAGATTACTGTGACCAAGGTATTCATCAAGATGGCTGTTGTTGAGCTTAATCTCAACGCTACCATGATAGTGTACCAAATGTTACGTCTTCAACATGAAGAAGATGGCCAGGTTTCGCGTGATGAGTCTGATTGGTTGTACCGCACCGTGTGGAATCTGGCGTTGCGAAGCTCCCTTATGCATCATTACGATCTTTCTTGTCGTTACTTTGACAAAGCTTTGGAATGCTTGTCGTTTAAAATTCCTTCAACCCGTGAAGCATGTGAAGAGCGAAATATATGGTTGGTTCCTTTAGCAACGGACAAAGTACCAATGCTTACTCTGACTAGCCTTCTCGCAACTGCGGCTGCGCACTTGATCTTGGCCCGTCAAGCAACGGACGGAGGAAACGAGCACCTTATCAAGGCTCATGACGCTTTATGGAAGCTGGGTGGACAAAAGAATGGCCTTAAATCAGTCGCGGAGTCTTTGAAACGCAGTGGTATCCTATATCAAACGTTCTCTATGATGCTCGAAGTTTTACTTCGCCTGAATCGTTGGGACGAAACCCAGACGTATTTGAAGGTGTGCTTATTTGCAAGTTCATGCGAAATTTGATGACTGACCTATGAATCGCCAGGATATCCAGGATTTCGATGTTCCTGTTTCCATCTACGAGCGATTTGCTGGTACATGCATGCGGCCTTTTCATTCTACAGTTTACCAATCATGTCATTCTAGATCTCATCGTGCAACGGGAGCTGCCACAATCAGGTAGACGTATATGAGCATCAATTCGTTTATTCGTTAATCTCACTCAAATCTATAATTGAAAGTGGCACTTTCAATCCTACAGGTTGGGCACAAACTCTTTTTACCCGCTGCGCGACTAATCATTTCAAAGCTGGTTCTTGACCGAATACTAGCGGACGAAGCGGAGTTACCAGTCTTGAAATTTAGTCAATGGTGATACTCAACGTTTTTTTCTAAAAAAAAGTGCTATAACGCCGTGAATTCCAGGTTTCGGTTGTTGGTCCGTACGTCACTGGTCACTGCGAAAGCATCAACAATCAATCTGTTCAAAAAATTTCGATCCATGCTATCAACCACTTTTGCGGTATGGCCACACTGGTGAGTTGGAGTCCATCTCGTACATATATTAAAGAAAGAGTCAGAAATCATATCCTGAGGAGGAACTGAGATGGCTTATTATTACTGCATGGTGAGTATTTTCCATTATTGAGTTTGCATGTTACTCATATAACGTAGGAACGAAGGGTGTGAGCATTGGAGGTTCTAAGAAAATTATTTTCCCACGCCAAAAATACGCCAGTCTAATCTTCCTCTTAGTGCAAGCAAAGTTGGTTCGGCGAAAAGCTGGCTTGAAATATCCATCAGTTTGGCGTCACATCTTGCCGATAATGATTTAACGAGCAGAGTGCGTTGGCTTGTCTCGAACACTTCGTTTGATTATTGACTCTATCTATTCTAGCTGCGTAATGGCTTCAATGAATTCCATCAGCAGAATGCTACACATTTTAGCAACCTATTAGAAAACACTATTATTGAGAGATGATTGAGGTTCAGATCTCTTGATGCGTTTTGGTTGGCTTTAAATGACTACAATATGGCCATTATTCGAATGATTTGAGCAATACAGCCATGTTTTCCCGTGTAACTGTATTGCGTAAATCTGAAATTGAGATCGTTGGCCCTCGAAAGCTCAAAGTTGTAATGACAGCACCACTCTCAATTTTGAATGAACGCATTTGAAGCTTTTTCGTATATGGCTGGGAATGGCGCCCGTTGTTCGAGCAGACATAGTCCAATTCACGAAACAGCGGCGGGTTTTGACACATTTTTGCTAGAAGGCGACTCGCGTTGTTTTGATCGTATTTATTAGCGGCCGAGTTGCCGACAGCCTGAAATTTTGCAGATCCATCGGTCTTCAACATTGAAAGCACTTTGGTTATTTCCGCTGATGTTTCCGTTTGGCCTAGGATAGAGCAGACAGGTTGTAAACCCTCGGCAACAACTGTAACTTCAGATGATCCATCCTCAACCACGGCTCGAGCGATAGCCTTTAGTTCATATCCGACGTTGCATAAGTTCAGGCATTGACTGTTGATGCAGACCAAACCGCAATTTTTACATTCGCAAGAGATCCGAACATCCGTCAACCATTTCAAAATGCAGCGCACGGTATACTGAGCAGATAGGACCAAATCAGGGGCAGTGATATGACACAGTCGTAAGTAAAGTTTCTGGTTTTCTGAAGGTGGGCATTCGTAATCCGGATCAGAGCGTATCAATGTGCTTGCTCTTGAATCGGCCTCGATGTATCCGTTTTGAGCAGTGTACAACGTGGCACCATATACATTTATTCGTCTACCGGGGAGAAGTCCGAAACAATAGTTGTGTTCTTGGAGACGAAGATGCATTCTAAGTGTCTCCCCACCGCATAAGTCTCGCACAACTAGCGACAATCCAATTTTCTTTGATACAGATGGGGGATTCGTTCCCGATGCCATACGCTGCCGATCGTCAGAGCAGCTGTCGGCATCCCGTTCAATCAGAATCCCACGGAAAGAAGCAAGGTGCTCGAGAGATTCCCCGAACTTTTTCTCATGTCTATAGCGGCTCAGGACTGCGCCAACGTCACGAAGAGTTTCCTTACAACCCTGCACTTTTGACAGGATCTCCGCTGTCAAGCATGCGCTAGAGTCCGTGGTCGATTTTTGTGGAGGAGGGAGAAGCTTGATGCTGGATTCAGAGACAAGAGAGAGAACAATAGTCTCTAGGGCAGGCGCCGAAGAAGATTTTTTTGGTATCGAAATTCGGCGGGCCTGCTCAAGGACATACATCTTGTCGATTTCCAAAATATGGCGCGCCCCACACCACTCTTTCGTCAGTTGTAGTAAGCCTTGTACTGAAGGTTCCACTTTAGGTCCACCCACAGGAGTAAATAGCCCCTCTACAGTACAGTTCAGTGATGGCTCTTGATCGACGCCGCGTTCCTGTCGCAAAGGGGATATATGTGATATTCTCATCAAGATCCGATCAGGTGAAGCCGTCGTGCACCTGTCCACAAAGGCTTTGGACCAGAGTATATTGCTTCGGGTGACACTAACATAAGCTCTTCGATGACGCTCGATGAGCTTTCCCTCGCTAATATCATGCCATCTTTCCACTATTATCTGAAAATCTGCTAGCAAAGCTAGTGTGGGGCCTTCTAGCAGTTGTTGCATCGAGCTCGTCACCTCAACCTCAATAGAGCCAGATGTGTCAAACAACTCAAACTGCCCGCTGGCAGACGCACGAATGCACATTAAAACACGTGGGTTTAGAGTGAGATTCCGAATGTCTACTGTAGTGCATGTCCATCCTTTTCGCAACTGTTTCTTAGATTCGCTGTTCAGGAATTTGTCCAAGGATGCTATGATGTCGGAGAGGTGGGACAATTTCGGGATAGAATACCGATAGTTTGCCGTATCACATTCTGTATTGTGGCTAGTGAAAGCAGTTTCCCGTTTGGGGATCCAAGGTACATGGTTGAATGACACCATCAGTTCGCAGGCCCCGACTTGGCACCAAGATTCTATCGACTCCCGTGACCGTGGCAAGGCTAAGTTTTGCAGGCTGGCAATTCCCACTATTTCATCTAGAGCCCGTTGCAGTTGCTGAGCGAGCAGAATGTCCGGGATATTGCAGTTTGCCCAGCATTTCAACGCTTCTTTGCGATCTTGATTCGAGGTGATGAAGCATCGCGACACCTTCTCAGAGAATCGTTCAAACTTCACAGATGTGTAGGAACATGCTACCAGCACGACCCGCTTCTTCGTTTTCTCTCCATACAGGTTGGTCAGGCAGGAGACAGCGTGTATGTTGTGAAGACTCAGCTGTGCGCCAACACGAAGGCCACGGCCTGCACCACTCAGATGGTGGAACGTGGTGAAGAGCAGGAATCGATTATCTAGTTGGAAAATGCCCATCTTTACATCCACATGCTTGGTAATGCAACCACTGTAGGAAATAGTTGGAGCGTGACCTTTTAATGGGATCGCGTGAGACTTTGAATCGTTGTCGATCAGGTTTGCTAGCAGCCTGGTATCTTTTCTTATTCCGGCATCCGATTCCGTCGAATATTTGAGATTTGTCATACTAGAGCTCGATATGGTGAAGAGAAAGACCCTTCTGGTGGCAGAATCTGCACCCGAGTTACGGACTGACGCGACTTTAAGTCCCGTGCATCTGTAGCGCTGGCCAACGTGGATACTGGCGTAAAGAGGAAGTATTTCATGCGACGAGGGAAGGGATTGTTGGTACAGTACGAAAGCGGTCAGAACAACAGTTTCCGCTGGAATGGCGTCAGGCACTTTCACGTACGCAGCTTTGGAAAATCTGTTACCACATACTACTGAACTGGGTGTGTCAATTTGAAACTCAACAAAAAAGGTATACTGATGACTTTCCATCGTCATAACACTCTTTGCGCGTACGACACCCTCCAGTGACAAATAATCGAAATTCACGGGCGGCGTAACATCCGCTTTAGAGGCAGATTTCAAAAATTCGTTGGCGTTGGGAGTTCCATCGACTGGAAAGTTTGTCCGATAATCGCGAATATCTTTTAGTGGGCTCGACACAGGAAAGATACTTTGATTGTTCCCAACTTCCAAATAGCATCTTAAAGGTTGATCGTCGCTTTCCACGTCCCCTGATTGAATTCGTACAAGACTCCAGACAGTCAGATAAACAGTAAGTCCCAGAAGACGCGTATCAAATTCGACGAGTTCACACGGAATGGCCCCTGAACTATCGCAAAAGCATATGGCAGCTGAAAAGCTCTCCACTCTGCTCTCCGGAAATCTTTTCAGAGCTTCGCGCTTGGTATAGAACTGCCCTACCAGGACACCAGAGTCGCCCAACGCGCATTGCAAAGAACTGGGATCTATAGCGATCACACAATCGCGGGTAGAGAGTTTTGCAGCTAGCTCTTTGACCCTATATATGCGCCTGGGCATGCAGACACAAGGCAGCGTCACCTTGAAAGAGTTGTTGCTGAAATGGCGATCGCGAAGGAGGTCCGACTTTGCCAGTGAGTCCTGGTTTTGAAATTGAGCTGAGTTTTGGTACTAAGCCACGGAGCGGGGAGTGTCATGGCGAGGACGCTGAGGAAGCTCAAACTGCTTTTGTTCTTCTTGCACTTCGCCAAACGACCGAGACTTACAATGGCACAATACGAGCTTTACCGACGGTCTTCGCTGGGCATTGCCCTTACAGATACACTGGACGAGCTGATTACCGAGTCCCATATTGATCCGCAAGTCGCAATGAAGGTCTTGTCTCAGGTAAGTCAGCTCCTAACCGACAATGTCAAATGTCTGCTCACGCTGTATCTCCCATTTTGCAGTTTGATATTACCATTGCCGAGGCTCTTCATAACCGAGTCAAGCCAAAAGCCGCCATCAAGGTATTGTTGAAGCACTTATAGTGTTGATGTCTTTGTGACGCCAGCTGGGAACAACCTTGGTTCTCATTTTTTCTTGTTGCTTCCTCTTTTGTGTCTTGTTTGGGGAACACTACAGGGACATCTCCACGTTTACCGGTTTTGCGATGACGTGTGGACGTTTATAGTGGATAGGCCGGTGTTTAAATTGGAGGGGAACGAGACAGTATATGCCGATCGGATAAAGGTGGTGGCCTGTACGGCGAGGGCTCCACCGGGAGTTAAAGCAGATTGAAACTGATATCGTCGTTGAGATTGTGCGAGGCCCACTGGGTTGTGCCAGGTGGTCTACTACATGCACTTTCAAATTTTGTATGAAATTCAAAACTGTTGCGCGTTCGAAAGTATTTCAGATAGATTTTCCATCCAGCGAATCTTCTAAATTGATTGTGTATGTACATATGTTTGCTACCTAATAGAGTTGACTGCAGATTTAGTCGTTCGCTGCGCTAAAAAGCCCAAAATAATAGTATAGCATACGCCGTTTACGCTCCATACGGGTGGTGAAGTCTACACAAAACTACCTTAATCCCCGCCCAAATTCCGTAGGGCGTTTCTGAGTAAATCAACATCGAACGAGCCGTGTGCCTCGTCCCAATATTCTTCAAACTCGCTCATTGAACCGCTTTCACTCGGCAAAACTTCTGTATTGGGCCCCGTTGGTGTGGCACTCTCATGACTGACCATCGAAAAGCGCCCCTCTCGCCTTGTTTGATAATTGCGAGGAAAATCCGACACCTCGCTAAACGCACCGAGCTATCAAGGGCATAAGATACTTTTCCGCATGTTGCAACCGTTGAGCGAACACTAGCCATACCTTTTTCAGTCCCTCATACACGGTCTCGTAGTTTTCCAGCTCGGCCCGGACGCCGCTCGCGCAATGTTCCAAAATGTATTCCATGTGCTGATGTGACATGATATCATGCATAGACTGACTTTCGATAGTCAGTCGCTTTACTTCGTCCGCCAAACTCATTCTGACATTCAAGGACTGAATAATGCACGGGTTAATTGGTCAGTAAATTATCAAGATGGAACAAAAAGTACAACCATCCTACTGATTGCAACGCCTTGACGTCCCGTGGTTTCTTCTTTCCAAGCTTATGTGCCTTATCTTCCTCGATATTTAATCGTTGGACCAATTGCGTAATGTGTTTTTTGTTCTCTGCCTGCTTGCTGCTAGCCCGCGCAGCGATTTCCTGCAGATCACGACTTAATGGTGCCTCAAATTCCCGCTCCAGTGTCTCTCCCTACCCCACAGGTTAGAACTTGAATCCTCAAAATAGGAAAACCCATAGAAAACCCACCCAGGTTTGGTGCGCATTTGCTATGAGATGCGTACTATCTATAAGAAAGTCCAGGTCGCCTATGACATGTGGTCGCTTTATTGTTGCTGAAAGAATGACACGCGTTTAGACTATATCACAGACTACAGGAAAGCCTGATATAAGACAAACCTGCTGGTACGAATTCAGCAATATCCTCCAACTCTCTGACAAATGTTTCACTAGCAGCAGCTAAAGCCTGAACCTGGCGGCGGTAAACTGCCAGCGCTTGCACAAACGATTGATACTGCCGCATGGTCAAACGAGGGGGAGGTAGTTGTGCTTTAAGGAGCTTTGGATCATTTGGCCCTCCTAAACGTCCAGAAATCATGTCAGCTTTTTTTCCTTTGAAATGCCATGCCGCAGATTGAGTATCTTACCCGCAACACTTGCAGACGAGTCAAATCTCCCGGATGAAAAGGGTGCGATAGCATGTGACGGCTGATGAGGAAATCTGGAATGACTAGGTAAACCTCTCGGCATGCCAACCTGATTCCGCATATGATGGAAGGACTGTAATGACTGGGTTCCCAATTTCTCGTCAATGCTTATCCCAGAGTCGGCTCCGTGCCGATGAAAGTAGGAGAGCACATCCCCCATCGCGGCTGCCGCTTGAGCCTGCTCAGGGGATAGCAACGGTGTAGGATTTGATATGTCATTTTTTGATATTTTGGTCGGTTTTGGTGGCATGATGGAAATCCAGAGTGGTGAGGGATAGGTTTATGTAAATCGAGGGCGTGGCCGGCCGGCCCCTAATTTTCGTCTACGTCCCGATTGATTTCTGACGACAAGAAGCACGGCAGTAGAACTTTCGAGCTATGAAAGCAGGAGAAAAGTCCTTTGGATTTTCGTTTATACTTGTGGTCCGTGCAAAGTTGAAATTGCGAAAACTTTTTGTATTCGAAAGGTGAATGCCAGCAACACAAATGATGGAAAGGTATCGTCGCAAGCGAAGAGGTATGTATGTGACAGGGAAATTGATACGAAAGAATCTACGAATTCGTTGACATTTTGGAAAGCGTTTCATGAAATTCATGGACGCTTGTTCAGTGGCTTGGCTTCCAGTGCCACACGAAAACTTGGACTTTCGCCGAAATGAAACGTTCAAACCGTAAAATCAAAAATCTATGATGACAGTAAAAGGATAGAGACAGATGAAAAAGGTCAACATATCTAAGATCTGAAAACACTTGAAGGTAACAGAAGCTGCGATAACTAAATCGAAAAAAATAATAATCTAAGCTGTGCTCAACTTGAAACGAGCACGAAGTTCCTGTGTAATAGCTTGGATGTCCTGCGCGAGACCAGATTTTCCGTTCAGGATGTCTGCATTCTCGAGGGCACGACGCTGGAGGTAGGGAATAGTGACTTCAATAGGCCCGTATGGGATATACTTGAAGACCTTGTAGCCAGAGGTTGCCAAACCATGAGTCGTGCCGTCCTGCATGCCCATCAACTGAGCAAAAGCGACAGATCCTTCTTCGGGGGCCAGGCCTAGACTCTTCATCTGGCGGCACGCTCGCGCTACGGATTCGTGGTTGTGGGATGCGATGATGAAGGAGAGGGGGCGAATTTCGTCGCTTGGAGGAGCGGCATCAGTGGTGGAACGGGGGCTGGCAGCAATCTTTTCGAGGAGGTGGTCAATGGCTTTATTGTAAGTGGCATGCGTGGCAGAAATGTCGGGGTTGATGGGGTCACTGATTCCAAGTTCTTGCGCGCGCTCACGCTCGGAATGCATGTAAGCACCGCGAACAATCTTGATACCAAAAGCATAGCCAAATCGTTCCGCGCGCTCGACATCACTGACCATGCGCGCATAGCCATCCTTGAGGTATAACTGATAGGTGTTGTAAATGATGGGACCTTTGCGCCCCGTCTCGTTAACACCGTGCAGTGGTGGGTTGTACAGCTTGCAAAGGTTGAGACCCACGTCGTCGACGGCAGGTTGGAAGTAAGTCTGCTCGGCATCGACAAGAATGCGTACGCGCAGATCTTGCGCATGCTTTGCGACGCTGTTGATGTCGGGTAGAAGGAGATCGGTAGTAACAAGATCTTCCTTTGTCAACAAGTCAACATCAG
This sequence comes from Phlyctochytrium arcticum, assembly GCA_025602905.1. Lineage (NCBI taxonomy): Eukaryota > Fungi > Chytridiomycota > Chytridiomycetes > Chytridiales > Chytridiaceae > Phlyctochytrium > Phlyctochytrium arcticum. The sequence goes on along the minus strand of JAHLKI010000013.1, from coordinate 726,736 downwards.
GGTTTGTGGGATTGGTGTTGTCTGTGGCCAGCAGTTTGGCACACTCCGAGTTGTAAAGTGAAAAGACATCCAAAAGATCGGTAGCATCCACAAGACCATCTCCGTCCCGATCGGCCCGTTTGAAGCAATTTGCGGCCGATTTGCCGTGGAGGGCCGGGAATACTGATGAGAGTGACTCAAACTCTTTCAAAGTAAGCTTTCCGTCGCTGTTGGTGTCGACAGTCTTGACAGAGTTTAAGAGCAACTGAAGGGTATTACTCCAGCGCTGCAGAATGAGAGGTGGGACAAGGGCGGTCACTTTGAGAGCAATCAAACTTCCAGGCGTTTTGCTGGCAATATCGATACTTTCTCGGAACATGGCTGCAACTTTTTGACATTGTTCTTGAGCAGCAGTTCCAGTGAGACTTGCTGCATCCACGTCAGCTTCCAGCGCAAGGTCCAGAATGCTACCAACATTGGCTGCCTTGAACGAATCCATTGTAGGCACAACCTCAGCCAAGTTTTCACCTCCTAAAAAGTCAAGTCAAATTAATCAACTGAAATTGTGGTGGGTCTCAAACAACTTACCACAAAAGTGACGGAAAAATGTATGTTTAATGCCAAAGTAGACGGGGCCGTGCAACTTCAGCTTTTCCGCCCATTCTATGATGTAGGGAGATGATTGGACCAGGAATGGCATGGAGCACATTTGAAAGACGAGCAAAGAGTTGAGCAGGTCCATAACTGAGCGGGATTTGTAGGGTCGAACTGGGGGTTTGTCGGTTGGTCGCGGGAGATTGGGGGTTTCAGAAGATGGAGCTGCACCATGACCATGCCCGGCACCGGGGGAAAGCGTGCCTGTTTGCTGCGCCAATGCAGATGCATGGACTACGGCTGGTTCGCTAGTGGCGACAGCCCGAGTGCTGTTCAGAGATCGGTGAAACGGGAGCTGACCCACCCGTGGGGGAATTGAGCGATGAGAGTGGCATGATGCCGCGCGGTAGGTCGACGGTGGTGCGAGGGTGCTGGTCAAAGACAGAGATCGGGTATAAGAGGGAGAAGTTGATACACTGGTGAATGACGGAGTGCGAGAAGGCAACGAGCGGAGTTGACAGGTCCGCGAGACGGGACGAGAAAGGAGAGCGGAAGCCATGAAGGAGATTGATGATACTTGAGGACTTGAATACAAGGTAGCAATGCGCTTAAAGACAACTTGTAATGACGGCCAGGTGCAAAGAAAGAGTGCTAGGTGCCAAAAAGACGGAAAAAAACGACAACAACGAGACGACTGCTATAATCAGAGTAAGACGGCGATGCGGGGAAGCAGGAGGATAGGCAGGCAGGCAAGCGTCTGCGGCGACGGAGCGTCCTGCAGGACCTGCTGTTACGATGTGTTACGGAGAATGTTGCTGCTGTTGGTGGAGGAATGCCGAGGGCGAAACGGCCTGGAGCGATCTGTTTTTATCCCCAAGCGCTGAGCGCCCAGCGCGTTTCCCGGTTGCGTAAGCACAGCCAGCAGCAGACCACAAGGCCCAAGATTCCCGCCGGTGGACAACCGCCCCACCTGATGTTATTAAAAAAGATGGGTGGGTGAAGGGATTCCTGGGATTTTCAAGCATCGTATTGGTCCTTCCCGTCGAGTCCTTTGATGTCGGGAGCAAAGGCGCTGTCACTGTCAGGAATTTGAGACGAGGTTTTGGAGCAACAATGATCCTTGGTAGGCCGGAAATAGCCATCAGATTTGTGGACTGAGTATTCTGCGAAGTACCCCACAACAACACCTGCAACACCATGTAACAGCGTATGCCGGCCACACTGGCACACTCTGTATCTTTGCTCGAGTTGCCAATGTACATTTTGGAGTCGTGGAAACTCTGAAAAGCATGACTGCAAAACATCCCGGTTTTCGGATTCATGTTTTATTGGGTCTGCCAGGAGTCTGCCAAACAAAATGTGATGAATCTAGAGCCCAATTCAGATTGACACAGATCCTGGGCATGGTACGGTAATGCATACAAAATACGCACACTGTCGGCAGGCCTAGGCCCCTGCAATGCACGCCTAAACGCTTGGGGGTATAAAATTTGATTGAAAAGTTGGTTTGGGAGTGTCCAGCATAGCCACTCGCTCTTTGGAGATTTCCCACAGTTCCCCTACTGGTTCCCCTAGAGGAAGGACATAGATACTCCTAAGTCGGTCTACACAATCCTAGCGGTCCGTAGCGCAGGTAGTCGATCGCACTAGGTTTGGCGGACAGATCGCTCAGGCTTTGCATTGTCCAACGCGTGAAAATAATCCAAACGAAATCTAGTAGCAAGTCCGTCTTGTTTATAGGATCTGCAAGTGTGTAGAACACTGAAAATTTGGGAATCAAATAATCCTATGCCGCAACGCAAGAAGATAAAGCATCCAGACTGAAAGCTTGATCAAAAGGGTTGATGATGATTCTATAAACCTGCGAGTCTCCCTATTCAAAAGTGGTAAACCCTCTGTGAACCTTTCTGAAAATACAATCATGCAAGGAAGCTTTTCATTACACACAGGCATTACACACAGGTATTTACAATTAACAAAACGACTATCCAGATAAGATATGCCTTCACTTGTGCAAAAAAGTGACGCAAAGAATAATGTCATATACAAGAATCACCCTCCCACATAGGTACACTCCCTGGCAATGTGACCGGATTTGCGGCATTTGCGGCATATTCGAGTATACTGCTGTTGCTGACCAGTAGCCGTAGGCGTATCCGCACCGTACTTCCAATCTGTCGCAGGCGAAACACGTTGTGCGTGAATTGTAGCCGTAGGCGTATCCGCACCGTATCTCCAATCTGTCGCAGGAAAAACACCGCTTCCTCGTTGCGCATGAATCTGTGCTGATTTGGACTTTCGCAGTGATCGGTCCCTGGGAAGGCCGTCCCCTTCTGTACTTCTGGGAGACATATATAATCCATTCAATTCATAGCGTATGGTGGGTTCTGGTGAGCGGGGCGCTGGACCGGGATTCTGAAGTGGTTTGGCGCTGCGTCTGCGGATAGCACGTGTAGCCCCGTTAATTTCGACCATGAGCTCCCTGCCCACGTCCTCCCTAGACTCGTGGTTTTCGACCCGCAGAGCAGACATGGAACGCGTGAGCTTATCCACAGAGGCCGCTTCTTCATGATTGTCCCGCCAGTTTTTCTTGCTTGACGTTCCAGACTTGGATTTGGGAGTTCCAGTGCTGCTGCTAGATGGCCTAGAGGATTGATCTACAGCCACTGCCCGCACACCATGCACCTCGGTTTTGAAATTATCGCGTATTCTTGTTGCGTTCCTGGGCAAATCAACCTCAGATGATTTGCCATTCACAGCGGGTTTTCGATCATCGCGTATTCTTGTTGCGTCCTTGCGCAGATCAAACTCAGATGATTTGCCATCCCGTCGAGAATCTACAAAGGACGTTTCCCTCGCAACAGTTGATTTGACATCAGTACTGCGTTTTCCCATGGAGACATCACGAGAGCCCCTGAGACTACCACTGGGTGGAGCTTTCGAGCGTGCGCTTGCCGACCGTGAGGTTTTCTTTACGTTCCCGTTCCTCAAATCAATCGACCAAAGCTCTTCTAATTTCTGATGCAAAACCTCTTTATTTGCATCCGCTTTGGCAGATACCTCTTTTGTCTCCTCCAAAACTCTTCGCATGATTTCTTGGGCGTCGCAACCATCCCTCTCTGCCTTCTGCATCAAAACAAGTGCTCTACGCATCTCCAAAATGACTTTGGACGGGTCGCGCACTCCACCGGTGGTGTTATGAGATAATTGAAAAGGGTCTTCAACAACAAGTATCAAACCGAGCTTCCGCTTCCACTCGGAAAGCGTGGCCGGCGTCTCGCTCAGTACTGTGCCGGTTCGAACAGAGACAACATGGTTTGGGCGGTAGATAAACTCCCATGCGTGGTAGTGCAAGAATTGGTAGAATAGCGCAGCAACTCCGACGGGGCCACTCCAAACGTCATAAGACGTCGAGGCTTCAAATCGTTCTTTGTAAGGCAAAAGGGAGGCATGGGAAAAATCGCGGAGAAAGGTCACATCCGCGGTATGTACAATGTTTTTTGGAGGTGGGATCAACGCCTCGACCTCTTCTCCCTTTTCGTAAAGGTTGTCGTAATCGCCGTCAGCCATATCTTCTTTGTCTTTCTCGATTCTCTCCTGATCCCTCCTCTGTTGCCTCTCCTCCTTAACAGCTCGTCTTCGGTCACGATACTGGTTCATTCGGGGTTTTGGCTTTGGCACATTCAGTAAAACGCGCTCTTGACCATCGTACAACGCTTGTAGTGAGGGCAAGATGCCACGGATTTGCAAAAAGTTAATCATCATGAGAGCATATGCATAAGAGCTAATGGTTCCTTGAATATCTCGCAAATTAGATTCGCAATCGATAATATTTGCTACAAATCAAAGGCATACCTCCTCCTGACGGATCATTCAAGTCACGATTGACCGCCCACAACTTGAGCAACATGATCAGCGGTTTGACCCTGCGATCCAGCGCACAGTACGTTGCAAGTAAATGAGAGTTGTGAACACCAAGAAGATTGCCAAAGTTGGCATCGCAATGCATGCGAGTGCTTGGGTCAAAAAATTTGCAGATTTGCACGCGCGCCCCGGGAATAGGCAAAACTTTCTTCATTCCCCAGTTGCGCAGAGCTCTGGCTAAACGATGCATGCTGGTCCATTCGTCCATTTCATCTTTATCATACTGCTCCGGGCTCATAATTTCAAAAGTCACGTCAACATCTGACCAAGCAAAGCCCAAGCCGTTCACACTGGAGCCAAAAAGGTGGGGTTTGATATTCAATTGGCGATAGTGAATCTCGAGCATCCTGCTTATGTTTTGTATAAATCGCCGTCGGAGTTGATCAAAATTGGCGTTGGGGGTAAGGCACTGGAGCATGTCATAATTAGGAACAGATCAATTCAGTAAAAACGGGTATCTGGTATACTCGCCTTCTCGTACAGTATCTCTTGGAAGGACCCCAAGGCAGCGTACGCCGCTTCGCTCAAATTTGGCCTCGGCCGTTGGTCTTCCATTGAAGGAGGAAGTTGACCCTCTTGAAGAGATAGGCGGTTTGAAACCACTTTCCTTGCAATTTCCTCATAGTTTGGTCGTGAGAGGTTCAAATTGATGAGTGCCAAATCTGCAAAATCAAACTCGTCTTGCGCCGAATGCTTTTTCGTTTGTTTCAACTTGATGATGGCTTCCTCCTCTTCGGGCGAGACTGCGACGAGTTTAACGCATCGATTTGTGACGAAAAACTCCCAAGGCTGGCCCTCGATTAAGAGCAATGGCTTGCAAAATATGAAAAAGTTTCGGGGTCGAAAAATTCTCACGTAGGATGACAAGAACGTTGTCTCGGCTTGTTCTACTAGTTCAATGGGAGCATTTTTCAGTAGCTCCTTCCACTTTCTTTGAATTGCAGCTTCAATGGGAAAAAGGGAGGGATTCTCTACGGGGCCTTTGAGAAGGTCAACCCAAGTCTGCAGAACCACATTTCGGGTCAAAAGATCAAAGGCGCCGGCAATGTCAGTGGAAAACTTGTCGACAGAGAGTGATCGTTCTGGTGAAATATAAAGGGCAGCAGCACCTAGTTTGATTGCTTCATAATCCAAGACTCCTATGATGAACCGCTGTAGTCGGCTTTCTACTTCTGTTCGATCTTCGCTTGTTGATTCTACGGCAAGGTTGTTCTTTGGTCCGACCGACTTTCTTCCTGCTTTGGGTGTGCCTGGCGCACTGCGGTGTCCGTTCTGGAAAGCGCCGTCTCCCATCATTCTTTGCCCATACTTGTTAAAATGTCTTGGGAATGTCTTGGGAAAGTTGAGGGGTTGGGACCAGAAACGCGGCCACATGAAATGACAAACAAGGACAAGCCAAAGGACAAGCTGCTCGAGCGCAAAATAGGTTACAGTATACGAAACTCTGCTATGTGTATTTACAAGGGCTACATTCAGGATATGGTAAATCATCCGAGGTGCACTTAGAAAAGACAGCTATTGTAAGTGTTTCCTAACTTGTGAAAGTGGGAGGTAATTATCTACGTAAGTTACAGCCTGATCTGGATGAGCAATGGTTTCGCTAATCAGTCTCAATTGACCGACTTGAAAAGGCCCCGAAAGGAACTGCCAGATGATGGTGCACTGGTTTCGGAGTCGGGGGCCTTGGGTATAATGGGAATCGAGGCTTGAAGACATTCCAACTTCCTGCCGGCAGCTACTAACGACAAGTCTAAAACGTGCGGTGAAAGGCTGCTATCTCTGAAGTGAGGCGGGCAACTGTTTCTGGCTCTCGTAGCGTGAACAGGATGCGGCCTCCTATGCAACTTCTTTTTGGTCGCGTGGATCGGATTCTTGCGGAAAGACGATCGTGTGTTGATGCAAGCGATTTGTTTCAGCAACTTCAAATAGTTGTGTAAAACCCAACGGGAAATACAATAGGGTCATCTGGCCTTGATGTTGGGAAGTCCCAGATGTCACTTTCTTTATAGAGGAGGGTATGGTAAAGTGCGCCTGCAAGCTGAGATTGCTCTGCCGAGGTGGACGTAACCACAGGAGCGGAGCTTGGATCTGACCATGACTTATTTGACTGTCCCTTCAGAACCCTCGACTTCTAGGATTGACTACTGCGTAATGCTGGTAGGGCATCCCCGGGGGAATCCCGGTACCATGACTGCTGCGCAATGTCAACAGACCGCTGCCGACGCGTGTAGCCTGTGTCCGAACCTTTGCTCTACGATTTTGGAACCAGACCTGCACTGCCCGAGGCGTCATATTGACCATCGCAGATAGTTGCTTGCGACGTTCAGGATCTGGCATTGTTGTTTCAGTTTCGAAAACTTGCACCAGGATGTCGCGTTGCCAGTCACTCGTCTTGGTTCTCCGTTTCTTTGGGGCGTATTCTTCGCGATGGATCTGTTCTGCTACATCTGCCATAGTGGACATGACAAACGTAAAATCCCCGTCGTCTTTCGGTTCCACTAGCGACGCAGCTTGCGAGGCTGCCGTGGGGGTCGAAGGTGCTGATGCACCGAGTAGAGATCCTCCGTAGGATGGGATAGTCTCTGACTTGACATCTGAACTTCCGATTCGCCGCCTCTGGTATGTGGTGCGTTGCACATTGTTCTGCCTATACGCGTCGTATGATGACACTGCTGACGTGGTATGTAGAGCTTGAGGGGGTGGCGAGGAGCATGGCGATGGAGTTGTCAGAGGCACGGTATAATTCGATACTGCCGGAGAGGATGGCAATGAAATGGGAATGTCAAAGTAGTTCAGAGCAGATGAATGGACTGCGCTAATGGGTGCACTGAATGAGCCATTGCCTGAGTATTGTAGGTTGTATGTAGTGATTGGCCCATAGGGTGAGTACTGTCCGTTGTAAGGATTTGGATTATAGGGAGATGGAGGTACTTGAAGATTCAGATGATGGGGGTAGGTACTTCGAACGTCGCTTGATGCTTGGGAATGATGCAAATGGCCCAATGAAGCAGATGTCGGCTGGTACGGCGCTTGGCGATAAGCGAATCTATGATTTGAGGGTAGCATGCATCTGGCTCTGGTGCAGCAAATCCTGGAGATCAATGAACAAAAACCCACAAGAAAAGAAGTAGAATATAATAGCCAACCTGACAATCCAATCCCGAATTGCTGCTTGTTATGTGAGGCGATGTGCTGGTCTCCGCGCGACATTTTCACTGATTCACGCGTTCAGATCCAATATAAATGTTTCTTACATCACAAACATGACACGGATGAAGCTCGTATTTAGTAGACCTATCAAGCTGCATCTGTTCCGCAAAGCGGTGCAGCTGTTACCCTGTTGCGATTCGGCGCACATAGTGTGGCGGTCGGCCGCAATCGGGTCGGCGTATATAGAATGTTGTGTGTGTTACGACGGGGTGGTGAAAGAACGTGTTATTATGCATGCATTCTCGGACTCGAGTACTCGTATTCTGGTATTGTATTGCGCGAGAACGGCCACATCAAAAGTGTTCAACAAATCCTGCTCAAGATACCCCTTTGTGGCGATTAAGGTATTGCGCGCCTCTGAACCTGCATTATCTGGGCGGACAGAAAAAAAAAGTTCAGAGGAAGACAAATCATAATATTGTTTATGGTGCATGTATCGTTGTCGGACATAACATGAGCTAGTTGAGATTAGGAAGAAAAAAAAGTATGGGTTGCATGCAGCAGCAGCTGCAAGTTGAGCCCGCAAGTTCCCGCAACTGATCAGTGGTATCATAATTTGTTCCTATATATGCTCCGGCTTTTAGACGAAGATCAGCGATCGCTCATATTGTGATCCGCAACCGCGACTAATAGATTGCATACGAGCATTGATTATCGCAGCTTCCGAGCCATGCATTCCTCGCATTGCCTCGCCGTGCCAATGCCTCGCAGGTTGCTCTCGGATCGGAGTTCTACTCGTAAATATCGATACCTGGTTTGCACCGACCGTCTGTTCAATTCAGGCTGCGCCGAAATTGTGTACCGGTACCATTATACTCGAGTAGCCAGCCCATACTAAACCCAAAACGGAAGATTGACAAGTTACACAAGGAGCACTATATTCTGGCCAATGGGGCAGCGCCGCGGGTTGATATTATTTTGGAGGCAGTGTGTCTGTGCAGGTGTCTGTGTGTAATTTTCCAATATGATGCGTGTCATGTCATGCACATTGGCAGTGTGGTGTCGACAAGTTCCGATGGGAGTAAGGGCCTGCGTGATATTACAAAACCGCGGTCGGAATGTGACCTGTTTTCGAGGCTATGTGCGGCCATCAAAGGTGTCCATAATGTGTTAATCCTTTCAGCAACTTTAACAACTTTGGCAGCTTTGACTTTGTGACGGCTAGGCCGGACAAATTCCTTGTCAAAACCGATCTCTAGCCTTGGCTAACTGGAATGAACGCGTGGCGGCTCAGGGCTGCTACTTCGGTCGTTTACTTTGATTGTTTCGGGTTTTGTTTCACCGCACAAAAGTAATCACACTCATACACGTATTTGAGCATGCCTGTACTGTTACCGGTATACGTGGTCTTTATGCTACGCTCATTCTGGAAGTGATGGAAGCGGCATGAACTGATGAGCATCGCATAATGACCACGCCGCCAGCTGTTTTGTGAACCTACCTCTATTTTGAAGCCGAAGGACGTTGCCAATGCCTTCAACTCCTCCAGTGTCAGTTCCACCGAGACGTCATTGCTCATACCCTCCCAATGATACAAAAGCGGTCCTGTAAAAATGTACCATGAGCACTATCTTTCTTATAAAGAGACTCTCCATTAGCCTACCCAAATTGATCCATACACCGCCAGGCTTCAGCGCGTTTTTGATAATCTCAAGGTATTCAACTATGTTCTTCGCCGTGTCCACGAAAAAACAAGTCACTATCACATCCCACATCCCTACGTATCGCCAGTTTAGATCCAACAAATGTGTGAGAAATAGTTGTATCTCAAACCTTTTTGACTTTCGTCGCCATAAACTTCACAAAAGTCGCCGGCGACCATAGAGAAATCGGCAGTGGAAGGCAAATCGCCGGGCACGACATCAGGTATCTTTACTGCACGCAGAATGCTGTCGTTGTTGTGACTATTCGAAAATGTGTGTATCCAAGGGTAAATCTCAAATTGATCCGGATGACGAGCCCTTGAGTGAAGCTGTCAGACAAAACGCAAACCTTCAGAAATTGCAAAGGAACGCACTTGTTTAGAATGAAATTGGATCCCAGAAGCTAATGAGAAAATAAGCCTGGTGTACTTCACATTGATGAGAGCTACCTATACCATGTAGAAGCTAAATTCGTTGCCTAGTTGGAGCCTTCGTCAGTGGAATGATCTTACGTTTCATCGGATGGGGGAGGGGCAAAACTGACCTTGGCATGAGAACCCACGTTTGACAATGTCAAAGGCCAATCGCCCAAGACCAGCTCCGGGTACCAGTACCTTCAGTTGACCGCGTTCCTCGGGTGTAGTCATGGGAAATCTGGCCTCCAACTCATCAAGAATAGGCCCATATGTCACATCTCTCTCGGATCGCCCCTGACAACAAATCCTTAGACCTTCTGCGAGCGATGCACATTCTCAATTGAGCCATTGGCTTCGTACCTCTTCTGACCAGTCCCGAACGAATTGCCGTAACGTAGTTCGCACCTTGTCCAGATCACTCTCCGTCACTCGCACAGCCTTTTTGCCATCTTGCCTATCTTGTTGCCCATCGTCATCGTGTCCTTCTATTATCTGATTGATGAATTCAAAATTCTTGTTGACTCGCTGCTCTGCCTTCGTTATGCGATCTATGACACTGTGTTGGATGAGTTGTTGGTGGGCCTTGGGAATCCGGCCGAGATCGCGTCGCCGTTTAGCAAAGCTCGTTAGAGACAACAAACGATATTGCTTGAATGCTCTAATCACTCCAGAAAAGTGCTGGGCCTCCAGAAGCCGGTCTTCCTCAGGTACAGAGTCTGGATCGTTTAAGAACATTTCGTCCATTGGCTCTGAAAATAAACAAAAGCTATGGCAAAATCTGTTAACCAAAGATCGCCCCCGCAACCCTAACCGTAGAACTTGCTTATGTAATGAATTCGGCGAAGACTCCGCGCCTCAACGCCAGCGTCCTCAACCAACGAGTAATAAATCGCAAGAGGAGCGCTAGCCACTTTTAAGACAGGATGTTGTTGGGAAAAGAGGAGGAAGATGTGCCTAGTGATAGGCACATCTACCTCAACGATGGGACTAGGAATGCGGTCGCAAAGTACTTGCACAATTCAATCACGACTGGAAAGTACCAGTTTGCGACCTTTATTCCAAAGTTTTTGTTTGAGCAGTTCAGCAAGTATGCCAATTTGTTCTTTTTGTTCACTGCCATCATCCAGGTAAGTTTGCAATGGTCGAATCAGCAGTGAAAAATTCAATGCTGACCGTGCGATTAACAGCAAATTGGGGATCTCTCACCTACCAACAAATTTGGGACAGTGATTCCATTATCCATCGTTCTATTCGCTTCCGCAGTGAAGGAACTTATGGAGGATATGAGAAGACATTCGCAGGACGCAGAGACAAACGCACGTTTGGCTAAAGTTTTGTCGGGTTCCCAATTCATGCCAAAGCCATGGCGAGATATTGTGGTTGGAGATGTGGTCCGAGTTGAGAATGGACAATTTTTTCCCGCGGACTTGATACTGCTCAGCTCCAGTGAACCGGATGCACTTTGTTACATTGAAACTAGTAATTTGGACGGCGAGACCAATCTGAAAATTCGGCAAGGTCTTCCGGAGACTTCGATCTACCTCACACCTGAAGATGCCGCAAGAATGGACGGTGTCATCAAATCGGAACAACCAAACAACTCGCTTTACACTTATACAGGCACCTTGAGACTAGGAAGTAAAGAGATTCCTCTTGACCCGCAACAGCTGCTTTTGCGGGGGGCTATGCTCCGAAATACCCGATGGGTCTACGGAATCGTTATTTTTACCGGTCACGAAACAAAGCTTATGAAGAATGCAACGGCTACCCCAATCAAGCGAACAAAAGTTGAACGTCTGGTCAACACTCAAATTACGTTTCTGTTCGTTATTTTAGTGGCACTGGCTGTTGCTTGTGCTATGGGCTCACTCGGACGTCAGGTTTGCCAACTTGTATGCCATTTCCAATGTTGAAGGATACTAACTTCGACATAACACAGCTCACGAATACGTTCGAATTGAATGTTTTGAAAATGGACAAAAGTTTGGCTTGGGCCCGTTTCCCTGGGAATATTCTCACCTACATCATTTTATTCAACAATCTGATCCCCTTGAATTTGATTGTCACAATGGAACTGGTTAAATACTTCTTGGGGACGCTTGTTAACCAAGACAATGACATGTACCACGAGGAATCCAATACGCCTGCTATGGCCCGCACGTCGTCGCTTGTGGAGGAGTTAGGTCAAATTGACTACATTTTTTCGGATAAAACGGGAACTTTGACATGTAACGTAATGGAGTACCGTATGTGCACCATCGCCGGCATCGCATACGCCGAAGTTGTTCCAGAAGACAAGAAAGTTCGAGTTGACGAAAATGGCAAGGAAGTTGGTTACCACGACTTTGTCCGCTTGAAGAAAAACGAAGACAGTCATTCCACTGCGCCAATTATTCAGGAATTCTTCCGGCTCTTGGCTGTCTGCCATACCGTTATTCCTGAGACGAATGAAGAAACGGGAGAAGTGACTTTTCAGGCGTCCTCGCCCGATGAGGGAGCGTTGGTGAAGGGCGCACAAAAGCTGGGATGGGCATTCAGCACCCGGCGGCCACGGTCAGTAACCTACGTACATAACAATCGATCGTATGAATACGAGGTTCTGAATATCTGCGAATTTAATTCCACGCGAAAGCGTATGAGCGCAGTCGTACGCGCACCAGACGGTACCATCAAGCTGTATGTGAAAGGCGCTGATACGGTGATATTGGAGCGTTTAGCGCAGCATAATCCTTATGTTGAAGTGACGTGCGCCAACCTGGAAGACTACGCCAACGAGGGGTTACGCACGCTTTGTATCGCGTATCGAGACATATCCGCAGAGGAGTACGCAGAGTGGGCCAAGGTCTACGAGAAAGCTGCAACGACCATCAACAACCGCGGTGAACTTTTAGACAAGGCCGCAGAGATGATTGAGAAAGATCTTTTCTTGCTTGGAGCTACCGCTATCGAGGATAGACTGCAGGATGATGTTCCAGACACCATCCACACGTTGGCGCAAGCCGGCATCAAACTTTGGGTATTGACCGGTGACCGACAAGAAACCGCCATCAACATCGGGTACTCGTGTAAGCTCATAACAGAAGAAATGAGTCTGATTGTGTGCAACGAAGCTACACACTTTGAGACAAAAGAGTTTCTTGCCCAAAAGCTGAACGCAGTGAGAGCCTCCATTACGGGCGGCCCGGTTCAGGACGTCAAGGATGAATATGGATTTGGTAGCTATGTTGATAAAGGTTATGCCATGTTTGGTTTTGAGCGGAAGAAGGCAAAATTGAACAAATCGCAAATTCCGGAGACTGAGGTAAATGACTATTGATGAGCTACTTGCGTACAGGCCACTAAAATGTTGTGATTTAGCCCCTGGCCCTAGTAATTGACGGTCGAACACTGGAGTACGCGTTGGAAGATGACATCAAATTTATTTTCTTGTCGCTTGCAACCATGTGTAAGGCTGTTATCTGCTGCCGAGTGTCGCCGTTGCAAAAAGCACTTGTGGTCAAATTGGTCAAGAAAAATGTTGCCGAGTGCGTGACTTTAGCGATTGGAGACGGTGCAAATGATGTGTCGATGATCCAAGCTGCTCATGTTGGAATTGGTATCTCAGGCATGGAAGGTCTTCAAGCTGCCCGAGCATCAGACTTTGCAATCGCGCAGTTCCGCTTCTTAAAGAAACTTCTCTTGGTGCATGGGGGTTGGGCATACTCACGAATGAGTAAATTGATCCTTTACAGTTTTTACAAAAACATCACACTGTATCTGATCCAGCTTTGGTTCACAAGAGACAATGGATTTTCTGGCGAGGTAAATTTTCCCAGGGGTTTTTTTGGGCGAAAGGGGAATACTAATGAGCCGCAAACAGACTCTCTTCGAAACTTGGACAATGGCTGCTTACAACATCATGTTCGCTGTTTTCCAACCCATCGCAATTGGTATTTTCGACCAGTATGTTCAAGCCCGCACCCTCGAGCAATACCCCCAATTATACCGTTTGGGCCAGACTGGTGAATTCTACAATCATCAACAGTTCTGGTCGTTCATTATCAATTCATTCTTCCACTCCCTGCTGATGTACTCCATGATGTACAGCGTCCATGGCGAGGGAGTGGTCTTGGGATCAGAAGGCAGATCCGCCAACATTTGGATATTTGGAGAAACTCTATTCACTGCGGACTTGGTTGCAATTACCATTAAAGTTGCCCTCACTTGTTCTACATGGGTCAAGTTCACACATATGGCAGTGTGGGGCAGCTTGGGCATGTGGTTCATCCTATTCCCAATCTATGCCACAGTCGGGCCCATGGTCGGCTTGGCCAAAATGGAATTACAGGGAATGATGCCATACATGTTCGGATCAAGCGTCTTTTGGTGGGCAATCATTATTGTACCCGTAACAGCAAACCTACGCGATTTCTCCTGGAAGTAGTAAGTGCCGTGACTTTGATACCTGATTAATTCCATAATTTAACCTAAATACAAATCAAATAGTTTCCGGCGTCAGGCCTTACCAAGGTCCTACCACATTGTTCAAGAAATACAGAGGTACAACATTCCGGATTACAGGCCACGCATGGAATTTTTCCGGAAAGCCGTTACGAAGATACGACAATTTCAGCGCGTCAAGCGCAATCGAGGATTTGCCTTCTCACAGAATGAGAGTGGGCAAGCTGCGCTCATTCGTTTGTACGATACCACGCGTCGTAAGCCTCGTGGTTAGATAGTTTATCATCTCAACTCTGGTAGACAGAGAGCAGTGATTCCAGACATATCAATGGTGTGGTTAGCAGATATCGGTGCTCTGTTTTATGTTCTAATTTGTATGTTACAAGCAAGGTTGTTGCAAATTGCTCCTATATTTACAGATTCATGGTTCAAGCTCAAAATATTGCACGCCTGCTAGCCCCCGAAGCCCCCCTTTACCTGCGGGCAAGCACATCCGCACCCAGATGGGCATTCTCCACTATTCTGGAACCAGTCTCGCATGTGAGCCGCATGACCCCCATGTTTGCAGACCAAACAGAAACTGGCCAGCCCCCTGCATGGTAGGCGGCACACAGCACAACGAATCCCGTAGCGTTTGCGATCGCACCGCCAGCAGTATGAATACGCATACGGGGCTCGAGACTGTTTCTCCGTAGGAAGCAGGCTGGTAGAACACGTTGGGCACACCATTCCGAAATCTGGAGTCATTTCCTGTTTAGCTTGGATTATCAATAAGAGGAACTAAAACAAACCTATCCCGGCGTGTTGCTGGTTGAGCACACCAGCACCACTGGACACAAATTTGAGGACCTCAGCTCGCTGCTCTAGCAAACCCCACTGGTAAAGCATCTCGGCGTACGATAATTTGTAACGATCGTACACTGCGGTTTTGTTTGGGTCCAAAAATCCAAGATTTGGCGAGTTTGGTAGTAACGGCGAATTCCTATTGCTCGATCTACACATGTCTGCGTCTCGATCATCTGTGAGTTTCAATATCAGCACTGCGGGTGACGATGGGTTTGCTTGTGTTGTTGGCAGCGAGGAGAGCTGTGGAAAACCATCATTGGAAATGGTGCGACTACCGGTGAATGGTCCCGCAACACTCGATAAGGGTGCTGTCAACGTCCACCCCAGGTTGCTGCTAGAGATTCGTGAGGGGGACTGAGACCTGGACGACCCCCCCTCGCGCAAAACATTACTCTCTGAGTTTCGGGAACGGGTAGTAACCGGAGAGGTGGCTTGCTGAGCTCGCAAGTGCTGGCTAGATGCAGAGGTTAGGGGTCCCCCAACGCTATTGTTGGTATTGCGACGCGTGGGCCCACTCTTCGTGGTTGGGCTGGTCACGGCGGCACCAGACAAAGCTTGCGCGTAAGTTGGGGTCAGCTGTCCAGACGATGTTGCGACACCCGTTGGAACCTCGGAGCGATTCTCCAAATACATATTTAAGCCACTATCGCTTGCATAAGATGTTCCCAGCTGAGATTGCGTAGGGTTTTGCCCATATACTTGAGTATGTACCCCCGGAGAGGGGGCCGTTGGTGCCACAGACTGTCCAACGTCGTGCAAGGAGTGATGGTAAGACTCGTTCAAGCGACTTGTCATCACTGCATCCGATAACGTGGGTCGTAAGGTTGGCAGAGCCATTCCCTCTCTGGCGCTACTTGTAAGCTGCAACGCCACAGTTCCAGTTGTCGGATCTGCTGCCAGGTTACTGACTGCAACCCCCATTCGAGAAAACGCAGATGTTAAAGAAGGCGTCACTATCTCAGCTAACATGGATGTGACGGAGTTCGTAGATCCAGGTGTGGTCATAGCTGCAGACGCTGGATTGTATTGAAAATAAGAGGTGTCTGGTGCTGGAGTTTGCAGGGCCTGGTTGAGACGCTCCACCTGCATATTTGCCGCGCTTGCTCGCTAAGAAGGGGTTAGAAACGAAGCTGGGATTTTGCCATGTACTCGTACCCGTGTGTGACCGAGTGCAGCATTTCTGTCAATATTATTGGCTGGTGCTAGTACACATGCTAATAGCGCCAATGTTTGCACATCACCAACCTCTTCAAGGTAAACAAAAAGATCCTGCAGCATTTTTCTACCGAAAGGATGACCTGGTCCCAACTGAGACATTGACGCTACTCGCTCGTGCCAAACTCCGAGCTGCTCGCGATGGTCGTTGGACCGTCCCGACATACCTGACCGTAAAACAACCTGTCCTTCTCTTGTAATATGGGTATGGTCCTTGTGGTGTCCGACGGACTGCGGGATATGTCGGCGTCGGTTCCTTCTTGGTGGACGCTTGGATGTCCGATTGAGTGTAGGCGGTTCCAATTTGTGACCAATAAGAACGGCAGCCAAGGTCCAAACTTGAACAAGATCGCGTCGATTCGCCCTTTTAGCGGCGGCGCAATTGGCGGTACAAATAGCAACGGGATCATCGCCACGTAACCTGCGCAAATTCCCTTCAGTATCGATGCAGCCGGTGACAGTATGCGACTTCTTACGTATACTCTTGAGCCAGTGACTCGCTTACT
The DNA here is from genome assembly GCA_025602905.1 of Phlyctochytrium arcticum. Classification (NCBI taxonomy): domain Eukaryota; kingdom Fungi; phylum Chytridiomycota; class Chytridiomycetes; order Chytridiales; family Chytridiaceae; genus Phlyctochytrium; species Phlyctochytrium arcticum. Next base: position 709,963 of record JAHLKI010000013.1, on the reverse strand, counting down.
GGCAGGAGACCGGTGATGTCAGTTACACGTACGATAGTCCCATAATTGGTTTCTTCGCTGTTTCTTGCGTCGGATCCGAGAAATTCCGAAGTTGGTTCCGTAGGAGACGTCGGAGCCGTTTCAGTTAAAGCCAGAAGATCGATACCAGACGTCGGCTGCCCGTACAGCAGTGGTTTCTCAGCCGCCCGATTCGATTGGCTATTGACAGTAGAACCGAGCTTGCCGGGATTGTGATCCGACCGAGAGTCTGATTCTGAATCATGCAATGGAGCGACAGATTTGAATGGCGTTACAATGTCCAAGTATTCATGTGAAGGATGCCGCAGGGGGCTTTGGGTTCCTAAGCGAGACTCATCACCCACTCTAGCAATCATGGGAAGCGTGTCGCTCATCAAAGGAGCAGAGACCAGACCGAATCCCCGCATAGAGTGCGATGAGAGGCTGGCGGACGCATCAGCGGACGGAGTTTGTGTCACAGCGTGGGTATCGCCGTATTTGCTAGCACTCGGATTTACTTGTAGGTTTCTTCGAGCATGCTTATCCGAATGGGGAGTAGGGGCCGATGCTTTTGGAGTCGTCGGGACTACAAACTCAGGAGCAATGCTGGAATGAGGTACCGAGGGGGAAGCTGTATTGGAAGATTTAGACGAGTTCGGATGCTGGTGCATTCTTGCTAGAAAGTCGGCGGATGAAAACAAGGCGGGCTGCAAGGATCCGCCTGGCTGAAAAAATGGCATACATGAGGCAGTGTACATAAGATACCGATCAATTTGTCGTACCTTTGGCCGCCAGAAAAGGCTAGGCGCAGAGGATTCTTCACCGCTCTCATCAGAGTCTAGCCAATAGTTCAGCTTCGATGTGTCGTTCGGACCTCCTGGTAGGTCCAATTCAACAGCGTCCACCCCAAGACCGTCCAGCGCTGGAGGCTCAGTTATATTGCCACTAGCCATAAACATTCTTGGAAAACGTGCCAATACAAAAGCACGGTAATTTTCGTAGAGCGGGTACGTTTTCGGTTGGGTGTTAAAATGTTGCGATTGAAGAACAGGTTGTTGGTTCCGCGTTATCAAAGAGTAAGCCGTAAATTTGGTCGCGGATGGATGTGGCAAAGGAGAAAAGAAATATACCAGCTTTCCTAGTAAGCGTCGGCTCAGATAGTTACGGTGGGTTATGACAAATTATCATCTTACCGGTGGGCGAGAATGATGCGCCACAAAGTCTGGGAAAGGGCACATTATTGTTGTCTTTACCAACAATGACCTCCTTTAGAAGTCGTTTATCTCGTACTCGCTTCTTGACGCGTCCAGCAAGGAGCGATATACCACCGGCATCTGATGAGGTTGTAGTTTCAGATGCGTCATCCGCACTGGAACTAAGCATGTTGGTCGTTGCTGGCAAATCCTTCTCTGCGAACGTTGTTCCATGCTCGTCCCCAGACATGGACCCCGCAACAATGCCGCTGGAGGTACGACTCAGCGTTCTATAGCCTCCACCACGAACCTCATCAGATAAAGCTGCTGGCAACGATGTTATCTCAGCATTCGTAGTAGTGCCAGCTAATAGAAATTTGATGCATGGGTGCAAACATCGCAATCCTTTATGAACCTGCAGGGCTGCGATATGCGCCACCTTTTTGGACAGGTAGGTACGTTCTGCCAAGCTAATCATCCCCGTCTTGTGGATGACAAAAGTCGGAAGCGCTCGATCCGGATACCTTGCCGGGAAGCTGATGTCGAGTCTTATGAAGGCAGAAGGTGTTGTTACTGCAGCCGAGTGCTGTACCTGAGCTTCGATACCGCGTTGCAACGTTACGGTACAGGTGCGTTGTAATAGATTGACCTAGTTTTTCCCCCAGTAAGAACAATCGTTCCCTCGGGAAGACAGAACACCGAACCTTCTCAAAGCGGGCAGAGCCGCAATGTTTGGCCACATATGCAATCTCCTCTTCCAGCGTCGAAGGTGGCACAACTTCATCGGGCATTGGCAAAGGAGACTCCCAACCGGGTCGCTCTAAGAGGAATTCATTACCTATGGACCCCTGACGAGACACAGAAGTCTCGGACGTTCTTCTTTCAGCTTCCGACGGTTTTCTCATCCCCATACGATAAGTTTCTGAAGGCGTGTTCTGTATCTGCGTCGGCAAGTCTAGCACGTCATTGGACGAGAGCGGTCCCCGGAGATCCGCGGATAGCTTTCGCCTTGCGACCGGAATGGAAATATCGTTCAAGGACGATTTTCGAAGCAGACGGACATTGGGGATAATTTCAAGCGGCTCATGTCCAACCTCCTACAAGCAGATATGTCAATAAATGTGCTATTACAAGTGAGGCGACTTCGCTCAACCTTCATGAGATCTGATTCGATTGCCCATAGCCGAAGGGTTTGATCTTTGGACCAGGTTACCAATTGGTAAGCGGATTCGTCTGCATGCATCTAAGTGAGAATGTACTCCATATTGCGCACTAAAGAGGGAGTACCGCCATCATCACCACCGCGAACACGCCATACAAATTCTCGAGGAACGTCAGCGTGTCCTTCGAAGGAGTAGACAGGAGACGTAGGGTTGTCGCAATTCCACATGAGCAAGTTTGTATCGCGGCGTTGTGGCATGGTCACAACTCCGTTTCCAAAGGGCTATCCAAGCGTAAGCGTGTGAATATGACCCTGACGACCCTGTCGGTGTTGCAGTTGCATACCGTAAATCTAGCCCGCCAGACTGGAGAGCTTGTCGTGATCGTTGCTTGGCAAGTTCGAGGAGAAGTAATATCCCAGAACTGGTGTTTTTCAAGGTGAGAAAATGAACAGAGAGTATCGGCATACAACCCATACCTTGACCAGTTTGTCCTGACTGCAAGTTATGATTTCGTCAGCATTATTGCGACTCCAATCGATGCCGTATATCTTCGTCATATGTGCCATAATCAATGTAACAGGCGTGGATCCTTTCTGCAAGCAAATGAGCTGCTTGTCGAATGTGGATGAGCAAGCCGGGCACCTACCCGCGCATCCCAAATCTTCACATCGGTATCATGTGAAGATGCCACAAGATGTTCATTCAAGCGATTGAATTTGACTTGAGTGGCACCAGCTGCTGAAGTGTTAGCCCACGCTTCTCCAGCTTCAAACATAAAACTCCACCTGTCCATGCGCAAAAGGAATTTGCCGGCTTTTCAGAAGATTTGCGCAAGTCCCACAAGTGTACGTATGTATCGTAAGAACAAGTGGCGAGCAAGGTGGGATGAAATGGACTCCAATTGAGATCAGAGACAGCACGCTGATGCGTGCCTAGGATGTGCTCAACGTGCTTGGTAGAGCCTTGAGCTCCTCCTACCGCGTCCAGATTCCAAACCAACACCTTCTGATTTGACTGGACGGTACGTGAGTTTCTTGCCTAGACTTAAGGCTGATGCAAATACCGACTGTCGTGGCGATCCAATTTCTTCTGGATTTGTGGGGATTCCATTGTACATCGCTAACTTCCCAATTGGTCATATGATGTATTCCTGTTGGGGAACGATACGGATCATCCAAGTCCACTATGTAGAGACCTCTTTTTCTAAACAGCAAGTATGAATGAGATGTCAAGGAAACGCAGACTCTTGCATACGCTGCCAGAACCACATTTTGTCCATCCGGTGATATGCTCAGGGATGTCACAGGGGGGTCAAGATGGACAGCCAACGACTGTCCAAAGGCTGAACGAGATGATGTACTCATGTTGGCATTTTGTTGCTGCAAAGAACCGGAGTCGGACGATGACTCTAGAGAGGACGTTCGACGCTGGGGGGGGGCCCCGTTGTGATCTTCAGTTTTCACGTAAGTCACTTTCACTTCACCGACAACTTGTAGAAGTGAGTACACATACTTTTTGAAGCAGGCATTGCCTGGAGCGGTTATCCTGTTCTTCAAGAATCAAGATAATATCCACCAGATCATAAGTTCAAAATCTGATGAAATAAGAATGCGCCCGTCAGGGACGGCGGCTGGGGTTTTATTAGCGCAACCTTATTGTCACCGCTCAACCAAAAATTCCAAAATCAACGAGTCGAGATCCTCACTATACACACCCGAAGGACCTCCAGAACACCTGCCCGACTTGCAAACAACACCGGAACAGCACGATTACGGCCCATTGGGACGTATGAAGTTTTCACAAAATGCCCACGAACTGGACTGGACCGAGGTTGTCGTTGCGCTTGACACTGGTAAGGCCGACTCCCATTTTTCTGACGGCTCAGAAACTTACCTGTTCATCTTTTTAGACTCCAAAAATGGGTTATCCGGCGAGGTCGCTGCCCAGCGACTGATGGATCATGGTGAAAATGATCTTGGCTTGCAGGCTGGCCCTTCCTTGATTCGGGTTCTTTTGGGAAACCTAATGAATCCAATGAATACTGTTCTTTTGGTAGCAGTCTTGCTTGCAGTTATTGTCAAGGATTATGTGCGTAGTGCCTTACTTATTTCTCATCTATCTGGACGCCTCGCCGACCTGACTGTAAACTAGATTCAAGCAGCTGTTGTTCTGGCAATTATCCTGATCAATACGTCAATCGGGGTTTTACAGGAATACCGTTCAGAGAAAACCATGATGGCTTTACGTAGTCTTGCTTCCCCAACCGCTCGAGTGTTGCGCGGAGGCTCGCTTACTACTCTACCCAGCCGCGGCGTTGTCCCAGGTGACATCGTTTTCTTAGAGGATGGCGTAAGTTGGAAATTTGTAATTTCTCTTAAAATGTACCTCAGAGTTGCAATTTTTCTTTAGGATCAAGTTCCCGCAGATCTTCGCTTATTTGAGGCCGTGAATTTAGAGGTTGACGAAATGCTCCTGAGTGGTGAATCTTTACCTGTTCTTAAGTCCACGGATACTTTACTATCCGATCCCGGAATGTCAGAGCATGGAGCCCCACAAGTAATTTCGATGGCAGATCGCGTCAATATCGCTTATTCTTCTACGATTGTGGTCCGTGGTCGCGGAAAAGGAATTGTGTTTGCAACTGGAAAGGATACTGAAGTGGGAGCCATCGCCGAATTGCTAATGTCCGGTAGCAAGGGGGCAGTCGGCTCGAAGTCTAGCGGGGCGATTTCATCTTCAGACACAGGCGGCACACCCCGTCATGAAAAATTTCTGAGTCGCGTTCGAACTTCCCCTGCCTTCACGCGATTCCTTCATATGGTGGGATGGGGTGGGGCAGGCGATGGAAAGACACCACTTAAACGCAGCATGGATAGATTGATGCTACTTCTGCTTGTGAGCGCGCTTTTCTTGGCCGTTGTGGTATTTGCCGCTGCAAAGTTTGAGATTGATGCGGGGGTTATCTTATATGCGATGACGGTTGCAATTGCCATTGTTCCGGAAGGTAGGTCTTGGTGATGCCAAATCGCGCTCACTCTGGTAAGCTGATTTTACATATTAGGGCTTCCCGCTGTCATAACTGTTACGTTGGCTTTGGGAGTGAAAAGTATGGCAGCTCAAAAAGTCCTTGTCCGTAACTTGGCATCCATAGAGGCTCTTGGCATGGTACAAGTCATTTGCAGTGATAAAACTGGAACATTAACGGAAGGGCGGATGAGTGTGAGCGCCTTTTGGGTTGGACTGAGAAGCTTTTCTGTAGAAGGTGGAGGGTTGGATCCAAGTATTGGGCAAATCTCTCGAAAACTTGATGCGGAGAAATTAAATGAAGAGAGCGTTGTTCGGGATGCTGCTATAGGTGAGCCTGTAATTTATCAAGCCATTATGCGACACTCTGTCCTTACAATTTATTGCAGAACGCTTTGCAGGCTGTATTGCCTTATGTAACAACTCCACCATCCATGCGCCATCTGCCTCATCTAGTAATTGGACAGCCGTGGGTGATCCAACGGAGATTGCTCTAGCTGTCCTGTCACACCGCCTACACAATGCAAAGGCTGGCATGATCAACAGACTCAAGCTCTCCTTCGTCTCGGAAATGCCCTTCGATGCATCCATAAAGCGCATGACCGTTGCATACCAAAGTGATCAGCCTTATGGTGCTGCAGCTTCGCCTGCGCCCGTACTCTATTTGTACATGAAGGGTGCCATAGAAAGTGTGTTAAGTACCTGTATTTCGTACCTTGATGCCGATGGCAAAATTGTGCATGGGTTAAATGAAGGTAATCCTCACTTGAGTGTGTTTCTTCTATCAGTTGCGAAATACTAACAGTACCGTCAGAGTTCCGAGCCCTGGTGCACGAGCACGCCAAAGATTTGGCTCGGTCAGGCCTTCGCGTGCTTGCGTTTGCCTTCCGGCAAGAGCTTCTAAGTGATACCAAGTTTATTGGCTGCGAACGCTCTGTCGTCGAGCGGAAAATGACCTTCATCGGTCTTGCCGGCCTGTACGATCCGCCACGCCTAGAGAGTAAGGATGCCGTACGGATCTGTCAAAATGCCGGTGTCAGGGTGTGCATGGCGACTGGTGATCACTTGGAAACGGCACGAGCCATAGCAATGGAAATCGGAATCATTCCTTCCGATGGCTCTGGCTTGGTCATGAATGCTCCTGATTTCGACAAGATGAGTGATGCCAGCGTTGATGAAATGGTGGCTTTGCCTGTCGTTCTGGCGCGCTGCTCGCCGCAAACAAAAGTGAAATTTGTTAAAGCGTTAAACAGAAGGGGGGAGTATGTTGCCATGACAGGTATGTTTGATTGTCTGCTTCATTTTTTAAATTTGCCTGAATCAGTCTTTGTACTTCAGGCGACGGCACGAACGATGCCCCCGCTATAAAACTGGCGGATGTTGGTATAGCCATGGGACAGAACGGATCAGATGTTGCTAAAGAGGCTAGCTCGATTGTTCTAACTGACGACAATTTCGCCAGTATCGTCAGCGCTATTCGGGAAGGGCGTCGGCTGTTTGCGAACATTGTCAAATTTGCCCTTTGCTTCTTTGCGGCTAACGTTGCTGAGACGGGAATGTTGCTTTTTGCTCTGGCGATTAGAGGTCAGGGAAATGTGCCGATTTTTCCTATGTAAGCCCATCCGCGTAATTGTTTTCTGAACCTGTCACTTACATTTTTTCAGGTCACCAGTGCAGATTTTGTGGATAAATCTCATTGCAAGCTCTCCGGTTGGACTCATCCTATGTAAGATTCACTAGTGATCGCTTTAATGATTGCATGTTTCAGATCACTTACAACAGACCATCTGCAGCGCAGCAACCTGGCACCCCAGATCAAATGCTGGTCCCACCCCGTGGTACCCCCACTCGTTCCAACCCAAAAGCCACCACGTCTCTTTTTTCCCAGGAGTTCATTCTTGATTCCCTGGTTTACGGGGGAACAATGGGCCTTCTAGCTCTTTTATCCTTCTTGTTAACCCTAACCCTCGCACCTCTGGGATTGGATGTTCCCGCCAAAGAATGCAATCAGGAAGGATTTGGAGACATTCCCATCGGCTGTGAGGGGGTGTACCGCGCCCGTGGAGTCTCTTTTGTTGTTTTAAGTCTGTTGCTCATGGTGCACGGTTGGAACTGTAAAGATGTGCGACGATCATCATTGGTAAACATATCCTGGAGAACTGATGGGCGTTTGATTTTGTCCCTCGTATTGGGTGTTGCTCTGATCGTGCCGATGGTTTACATTCCCACTCTGAATGTGAGACTCTTCAAGCAACTTGGGTTCGGGTAAGATACCCTTCACTTCTCAAATGTATAAACATGGCCATTCTCAATATCTTTGTTTTGTAGCTGGGAATGGATTTTAGTCGGCGCATGTTTATTTATCTATATTTTCATCACTGAGGTGTGGAAGTGGATTAAACGCACACACTTCTCTGAGAAGGCGGAGAAGAGTGACGTTATTGAAATGGTGCTGTAGTTTAGAACGACAAGGCCTGACCATGCTCCAAGTCGATAGTCAATAGACTAGGTTACGTATATAGCTAACGAGCATATCTCTATTATATAAAATTCCAAAAAGCAAAAGCAATCATAAGTATCAAAATACAATGTCGGAAGACCAAAAAAAAAACACTCTATCGGCGTTCCCGTAATCGGAAGATTATCAGTATGGCCAGTAATGCCAAAAATCCGACAAACCAAGCAAAAACAATAATGGTATCGCGGAAATATGCAGTTCGGTCGAATCCGAATTTGTCCAGGACAATCGAGGCAGGAACGTCCACCGTCAGTCCCGAAATGTCGTCTTTGATGTTGGTACCTGATAAGTCGTTGACGACGAGCGCCTCGTAGGCATAACGGAAAATGGACAAATACTGAATCCATTTCAGTGGGGCGGGAATTTGGTTTTGGTTCAGGAGGAATCCCGCGAATAACATTTGAAAGAGCAGAGTGATGGATGCGACCAGATTGGCGGTTCCCACGTCGCGAATGGCAAATCCGACAGCCATGCAAAACAGACCACAGTTGGCGGCGAACATGACAATGACTCCCAGGAATCGGGCAAAGTGATCACCAGTCGATGTGTATCCGACCATGTAGAAAGCAATTGTGCCCATTACGGCGGCAGGTATAATTCGTAATGGGACCAGGTCAAATATCACTTTGGAGAACCAGAAAGGCAATGGTCCGTAGAAACCTCCGGCACGCTCCCGAATGAAGAGATTACGTTCTTGGGTCATGGCTCCGATGGCACTCAGCCCTGAGAATCCGAGCAAGCTCATCACAAAGAAAATTGATCCCAATCGGTTTTGTATTCCTCCGAGGGTGTTGTCGGATTTCCAGTACAAGCCACCAACCAAAGCACCCAGCGCCAGCGCCATGCCCAGATGAGTAGCCCAAAGCACTGGCTGTCGAATAAGAGATTTGAAGGATCGACCCAGAAGAGCGTATGATTGTGTCAAGCCGCCTACGGTATAACTAGCGTCTGGGGTGTTTTCGACCTCAACACGGTTTAACGTGCCACTGCGTCTGAACGAGTCTGAACTTGCTCGTAGCATGACGCCGCTACTTATATCTTTTTCTTGGTAGGTATCTTCCTGGCTCTTGTCAAGTGAAAATGTATCACTCGCCGTGTGATGATCCGAGAGTAATGTAGGGCTCCTAGCACCGCGAGTTCTCATTCGCAGACACTGGGATGGGGATGAATGAGTTTTGACGTGTATCTCTCTGATATTCCCAGTATCCTTGGCTGCAAGATCTAGAAGCCAATCAGCAACGTTGTATCCGACCGGGCATGGTTGCCCACTGGTGCGTAGATGTTTCTCGACGTCTGTATTTGAGCCGTAGTACATTGTCTCTCCCCGAGAGAGAATCAGGACATCATCAAACATGGCAAAAACATCCGACCGTGGTTGATGGATCGTGAAAATGATGGTCTTGCCCATTTTTCGAGCCAAGTCGCAAATTGTTTGCATGGTCGCATGCGCATTGTAACTGTCCAGTCCACTGGTTGGTTCGTCCAGGAATAGAACAGCAGGGCTAGTCACGAGTTCGACACCAATACTGACACGCCGTTTTTCACCACCACTGATTCCCCGCTGACCAGTGCTTCCTATTCGCGAGTCGGCGACATGTGAGAGGCCAAGTAGACCAATTACTTCTTCGACCCGAGCTTTCCGCTCTGCAACTGACATGCTTTCCGGCAATCTCAGCCTTGCAGAAAATTCGAGAGTCTCCCTCACAGTCAAGGTGCTCATCAAGAGGTCTTCTTGATCCACATATCCGATCAAATGTCTGTACTGTGATCGCGAAACCCGTTGACCATCCACCAACAGCGATCCATCCAAATCCCCTCGCTTGGACTTTCCGGCAAGAATGTCTAGTAAAGTTGATTTTCCAGCACCACTGGGACCCATCACGGCGAGAGTTCGGCCAGCACGCGCCATACCAGATATGTCATTCAAAACGGCTTTCTTTCCAACAGAGTAAGATAAGCTGTCGAACCGAATGTCAACACCTTTGCGAGGCGGTGGAACTGGCTGTTTGCGTGCCTTGGCCCGGCGAAGACATGCGAACGCAAAACACGCTCCCAGCAACAGCGCCGCACTGCCAATAGCTGCCAACCCTGCTATCGCGCCTACTGTCAACACTCCTGCCGTGCTGTCATCAAATATTTCACCAGGATCGTCGGATGCCAAGGCGCAGCCACCGTGGAGGCAATTTTGCATCTTGATTCCGGTGGGGAAGATACCCGAAAGGAACGCAAAGTTCAATATACAATCCGAGGTCTGGTTACGAGGGCATTTGTACTCCACAGTGCCGGATGCACCGCCAACCGGTCCACTCAAATCAATAGACGAGCCGGGACCACCACAAAACGTAGCTGTGGCGGGACACGTGCAGCTGATGTTTTGACACAAGTATGTAGAGTCCTGAGATGTTCGCTTTTCAGAGCAATCTGTCGCTTTGCAGTAGAATTGTTCTTGTCCAGTATACCAAAGTATGCCGTAGGCTTGTTTTGCCACTAGGTCACGGTCGAAGGTGACGTAGCTGTCAAGCGGATAGACTGTTTTTAACAATGGTTCTATTCAAGACAAGTCAGCCGGTGCTGCAATTCAGACTGATGACAATAAGAATACACCCACCTGTGACCTCACAATAACTGTGCGTCGATTTCCACACATCTACACCACGGTTACAGATATATTTACCAGCGGGAGCTCCAGGTTTTCCCTTGCAAACATCATCACGGGTGCAAACTATGAAAAGAAGAGTTAACATTATGACAGTGCCCAAATCGATGTGCGGTCAGTGAGTCTTGCTTACCATTGCAATTCACTCCTGCAAAACCATCATCACACTGGCAGGTAGCGTTTGCTGGTCGGACAGATCTGAGCTCGGGGGGACGAACTGCTGATCCACACACTGAAAAATAGACCTGGTGAGGACCACAGATATGGGCCAAAGGCAGGGTGAACAGAACTGTACCTGGTTGAGAGCAATCCTCGCCACCGAAGCCGTCAATGCATGTACATGCGCCATTGCTACATGTTCCGAAATTTTTGCATCCCTACATAATAAGATGATAATTCTTTAGTCGATCTCACTCCTTAAATCGCAAAAAGAGCCTTCAACGAACCGTGTTGGCACAGTTAAAACACACTGGACAGGTAGGTTGTGGTCCGTTTGTCGCTACGGGCGATGGGGCTGTCACGGTGACGGTCACCACAGGACCGGGTTGAGCGGCCACCGAGGAGAAAGCTGCTTGAAGCAGCAAAATAGAAATGCAAATAGCAAAAGATAGGGAATATGCCCTTGGTCTTGGCCTTGGCCTCGAGAACGACATAGTGGTAATGACAAGGGTATTCAAATATTAACGAGGTCTTGTCTTTAGGTGGTCAGAATCCAGGAAGCGGCAGGTTGGCTGTTGAAGAATGCCTGTGTCCTGGTTTTGAGCTGATGGGCAGCTCTGTGGGGGGAAAGGCCCTATATGCTGGGTCTCGGAAAGTGGGAACTAATATGTCTGCCGTTCCAAAATTCCGAGTCGGGCAATGTGGGTGGGGCCTTTGGAGGTCACGGTTCTTGCGGCGGACTTTGGCGAGGCGACGGGCTGCGACGGCTGCCAAACCAGGGTTGCTAGCGGCTGTTTCGAATTCGAACAATTGCGGTGCCCACCGAGGAAAATAGAGTTATTCTTGCAGAATTATCACTATTCATAAGAGGTCGAAATGGAGATGGGCTGGACAGCCGCCCTAGGCAAGTGAAACTTTACGTCTGCCGTAGCGTGGGAGGTCACGGCGAGGCCAAGGGAGCTACGCTGGCGCGAAACAAGTATTTATCATATATCGGCGTCCCTTGGGGACTTTTTCTGTTTCCAGTCGTACCTCGAGAATAGCGTTGCTTTGCTGGTATCAATCCAGAAGACTTCGACCGCCTTGGTGCCCTGCTGGCCTTGCACAACCACCAGGCACAACACTTTTAATTTCCTTGGGTTCAGCGCTCGCACGATTCGAATTTGTTTCCAATTTAACGTTTCCTCCGAGTTCCACTTTCCCTATTGCCCTTGGCCGACCCTGGCGCTGTCCAGGACTGGCTGGTCCTCTTGGGTGTCCAGTCGTATTGAATCTTGTGGCAGGGTTTGCAAGTTTTTGCACACCTCTGGAACAGTGGAACACCTGTTGTCCCAGCCGCAGCGGTTGCACACCCCTATTGCGGCAAAACGGCGGGCTCTCACGGTCTCACTCGACACATGAATCCGACGGAGATAGTGCATTAGGAAAAACTCGCTTCCTCAGACACAAGAACCAAGAGGGCAAAGTTGAGGCCATGCTTTTAGAACAAAGTATCATGTAAGTCTTTTAAACGTTATAACAGCGACTGGTCCGCAACATGGTTGATCGAGGCCAACTTTCGAAAAGTTCAGTTGTGGGCAGGTTGATGGGTATACTGGGCATCCGCGGATCAAAGTCAAGGTCGAGACAGGGTCGAGATTCCTTTGGCGGGCTGCATTTTTGTTGTGAAGTACAGTTGATAAAGAGAATCTTCCACGTCTAGCCATCTACTGGTAGGCATGTCATTTATGATTTTCTCACAGTAGTGACATCTGCGTGTCCCCTCACGATATCTATAAACTTCTCTATGCAAATTCCCGCAAATACTCGAGTATAGCGGTAATTTACCCCCGTTCCTGCCATTTCAGATCTTAGACAAGAACCGCCTTCAAAATTTTGAGAACAAGCTGATCCAAAATGTGCATAACGCGAATGGACTTCCCAATTGCCTGCTGAAAAGTTTTTTTTCTCAAGTTTGCATGTCAGATCCTGCCGTAAAAAATTGTTCTCGTTACCAGGCCTACCAGGCCTACCAGGTGCGAGTAGGTTCGGAAAGGAAGCAGCAAACTCGTTCAACATCCTTACTTTATTTAGGGTCAATTTTGTTCATTATTAGTTGCATCAAATCACATCGGAACAATGAATGAAAATAGGTTCTGCCCGCCTCAGGGTTCACTTTTGTGTTGCAAAATTAGAGGAAAGCTCCGGGGAAGCTGGATATCGATTCCCATAGCACCATGTCTAGCAATCAAGAGCAACCACCCAGAGTTATGATTGAAAAAGTTTCCATGGGCCCCGAAGCTCCTGCTAGGAGTGAACAGACCGGCCTCGTTTCGGGAAAGCGTACAGAGCCCAAGGACATTGTCATATTACTGGATGGTACTGCCAACACGTTTACGGGCGATGATGAAAACACGAACATAGTGAAGATTGCCCAGTCTATCAACAGAGATTACGTAGACCACCAGAACATCTATCATCGGAGTGTGAGTACGAATGTGCGCGGTCAAAGCTGGTGTTCACTCAAGTTATGTCTTAGGGTATAGGCACGTTTGGGGAGATTTCTTCCGTAACGTGGCTGGACAAGGCACGCAAGAAAATATCCCAAATGACTGCCGCTGATATGGATCTTGCGGTCCTCGGAGCTTACAAGTTTCTAATGAGCCGTTACGAACCCGGCGATCGCGTCTTCATGTTTGGGTTTTCTCGCGGCTCGTACACGGCTGTCATTCTGTGTGCCATGTTAGATGTCATTGGTTTGTTGGCAAAGGGGAACGAACACGAGGCTGCATTCGCATTTACCCACTATATGAAAATTCAGACGGATGATGCAGCTGCGCGCGATGTGGCGTGGAAGACGGCTAGAAGTTACAAGCAAACATACTGCCGATCGGTCAAAATACACTTCTTGGGTATTTTTGACGCGGTTGCCAGTGTGTGGGATGGAATGTTGAGACACGATAAGCGGTACCCGTGCACGCGTAAGCTGGCGGTGGTTACGCACCTCCGACACGCCGTTTCGCTCGATGAGCGACGCGTTAGGTGGAAAGCGAGAAAGGTTGACAGTCGCGAAGGACAGACCTTGAAGCAACTCTGGTTCCCAGGCTGTCACTGCGATGTAGGAGGGGGCTACCCTCCGCAGGCCGGGGCTGGTTACAAACCGGTTGCATCAAATATCTCGCTCCATTGGATGCTGAAGGAAGCAGAAGAAAACCAACTGCGCTTGAACATGAAACCAAGTCCCCACCAAAGCGATCCCAACCGACAGCTTGATCTTCTAGCGCCGCTGCATGACACCCTTGTTTTGCCCAAGGATGGTAGAACGGGAATGATCAACAAATGGATATGGCATCAAATTTACTGGTTCCTTGAGTTTGTACCTGTTGTAACCCAAACCCCTACAAAGAGCGGGTTAGCAGGGTAAAATATGCATTTAAGTATCTCTACGTATTTTGGAAAACTCACAAATGAATTAGCTCTCCTGGAACTTACTCGCCCACTGAAGCGACTGCAGCGACCAATCTTCAGTGGGGGCCAGCTCGACTGCGCTTTAACAAGGGAAATTTCCGCTTCGTTCCTGAAGACCATTGGAAAACCATCTTGGAGCCGACTGGGGAAGCAAGCTGCGCGATGGCCCAATCTAGCCGCGCACTAGAACAATCCAAACCGTCTACAGATGATTCCAATCAGTTTTTCCATTGGTCGGTTCTCGCGCGGGTCGAAGTGGACAAAGAATTTCGTGACAAGCTAATGCTCCGGCATGAGGGCCACCAGGCCCGCTTCGGAGACGTGCTCCGAGACTACGCAACTGGCATGATTTTTGGGAACATGTTTGTCAAAATAGGACAATGGATCAGTCCTGAACGCGTTACACCATGCCATCGTTCCAAAGCCCTGTAGATTCCCTTGTAACGCGTTACTACACATATCTCAGCTTTGTAAACTTTTTTACAAAAATTTCTTACAAATAAAAGAAGGCTCAATACAAAAAGAACTTGAAAGTTCAGAAAAGATGTTCACAAAACGAGTTTTCGATCAGAGGCAATCGCAGTCGCCAGGCTCCTTGAAACTGACGCAAATTTTTACTGAGCTGCAGCAACAGCCATGGATGTTGAGTCCACTCGTACACAGGGTACGTCTGGACGAACGACGGCGTTGACCGCTTGAGCAGCCTTGAGCAACAGCTCCTTGCCCTGCTCCTCCAAATTGGCCATTGATGCAGTAGGCGAAGTTGCGTTGGAAGGCAGATCAGCAAGCTCGAGAACTTGGGGGTAGACCTCAAGCAGAGCTTGCGCACTCTGTGCGGTAGCAGGTGCGACGGTGATGGGGGTCTCCCAAAGAACGGTGTGGCCATCAGCAACCTCAATGATAATGCGCAGCGAATGGGCGATACTGAAGGTTCCTACGAGACGAAACGTATTTCCAAATCAGCTCATGCGTACCTAAAAAGCGAGTTGTGCGTCAATACTTACCCCATGATCCAGTCGGGTTGATCTGAACTGCGCTCGTGGCATCAGCACGAGTGTCGCCGGTGGACATTTTGCGGTCAATCAAAGCCTTCCCTGCCCGCTGACTGCCAGGCGTCTGCAGAGAAGGGGCCATCGCAGGCAATTGCACTTTCAACTCATGCCCGTGCTCCAAATTTTCTCCGTCGATATCTACCATCATGATCTCGACCTGTCCGCTTCCGACATCGCGATCAATCATCAGTGGAGCATCCCTTACAGCATTACTTTTGCGGCGAAGGGAAAAGCCGCCACGACTGAGTTTTGCCGCAACCGGATTCTGATAAACCTGGTACGCTTGAATAGTGGCATCTTCCAGGACGGACAAACGTGCACGTTGAATATAAGGTGCCGGGTGAAGACGCTTGTCACTAACTCCAGCTGATCGTACTGCGGCTGCCTCGGTGGATGGAGGGGCAGCAATGGGATTGGCCCCGGCATCAGTTCGCTCTCGAAGATTGGCCTTTAAATATACACTGACAAATTCGCCCGGGCCAAAGGTATCACCAGAAAGCGAGATTGACCAATCCAACTCCTCCGTGGTCCCTGACCATGTCTGAGGTTCAGGATGCAATAGCTAGGAAGCGTGTCAGAAACGCGCATCCCTGCTGCGCAATTCCATGACACTAACCTTTTTGACCTGTTTAGCATCAAAAAACATCGCCGGTACGTCGTATTCCAAGTAATGATTTTTGGGCTCGGTCATAAGTTTGATACCGTGAGGTCGGCCAGCAACGTTCACGTTGAGGCGGTAGCGACTGAAGCCAGTGTAGCGGCCACGCTCAACCTCACAAGTCGGCGCCAAAGCCGTGCCAAACTCAAAACAGAAGGGAAGGTCAACGGTTTCCCCTTTTTTGACCACGACCGAGTTTGCAGCAGAATTGGTTTGCGGGATGAGCTCCAGTTCCTTGTTCTAGAGACGTGATTGCTGGGTCAGCAACCATCGAGGTATAAAGGCTGAGTGTACATACCATATGAACCACTCCGTTAAATTTATTGTCATGGCTGCCCGAACTGCCTAAAGCTGCCATGATGTTGCTCTCGCTGCGAGTCGCAACAGCAGCTCCTACAGAGACATTCAAGGCAATGCGGATACTGGTTGCAGTATATGCAGGCTTATGCTTCCCCTCAACCGCGGAGTCGGGAACCTCATCGGGTTGATTTCCGGCAACAAGTCGAACGACCCCTTCGATACACCAAGAGCCGACGTTGTTGTACCCGCTAACCAGACTCGTTGCGGTGCCAATAGGATGAATGGAGATGGCCACCATGACTGATTTGTTCAAGTGTTTTTAAGTTGGTAGTTATTCTATTGAATAGAGGTAGGTAAGAAGAATTCCTATCACATTTACTGATGGCCCTGCGCGTGGTCGGAGCTTTGCTTACCCAATGCTAAAGAAATGCTGAAGAAATGTGTGTTGACCCAAACAAACCCTCAATGACGACAGTGAACGAAATAAATTAACACTTCTTCTCAGCCTCAGAAGGCTCAGATGCACTGCTTGAGTATACCGTAAATAAATGTCCATCGCTTCACCCAATGATAAATGTGCTGGTTTGCAATTTTTTTTGCTCTCATACTGTTAATTTCACTTTATGATTGTAAAAATGAGGTAGGGCATCCATCGGAGAAGTATACTACCAGGTCATCTTGATGGGTTATTATGCGGATAGTCTTGTCAGTTGAATCAGTTCTTGATGGATTCCACAAATCGACCAAATCGAAATTCGAAATTCTACGAATCACGTGAGCATGTACGTTTTCCAAATTTTTTGGGTTTGACCTTGGCATGAACCTCCTACTGGGAAGCCGAGCATTCTAAGAGCAATGACGATAGAAACTGTGGAAGTGGGAGTTACTGGGTCTGCCCTAACCGCCGAAAAACATGTTGCTTCCGAATCAACCGAGGAAATGCCTGCGCTTTCCGACTTTCCTGCCGAAGTGCAAGCACTTGCTGAATACCTGCAAAACCAAATTACGCCAACAAGTGCTCTAAACGATTTCAAACCTCTTCTATCCGCTGTAATTACCACCTCACAACTTCATGATCGTCTCCCTCCTTCCGCATCTACGTTTCTACACCTCGCCGCTCGAGCAGGAAACATCGAGGCCGCGACCGAAATTTTACGGGCAGGGATACCTTGGAATGTCGTGGATGCCGATGGCAAAAGCGTGGGACAAGTGGCAAGAGAGGCTGATCACGAACAGATGTACAATGTTCTGGTCGAGGAAGGTGTACGAACAGAATTTTTGTTAATGGCACTGGGGAAACAAGGAAACAACTATGGGGAAAACGACACCGAGAAGGCCGAGTTTGGCTCAAACGAGAACGGCGAAGATGCCAAAGGAGGCTCCGCTGCCGAATCTACCCCTTCGAACATCGCGTATTTGTCGCAACCTCTGACATTCTCCCAGGGACTGATTCTTGACTCCGAATCAAATGCGGTTATGATGGGATGGGAGCACCCGTTGATGAAACTTCATGCTGAGCGCCTCGCTCCTCACCCTGGTCTTACCGTTCTGAATGTTGGATTTGGGCTGGGTATCATAGATACAGAACTCCAGCTTCGGAGCCCTGCCCATCATGTCATTGTTGAAGCCCACCCGGATGTGTACGCGCAAATGGAGCGTGATGGCTGGACCAAGAAGGAGAACGTGACTGTTGTCTTTGGAAGGTGGCAGGATGTGATTGAGGAGGTTCTCTTGCTTGGACCATACGACGGCGTGTACTTTGATACTTTTGGCGAGTATTACGACGACTTGAAGGCGTTTCATGAGCACGTACCAAACATGCTTCGTGATGAGACTAGTCAGTACTCTTTTTTCAATGGATTGGCCGGAACAAATCCATTCTTCCACGATGTATCGTGTCAATTGGCCGAGCGGGATTTGATGGATATGGGAATGGGCGTAAAGTGGGAGGAGATTGAGATGGACCCTCTCGGCGATGAAACATGGAAAGGCGTACGAAGGGCGTATTTTTCGTTACCTATCTATCGTTTACCTACAGTGATGTTTGATCTCTAGAACCTTGATAATTTATTCTAAGAGAAAAGAGGTCCGATCTGTTGAGACGCCTTGGAGCAAACCCTTGTATTTTTGTTTAAGCATGTGGCAAACGCTACTGTACTTCTGGTCTCTGCAGAAGGATTTCATTGAACTCACAGGTAGAACGCGCGAAAATTATTTAAGTTTGGCTCAGTTAGCACTTTGGCGCGCATTGAGGGTCATGCAGTAGATGCATGGGATTACATAGTACTCATCGAGGTTCAAAAGACCATGGCCTCCGGAATGGGCAGGTAGGCAAGTCGAAGGATAGATCAAGGGCGTTGCTTCGTTCGGAACCATCTCGACGCGTCAAAACACGGTTGGTCAGCAGCGGACTTTCATCTTCCAAGACGCGTTTCGACGATGGAAACGGAATACCGGAGACGATCTGATAGTCGGCACTTTGGCGGGCTCATATAAAATGAACGTCTTTGCCCGCCCCGCCCTTTTGAAGCAAGCTATTGTATGCACATCCAGCTATCCCAGAATCAAAATGACTCATACACTCACACTCCTTGCGATAGCCTGCTCGGCCCTTTTGGCAACCGCCTCGCCCATTGTTGAACCTCGTGCTAACAATAATCCCACACAAATCATTGCCCATGGCGGGACTCTGACAGACACCGGTAACGTTTTCCAGCTCACCAACGGATCGTTCCCCGCTCCTCCGTATTATCAGGTGTGTGCGAGTCTTTTTGTTTACTTTGGGCAGCTCGCGGGCTCTAACCTTGGAGGAACCACAGGGTCGCTTTAGTAATGGCCCCATTTACGTTGACCAGCTAGCGTCGTCCACGAGTATTCCCGTAACCAGCACCGCTCACGCCGGGTCTACCACGGACGATGCCGTGATCCAGGGATCTGCCAATGGTGTACTTGTCCCATCCCTAGCAGATCAGATAGCGGCTTTCCGACCGACCAATCCAATTGATCAGCGCTACGCTACGAAAGAGCAAGTCATTCTATGGTCCGGCGCCGGCAATGCCTTTTCGAGCTGGTTCGGCGGCAGCAAGAACATTACGGGGACAGCGTCGGCTGAGAGCTATGTCGACCAGATCCGCTCGGTTCTCGAAAATGGCGCCAAACGGGTTCTCGTATTCAACTTGGACCCTCTATACATGTCCCCCTCTTGGGTCAACGATCCGGCTGGTTACACCTACTTCCGTGACTTTGTCAAATCTTTCAACAAATACCTCAAGAACTTCAATTGGACATGTCTTGAGGAGCAGTATAGCCCTGACGTTGCAGAACCTACTACCGTCGACGTTAAGCTCTTTGACGTTGAAAAAATTGTCCGCGGCGCAATCAACAACTTGAGTGGATCAGACAAAACAAAATACTGTCTGAGCATCAGCGGCCAGGTCTGCTCTACATCTCAAGCCAACAAATACGTCTTCTGGGACCTGGACGGACACTACAACACATGGGTGCACCGCAAGATTGCCACCGCTGTCAGGTCCACCCTCCATATTTAGACTACGGCACCCGATCATTGATCTGATACCTCACGGCGTAACGGAACGGCGTATCATTCTTTATTACTATGTTGCCTTATGTTAACTTAATCCCTTTGTACCTCTTTGTTGTAAAATGTTGATATTGAAAATAAGTGCAAAAATAGAAGTATTTAAGAATTCTTCCGTTCAATGGTATCAGAAAACTGGATGTCAATAACATAAGATGTTGCTGCGCTGTGGTTGGTTACTGCGGTTCTCACGCGTCCAATGTCAGTACGCGTTGCCAAAGCGATGACTCAAGCGGAAAAGTATATTGCCGTGACGGTTGTTGAAATGCCAAAAACTGCCTGATGACTTTGGCCACCCTCCGTGCACGGGAAACGTTAATTAGATGGGTCTCGTCAGGTCCCGAAGATGACTGTACTCTTTCTTCGCGTTGATTGCCCGGGGTTGATGAAGATGACAACCATTGTGGGACATTGTCAGTGCGCGGGGTGTGATCTTTGTCGTGGTCCATTCCATAAAAAGGCTCTAGGAAGGAGTCTTGTTCCTCCACAAACGCCAGGTCGCTTAATATCAATCCCAAAAAAGGGACGGCCCCATGAGCCTCAGGCCTCTGTGATGCTGCGCGGCCTTTGCCTTTGTCGGATAACGGCGGACTGCGAGCTTCACCTCCTTGAGCCGTTTCCATTCGGGGATCGGGTTCAGCAGATGTCTGGGTTCCTGACGCTACGTCCAGTCCCAAGGCCTGCGCGTCCTTCCAGCCGTCCCAGTTTGGCACACTCACTCCCTCTGCGCACCGTATGTGCCCCTGCCTCACACCTTTGAAGTTCTGAAAGGGTGTGCTGAACTCCTGGAGTGACCTTAAGGTATCTAGGACCCCGACGGCTAAATTGGCCCAGCAAGATTCTAGAGACCTTATGCCTGGCTTTTGCAAGGCCAAGAGAATAGAAAGGAGTGTGGAGAAGTTTGAGTATGCGAGACAAGCCTGAGACCGATACCGCCTTTAGGGTAAATGTCAACATAGAAAATGGTTCAAATATATACCTGTGCTATTCGGACAAAGACTTCAATGAGCTGCACCTTGTCCTCGGTACCCTCAGCGAACGTGACTTCATCTATGACCCACTTACATGTCTACGTAAAAGTATCAAGATTACGGCTTGAGGACAATCATAGACGCCAGTGACCTACATTGTTGAAACGCTCAATAACTTTCCAGACTCCTTCCGCCTGACCTGCCGTTCTCGACTTCCAGACTTTAGCGTCCAAAAGCTCTGTCCATGGGACGCGATTGATAAGGCGTTGCTCTGCCATAGATAAGTGGCGAGCAACTTGGTCTGGGGGATAGTCACGAATAAAGGAATGAGAGTCGGACGCTACGGTACTTGTCGGAGAGCGTGGGAATTGAGTCGAAGACGTAGGCGAGAGATTGGAATTTTTTTCTCGCGGAAGGGGTGGGATTGAGAGAGATGGTGGTGGAGGAAGCGGAGGAGCATCGCCTCGAGAAGCAGCACCACGGAAGGGAGGTTGCGATCTGGCTCGTCGGCCGCCGTCTGTTGATTTGGATCGGGGAGCAGGTTCATCCAGAATGTTATGCCGTTTCCGCCCGCGCCGAAATAGCTTGCGTGTGATGGTGCCCATAAAGGAGGACGATGACGGATCTCGTAGGACGTAGTTTAAATCAGATGAGTGCCGTGACGGACGGCGGCAATCATCTCTGTCGGTGTTGTATCCTGAGTCGATCGTCTGACTAGGCGCTGATACAGGAATCTTAGCTTTGCTTTTTTTGGAACTTGTTTGCGTATGTGCTGGGGCAATTGTTCCTCCGTTTTCGTATGGGGTGGTTGTGGCCTGCTGAGACGTAGTTTGCTGTGCCTGATCCAACTGGCGTTGCTCCCTGACTCGTTTCCTGTATTTTGCCCGTCCATCAACAATCAGTTCCTTCAATACTACAACTATTCTCGAATAGAGGGATGAATTTTGAATAATGGGATGGGATTCGAGATCCGTGACCAGAAAAGAACCAAAGGCGGTGCGTAGAGGTTTGGAAGTGACAAAGTCGAGGTCGTAGTGAAACTTGATCCAATGATGGAGGATGATTAGACAACTATTACAATTCAAACGCGTTAGAAGCCAATACAACGGAGACTCTGCTGTACAGTACAGATCATTTCTTACCCGTTCCGTGCCTTCTGGTATGGGTCACCCTCTAACTGGCTTAAAGCCCACTTAAACCGGTTTTCAATGAGGCTGAGAAGCTCTGGCGGTGACAAGTATAGCCGATAAGTCACAAAAAAGTCTGCGATAAACTCGTAGTCTGCCATACAATTACTTTGAATGTAATCAACATCTTTTGAGCGCGGGAAACATACCAGCTTCTGATGTCAAATAATCTACGATCCTTGCTTTTGTGGCGGCGACCAGGACCTTGGAGACTGTACCCGCGCCTCGATCGACGACATACTCAAATACTTCATCGTTGGGCTCACTTTGGGTGTCAGGTGAGCCCGTTTGACTAATGCTCGAGGGGGCTACATTGGTGTGGGAATGGGGTGTGTCAGCAGTATTCCGCTGGTGAGGCGAAGGCTGAATAATAATTTCAAGCGGCCCGTCATGCTCTTGTGGCGTGGGCGTGCCTGTAAGATTCCTGTTGTTTGGAAGATGTTCAGGACTTGGCGAATGGCTTGTTTTCGTTTGTTTGGCCACTATCGTCGGAGCTGGCTTGGTAGCGTCGCGATGGTTTACTGGCGGGGTATTCGGGATAGGGAGTGATCTATTCGAAGCATTATGCGGACGCACAAGGGTCTGGTTAGACGACGCTGGACTAGGCAATGCATCTTCTTCCTGTGATCCAGATACCCTTTCTCCTTTGCTTTCAATCTGTCGAGGGGCGACGGAAAGATCTGTCGGATAATGAGAGGAGACAGAGCCTGAGGAAAAAGTACGATTGAACAAAGTGTCATCGGTCTGAGTCATGCTACATGCGCGGATAGGGGTATCCTCGTCTACATGCCGAGCATTTTCGTACGTACCAGCATCGCTGCGCACGTCAGACTTTCCACCATCAGAGCTTTGCTGAATGAGCTTTTGGATCTGGTCGCGAACATGGGTCGGCGGTCCATTTTCCTGCTGCTGCTGCGCTCTACGATGGCGTCCTTCCAGGTATCGGGTGGGATCAATTTCAATATGAATCTTGTCTCTACTCATATCAGTGTCCGTGTAAACATACACGCCCGACTCAATCGTGCGCCGTCGATAGTCAGCTCGCCGTGTCGGTTGACGTCCACGCTCCGACATGTTTCCTAGTAAATCCACCCATGCTTCCACCCGGCCAATCAAGTGCTGCCATTCCTGCTTGTTGTCTTTGTCGGGAATGGGTTCGGGTGACGAGGGGTGCATTGTGGGCATTTCCGGGGGGTTTCCAGAAGTCGGTGGGTTTATAATTGAATCTGAGCGTGATCGCTGATGATTCTTGCGATTTGCTTGGGTTGGCTCGTTGGCCACTGAAAGCAAGGGGGATTGCACAGGTTCAGACTGTAAATGTATCCTTTCAGGATGGGCCGCAATGTGAAAATACGAGTTTCGCCGCGGATGCCCGGAAGGTGCTGTGGTTGATGTTGATGCTGCTGGTGTTGATTGTGGACAAGGGGATGTCAGCTCTTCCCTAGGTGTGAAGAATGTTTCGCCGCCGAATGGAGAGAATACTGGAGAATCCAGGTGTAGCGAAGGGATTCGTGGGGGTACTATGGTGGTTTCGGAATGTGCACTCGCTTGGCTCTCGCGTTCCGGACTGCTATCCGTGCTGGATGATGAAACATCGTAATCGTGCAGAATATCGCGAATGCTGGCAGACGATGGAGAAGGTGGCCGCCGACGAGTTGGACTGTTACGCCTTTGCTACAGAGGTGGAACATTTAGCACATTGTGTGACGGGTGCAACAGCTTGAAATGATCAAACCTGAGAGTTTTGGTGAAGAAGTCGAGGAAACAGTAATGGCGGGGACCTATCGCTGTCCGCCCTAGAGAATGGCATCTCAGCAGCTTTTCCAGTCGAGAGGGATTCGACGTGTTGACCCTTTTCTTGGCCTGAGCCGTAGTTTTGCGAAAAAAGTTGACATGCTTGATGGTTGAGAACAACTTTGTTTGTATAGCCCCTGAGCAATTTGCTCTCCACATTGGTCGCATCCCTCAATTCCCGGTAAGCGCAAGTGATTGCAACAGCATCTTGTGTCGTTGATGGACACAAGTCATCATTCTCCGTGATCTTTGACATCCCTGGGACATCCGCTCCATCAACGTCCGGCCGTGGGACTTCCATGCTTCTCGCCCGGGTGCGCGAGCTTGTACGGGGTGGGGCAATAGGTAATGACAGTCGAGAAAGGGAATCTGAGCGTGTGCGGGGAGTGGTCACCGCCATGAGGTTATCATATCTTTGCCTGGTCGGTGTTTGACTTGAAAAAACAGAAGCGACGCCGACTGACCCAGAGCCAACCGGGGTCCTCAAGGACGTAAAAGGAGCGGGACCCGTCAATTTAGAACAGTCTTTCTTCGTCTTGAGATGGAAACATATGTCTTGGACCTGGGGGATACTTTCATTAGCAAGCTCATCATAACTCCGATGGGTATATACAGCCAGCTAGCTACAGACCAGTCTTTTGCAGGTTTCGACGCGTGAGCACTCTGCATACGAACTGTCGTCTTCCAGGACTTGTTTTCCGTCTATTTCAGTATGGACCGGTTACCATACAATAAGAATAATGTTTTCAAAATAAGTTGTGCGTGCAATTCTTCTGCAATTGGAAGTCCCGGTTTTCGAAGTCGCCTCTGAGTAACCTGACCGCCCAAGCTTTGGCGCCGGCGGCGGTGCGGACGTCATCACTTTCTCCGACCGGCCAGCCAGAAATTCGAAAAGTGTCGTATCATACATACCGGGCTCTCTACCACTTACCCTTCGTCAATCCTACTTTTACATTGCGTGAGCGTCCAAGAGTGCGCTGCAGAACCATGAAATTTGGCTTCCTGGCAGTCCCTGCACCTCTGACTAAGGACGATTGCCGCGACCCATCATAAAAGATGAAGGCGCGCCGGGAGAAGCGCTTGGAGTTCCGAATGGTACCAGCGGTGCCATAGGATCACCATGGAAGCCGTTGACAACATGGAATGAAGCATACCCTTATCGTGGACAAGCTTATTTCGCAAATGAATGTATATTGCAAAAAGGATCAAGCTTAAACTGTGATGACTTCACAACTTGGTCAAGACGTCTCTTCTTGAACGTAACACTCTGGGGAAATACAGGGAAGTATGGGATGAGCTGCGACGGAAGGACCTGGGGTTCGAGTCAACGTACAAAGGATTGTACCAGGCTCATGATGTATACAAAAAGCACGTCAAATCGTTTATCGGGAGGGTTGCTGATTCAAATATGACCCAGAGACCCAGATTTTACGTCAACGTTCACTTGGGATAGCAGGTTTGGTTGTATGTACCGCGAGGCGATTGAGCAGTTCGGAATTCGACCTCGAGTGCGAGCCGGGTATCGAAACAGGATAATCTGCACGTCTCACAGGGCAAAGTGTCCAATGCGCACTATCCAGGGTCCTCATTGCGTTCCCTTGTCAAAGATCCTATGCCTCTGTTCATAGCCACTTGCGCGCTAATGTTCTTATTTTCAGGTCAAATCCTGGTGATGTGATTGCAGCATTTATCTCAGTAAACGGATTCAAAAGATTCTGTACGTATCGGGTCAATATAAGCAACGTTTTTATGGGAGATGGGATGTTACCTTGATGTAAAATTCATGAGTTTCTTGGAAAAAATTTCGGATCCCGTCAGTGTTTGGCGCATCATGAAGTAACATAAACTTGGCCCCTATCAAGACAACGTAAGCTATCTTGCTGGTTCAAAAAAATGAGGGACATGAACTTCCTACCGCTAGCCGTCACATAAGCTGAAATGTACCACTCATTAAACTTATCAACAACCTTCAGATACCTATATGCGACACGCGTATATGTGAGTAGCGTTCATCAGACAATGGCGGCTCATGCATACATGGAGTTTGTTCCCCAGATCAGATCATCGACAACGTCCAGCGCCGCATGAACAATAAATTGGTTAAGATGCTTGTGCTCATCCTTCTTGCCTCCCTCTCCACGGGCCTGTGGACCCCATTCCGCTTCGTAAAGTGGGTTGTCGCGGGTGCCTATTATGGCAAAATAGGAGTTGGAAGACATGGGTGGTCAACCTGAACGAATTGGTTCAAAAGGGACGGTGAGGATTGAACAAGTCTGTTGTGAGGAGGGATGCCTGTGACAAAACGCGACATCGGGGACAAACTGGCGACAAAATGACAGCTGCACGTGATATCGTCAAGTTCCAAACGTTCAAGAAGTTCAACCGGAAGTTTAAAAAATTCGACGAACTACAGCTTCAAGCCATGGATCGTATCCAGATAAACATGTATAATAAAAGAAACCAAACAGAGTTGAAACGCTACATTACGCATGTTCCAAGAGTCATGGGTATGAAGTCCGCAAACAGTAAGCGGAAAATGAAAGCCTGAGCAAGGCCTAACGCGGTGAGTAGAAGCGTGAGACTAAAAGAATCCTGACATAGCAAATGTCAGCAAAACACATCACGATACTACGATTAGGTTGCAAGATACTTACGTCCTCCGGTGCTCCACGCCTGACTGCCAAATGGCAGATCAATGTCACCGCTGGTAGGCCCGCTACCCACAATTGCCGGGCTAACACCAGGTGGCCCTATGGTTGATGGTATTTGCCCAGCGCCTCCCATATACCGCCACGATGAGCCTCCTCCGATTCGCTCATCATCCTTTAGCAACTCGCCGCCCAGCACAGCACTTCCAGCAACTGGTTCATCATCGTCAGTCGAGAAAAATGATTGCAGGGGCGAGCGGTCGCCAGCAGGAGTAGGGGGCGCAACTGCACTTGGTCGGCGGATTGGCGCTGGGCGGGTTACTGCTTTTGGATTTGAGCCCAACAGGGATGGTGCGCCGGGTGCCGATGAACTGAGGAACCCGGTATCCATCCGGCTGGTTCCTGATCCAATGGGTAGTGGTGGGGGAAGCTGGTTGCCCGGTGCCAACAGACTGCGCGATGGGTCTGTGAGGGACCCGCCAAGCTGAGCGGCAGCCATGCCGTCTGTCGCTGACCAGTGTAGCGCAGGGAAGCCTGATCCGTCAAACAGCCCCGCGGGAGGAAGTGGTAACGATCCATCTAGATGTTCTATAACATTGCTACCTAGCAGTTGGGTTGCTCTTGGCGGCGAGGATCCAATGGACATGGGTATGGCCATATGTGAGGATTGGTGTAGTGAGCTTACGTGAGGATGCTGGCCAAACAAGTGCAACGGTCGCGGATATCCACTTTGCGGTATAGATATTGGTTGCGGTGGTGGCCGACTGTCCATTCCGATTAGGGGTTGATGAGGAAGCTGATGCCCTGGCGGTGGTCGGACGGATAAATGTGATGAGTTCGGGGGAGGTAGGGCTGATCCAGGGGTAAATGCATTCATTGCAAGTGTTTGCGAAGGATGTGCCATCATGGAGCTGGCCATCGTACGCGGAGGCGGTGACAGTGCTGAAGAAGTGTGCGGTTGCTGGCGATTGGGTTGCGTTGTTCGCACCGATGTGGGCATGCGAGAATTTGAAGGTGGTCGAGCCGAAGATGATGCAGATGAGCTTTTAGACGTTGGTGGTATTGAGGATTTCGTTGGTGTGCCACGTCCTCCTTTCTGCATCTGTTGCTGTTGTACCATCTGCATTTGTCGTAAGTGCACTTCGTCACGCTCACGTTGGTCCTTCTCTTCCCGGTCTCGCCGCAATTTCTCCTCCCGCTCCTTTGCCTCACGCTCTTCCCTGTCACGCCTTTCACGTTCCTCCCGCTCTTTCCGCTCCTTCTCCTCCTTCTCTTTCCTCTCGCGATCGTCCTTCTCCTTCCGTTCGCGCTCTATTCGCTCTCTCTCCTCACGCTCGCGACGTTTCCGTTCTTCCGCCTCTTTTTGTTTGCGCTTCTCATCTTCCTTACGAGCGCGCTCCGTTTCTCGACGTTTTCGATCTTCTTCATCCCTCCGGGCCTTTTCCTCGTCCTTTCGGGCACGCTCTGCTTCACGTCGTTGGCGGTCAACTTCAGCTTTGGCATCCTTTTCTGCTCGAACACGGTCTTCTTCGTCCTGCCGCTTCCGCTCTTGAGCCAGCCGCTCTTCCTCCTTCAGCTGCTTTTGAACACTAAATCTCAAATGAGTATCGCTTGGAGAGGATGGAGTTCAATGAAGCAACATACCGCTTCTGTTGACGCTTTTTCTCTTTCGTCTTTTGCCGGGCCAATTCACGTAATGCTTGTTGCTCCTTCTCCTTTTCCAGTTCATCAAGGAGATGCATCTGCCTTTCCTGAGCGACTTTCTCACGATAAGCTTGCAAAACACGCTGCTCAAACATCTTGGCAGCAAAGATTTGAAACATTCTGCGACCTTCCTCCATACGCTGTTCTTCCGTCATGGTGTCCTGAGTGCAAAATACAGAGTTAGAAGTTGCCTTACTCCCATCTGGCACTAAAACAATTTACCTCCTCTTCATCGTCGTCATAATCTTCATCATCATAGTCGCCCTCATCCCACTCTCCGTTATTGTCGCCATTGCGATCAAGTTCGTCGTCCAGTTGTCGAATCTTGCGCTCAGCGAGTTGCTCCATCAAGTCAAGGAATTTCCGACCGTCATTTTTCAAAAAGTCGTCAGCAACAGTCAATATACCGCCTTTTACAGAAAGTAAGTATTGCAGAACCATGCCTCAGAATCAAATGCGGTCCCAACCTTTAACGGTTAAACTGCTCCCGAATTCGAATATGCTTTCAGATGGATCATGCTCATAATCTTCTTCATCATCCTCTTCATCCTCATATTCACCGTCCTCCTCATCTTGATGTCGATGCTGAATGATTGCACGTCTTCCTGGAGATGCGACTGCGTGGGCAATGATGTGTGCGTGTGCGGCGGCAACCGCCTGATGCAGATGGTGAGGGTCGGCCTCAGAGCCTGGTGGTATGGCAGGAAGGCTTGAACCGTGTGGCAGCGCTTTTCCTGATTGATCATTCGCGAAATTTTCCAATTCTTCATAGTAAGCGTCGTAAAGAATCTCCAGCTCCTCTTCAATGACAGTTCTAACAGAAGTAACGCTAAATTAGATATGACCTTTATTGAGAGTGGTCAGCTTATGCAAACCTTTTTCGCCCGCAAACGGAGCACGAGCATGTCTGCTTCTGCTGCTCCTTCATCTTCTTTAAAACTGCTTCTTTTTCGAGTTGGACCAACATGCGTCGCTCCTCTTCGCCCAATTGCAGCCAGAACGCGCGAATTCGTTGCTTCTCCTCTGCATCCGACTTGTACCAAATATCAGCGCGCCGATGCTGGTGATTGCCAGAAACATTAGAATTGTGGGGATGAACATGCTGCAGCTGTTGATTCTTCTTTTTTTTTTTCTTTTTGCTGCTTTTGGAATCCGTCGCAGAGGGATCCGCTACTGGACTTCCGTCTGATGCATGACCCTCACATTCTGGAGATTGAGATTCGTGATGGGCGGAGCTCGTAATGGAGCTCCGATGTTCCCCGCGACCTCTACTTTCAGCATGCTCATCATAGAGAGAGTCCTCGTCCTCTTCCTCGTCATCGTCATGTACACAAGAGGCCCCATTGGTAGAGTGCGGATCGTGATGTGTTGGAGAATGCGTTCCGGTACCTTTACCCTTCTTCTTATTCTGTAAACAAAACGTTACATTTAATTCCAAGGATCATATCTCGCGTGTTGTTGCGCGCAATACCCACCTTTTTTCGCCGCGTTGTTGTCGAGGCTGGTGCTGATGCCGCAGGAGCCTGTTCGGTATGCGGCGATGGAACTGCTGTCCTGGAATCGGTTGTTGGAGGCCCAGGAATCATATTTTGAGGTAAATTTGGATTGACAGTGTGCATAATCGTGGCAGTCTTGGACCCGTCCTTGGAACAAATAATCATGCGCTGCTGGTAGCTCTCGCCTTTAATATCGGCACGGGCTGTACGGGTGGTCAGCATTATTTAGGGCCCCCAGAAGGACCGGTGGTATTTGGCGTCAAAACCAGCTGGAAAGGTAGAGCTGTTCCGTGGTGTACCCCAAAGTTGTTAAAGACCGCTAGTAGCGAATGCGAGAAGGGGTGGTATAAATGATTTGATGCTGTGGCAGGTAAACGATAGAGGATTAGAATAAGTTTTGGTCATTGACAGGTCCTAGATCTCGCAAGTGGCTGGGAGCGAGGGGAGAGGGGCCAACCAGTGTACAGCTTTCAGGAAGAGAGCAATACATACAGAGCAAAGGTCCAGCAGGAAGTTGGAGCGTCTTGATCCAAAGCAAGCGCTAGTGCTGTATGTAGGAGTTTGAAAAATAGCAAACTTGGAGAAGCGTTGGACTTTTCGGTTGTTTGTGGGACGGGCGTCCAGTGTAGTTATCAGGGATGCGGCAAAGCCCGTCAGGATGCGTCCGGAAGCAAGAAGCCAGTCAAGACGCTGGTCCAAAGGTTGTCTGCCAGAGATGTAGCGACGTCCCAACGTTGGGAGTGCGAGTTTTTGCTATTGTATTTGGTATTGTAATGGCCGTTTGGCGAACGCTTCTGGTCTGCCCCTCGTAGGCGGCGAAGTTGCTGCGCTTAGTATAGCTGGCAGCGTCGTCGATTTCGGCCAAGGACGGTGGAAAGCAGGGATTTCAGCAATACCAGCACTTTGCTATTACGGATTTTTGGCGGTTGAGCGAGTTATTACTAGTGGTCTTTGCAATACCGTATATGCATCTCTGCCTTTGCCATTTGCCCACCGGCTGCTGGTCCGGACGTCTTCCAAGTTGCTGTAATGGCTGTGCCTCTCACAATCCGTGCCGCTGCTCGACGACAGATGACCTGAATAATCATCGATTCTTCAAGAAGGCCAAGTATGCGTTTTTCATCACCTTCTTTTGAATGTTGAATGTGGGATGAGAAGCTAGGCCATTCACCGAGCCCATTACGCGGGCGCAATACATGAGGGGATTGCAAAGCGCTTTTGAACGGTTTTACACTCGATACGTCCTCGACTATGAATTTTGATTGTACTCGACGTCCGTCTGCCGTTCCCCGACACTCTCAAATGCCAAGTTGCATATTTCCTGCCAGGGTGCATTGGCAATATATGTTCCAAACGAGAGTGTATTACGATGGCATTCTGCCAGAGCTAAGTACTGCGTATCTGGATCATGTCCTCTGAACGAGACCTGTGATGATTCCTGATCTGGACGTGACATTGGAAGCTCACCGTGAACACCATGCTTAACATAGCACATGCTGCTGCCGAGAGAACAACAATGTCAAGTTCTTCCACAATTGCCCTAATCTTACCCGGGATGGAGCAGATTAGACAATCTCCGGATCTACCCATTCCTACCGTCAAGACATATTCAATTCAGCTGGAAGGATGCAAGACCATCACGTCAAAGACTGGCGTCCCAGTGCTTCAAATCCAAAAACCCATAGAAGACCTGCGATCTTGAGCGGAGGGTGGGGATATAGAAATCTTTTATGCTCGGCAAACGCTCATACATTCCATGTGAAACCAGAGTCCGTATACCAACCATTAACTTGTTGGTGGCAAAGAAGAGCACACTCCCAGCTTGTCGTCCAAGTATTCACCACCACCAGAAGCTAGAAATACCTGCAATCAACTTTAATATAGCACTCATATTCTCCTCAGGACTTTTCCAATCTGATTGTTTCGTGAGAATTGCGTCTGGAATTGCCTTTCGAAAACCCCACGCGCTGTCAAAATTGAACCCACACAATAAAGCCGGAAAGAGTTTAATGAGGCAACGACTCATGTGACTCATGGAGCCAGTTATTGGTTGCCAGGCGACTGCAAAATACCAAAAGAATCGACAGCTTCGACTTCTCTTTCAAAGATCAACTTCCTTGCATCCGAAACCTCTCCCCGCCACTTACACAGCGCTCTATCCTGCTTTCGCCCACCACCTATTATAGCATAAGCTTGAGGGAACACTCTTTATTAGCGTACACGACCAGTCGTAAATTTTGGAGACGGATTTACCTTTTTTTCTTCCCCGCACCCTCCTTCAATCCTCGCAAATATGGCTGAAATCGATCCCTCAAAACTGAATCCCCTCTCCCCCGAAGTCATCTCAAAACAGGCCACAATCAACATCGGTGAGTTGCGCCATTCTTTACGCTGGCTTGGGATGGGTCGCACATCGCACGAATGATGAGTCTAAAGCTGGCACCAGTCGGATAAATCATGTCGATGCCTTTTTTGCAGAGCTGCATTTACGCTAGCGGCTCCTGACTCTGTGATGTGTAGCCCCATGCCTTGCCAGCGTGGCAATCAACAGGCGAATGTTTTGCTGACATTTTTCTTGTTCAGGTACCATCGGACACGTAGCGCACGGAAAATCTACAGTCGTGAAAGCTATCTCTGGTGTACAAACTGTCCGATTCAAGAATGAGTTGGAGCGAAATATTACCATCAAGCTTGGTTACGCCAATGCAAAGGTAACTTGTGAATTATGAATTGTAGAGGCAAATTCCCGCTCGTTTTGGCACAATGATGAGATTATAAGCTGGCACCAGTCGGACCCTTGATGTCGATAACCTTTTGCAAGACTGCCAATACGCAGGCGGTCTCTGAGCACCAACAGCGGGAAATGTCCATATAGGCTCATCGGTTGACGTTGGACTAACCTCTTCGCTATAGATTTTCAAGTGCGACAATGAGGCATGCCCACGACCAGGTTGCTACCGATCATACCGAAGTGACAAGGAAGAGGGATCACCATGTGATCGAGTAGGCTGCATGGGACGCATGCGTCTGTTGCGCCATGTCTCCTTTGTTGATTGGTAAGTTGCTACTCCAAGTTCGTTGTACTTTTCTTTTCTAAACGTCTGTTTCCCGTTAGCCCTGGGCACGATATTCTCATGGCTACTATGCTGAACGGAGCAGCCGTCATGGACGCTGCGCTGCTTTTGATTGCTGGAAATGAATCTTGTCCACAACCGCAAACATCGGAACATTTGGCCGCCATTGAAATCATGAAATTGCAGCACATCATTATCCTTCAAAACAAAGTTGACTTGATCAAAGAGTCTGCTGCTGAGGAGCACCACGAGAGCATCCTCAAGTTCGTCAAAGGCACGGTCGCTGACAGTGCACCCATCATCCCCATCTCCGCCCAATTGAAGTACAACATTGACGCTATCAATGAATACATTGTCAAGAAAATCCCCATCCCCGTCCGAGATTTCACCGCTGACCCAAGACTCATCGTCATTCGATCTTTTGATGTCAACAAGCCTGGTGCTGAAGTTGCCGATCTAAAGGGTGGTGTTGCTGGTGGATCTATTTTGTGTGGGGTATTGCGGGTAGGAGATGAAATCGAGGTTCGACCCGGAATCGTTAGCAAGGACAGTGACGGCAAAGTCCGTTGCCAGCCGATCTACTCCCGCATTGTCACGTTGCTCGCCGAAAACAATGACTTGAAATTTGCTGTTCCCGGTGGCTTGATTGGTGTCGGTACCCGTATTGATCCAACACTTTGCCGTGCCGATCGACTGGTCGGTCAAGTACTTGGCTCGGTTGGCAAACTGCCCGCCATCTATACGGAACTTGAGATCAACTATTTCTTGCTGCGACGTCTTTTGGGAGTCAAATCCGAGGATAAGAAACAGACAAAGGTTCAAAAGCTCACCCGCCACGAAGTTCTCATGGTCAACATTGGATCTACATCAACAGGAGGACGTGTCCTCAGTGTCAAGGCAGACATGGCCAAGATTCTGCTCAACACGCCAGCATGTACCGAAATTGGCGAGAAGATTGCTCTGTCTCGGCGAATCGAGAAGCATTGGCGGTTGATCGGATGGGGCACCATTCGCCGTGGTGTTACTATCGACCCTGAGCCAAGAGTCTAGGCTCTTTTCATACCTCCATCCCTCCCATTACCTCCAAACATTTCTCCTCCCCTTTGTAACAATACACCCCCCAGTCTGGCTACTGCATCCGCGCAGCGCGCGCTTTTTGCAGTAAAAACAATTTTAGAGCATATGTCACAGATCACATTCTCACTGCTCCCTCTGGAGTCTGGTGTGAAAATCGAAATAGCCCAATGTGCGCAGCAGGTGCGCAGCGTGCTGAGCTAAGCGCAATTTGGCCTAATTGGTCAGGCTGCCTTTCGCGGAGAGCGCGCTCAATATCGCCCACCACTGGCTGCTTCTAGGGCTGCTTCAAAGAGAAGCACTCAGACAATCCTGCGATCCCTGGCACCACAAATACTGGCAACGAGCAAGAGTGAAAGATCCTGGTGTTAGCTGTCGACTTGGCCCCGTCTCCATATCCGTTGCTGTTTCGCAGCGTCTTCATCGTTGCCTTGGCAAATCTCCCACGTATACACGTTCGCGCATCCTCCTTGGACTCCTCCGTATAAAGCGACTTGAAGAACCTTTACAACCAGTCTTGCCCATACCACCCGTCTCACATCATGCCCAAGGAAGCTACGGCAAAGCAGACCAAAAAGGCTGCTGGCAAGACTCGCGCAAAGAAGGATCCCAACGCCCCCAAGAAGCCCATGTCGGCATTCTTTTTCTACTCCAAGGAGAACCGTGAGCGCATAAAGCAAGAGAACCCTGACATTACCTTTGGTAAGTGTTTGTGCCTGGCATCGACGCGCCGAACCTGGTCGAGATTGCCTCGTTCGATCGTTGTCTACTTGTGCGCGTAGTCGTGTCACAAGTAGAACAATCAATCACATACAATTTACTTACAATATGTTTGCCGTCCCTGCTTTTAGGTCTCATCGGTCGGCAACTTGGAGAAGAATGGCGCGGTTTAGATGCCACGCAAAAGTCCACATACGAAAAGAAGGCAGAGGCAGACAAGTCGCGATATGAACGGGATTTGGCCGCATACAAGGTATGTACTAGACCTTATTCGCAATCTTCAAGCAAGCACTCATGGGGGACTTGTTCCATTGTTTAGGCGGACGGAGGTGGACAGTCAGCAGCACCTCCTCCTCAAAATGATTTCGAATCAGAATAAGCACCCTTAGCCCCTCATTCTTTCTGATTCATTTAATTGCCAACGAGTCCCACGTACCCTGGAAATGACGCCGTTCTATCCTGCTCCTGTACCAATTGCCACTCTGTTTCGAATTTAACTTTTGTTGTCAAGTCAGGGACGCAAATTTTTGTACCGCAAATCACAAAAAAATTACAAAGAAGGTCGGAGTCCATTCAGTGTGTGAGGTTCTTTTATGGTTGTTTAAGTGGAATTATCTTGTCCTTTTATTGATTTGCGCTTTTTCTGTTTGGGATTTTTGAGTCCCCTAAACGAATATTTCGTTAACTTATCCATTCGCCTCTCGTAGCAATAATAATGGGAGTAAACACCTTGTTCACAGCTTACCCCCTCGGGCACAAACAACGTGTCATAGAGAAGGAAACAAAAAAAGCCATCAATTCTTTCCTGAACCAAAATCTATATATTTTACATTATTTATACGTTACTTGACGTACCCAAAAAAAAACTATCCGACATCCTGAACGGTATGGGCTATCGGTAATGGTGGGGTTGCCATTATTGTGACAGTGACAGTAACGGTTTCTGCGGCGGCAGGGGCGGCGGGATGAATGAGCCGAGAGTCAGAAACCGGTGGTGTATCCCCTGCTGTGAAGCAAGGTGGGCACATTGCGTGTGAATCAGGAGAAGGTGGGGTTGTGGCAGACTGATGCTGCAATTGCCGCTGAAAGGCGCGATAACTGGATGGAGGAAGTGAGAATGGGTCCACGACATAGAGTCTAAGGAGCATTCCTATCAAATAGAATATGATCCCGCACAGCACCATCTGTAGCAGTGGGTATGTTTTGCCGTACGAGGGCTCCAGAATGTTGAGTGTGGAGGGGGGGACGTTAAGTAGTGCATCCTTGGCCTTACTGCTCGAGGATGATTTACGTCTGCGGCGAGATTCAGGACTGCCGCTTTGCTGTGGCTGTATGTCGACGTCTTTAGTGAGTGGTGGAGGTGTCGACATGGGCGGGATGTCATTGTACAGCTCAGCGTGAGAATTGAGAAAGACGCCAGCGACGGACGCCCGGCGCTTGGTGGAGGATGATGAGTGAAAAGAGCCAGATTGTGCATTTAGTGCACGCAGAGAGTCCACCCCGCCAACCTGAATGGCTTGTCGAATGGCCTCGCTACTAGTTTGCGGCATGCTGGTGACTCGAAGAGAGCGATTCTGATAGAGAAGAATAATCAGCGGTGGGTTCACCAAATTAAGCTTTTTGTCAATGGGTTTTACCTTGAGCTCAGGTGCATCTGCCTGCGCGACGTACATGGATTTTGGACGCCGTCGGTTAAAAAGGAAGCCTCCATTGAATAGTCTTTTGGGCTCTGCAGTCGAAGAGGAACTCGTCGCCACAGCCGGCGCAATCGACGCGTCCGTTCCAGGACGAGGGTTCCCTAACCCACTTGTTGCACTTGGGCGGCCGGATGTCAAAGAACTTCGGCTAGTGCGTTTCAGTCTCTCCCGATCACCAGTTTTCGTGTCACTCTCGCCGGCTTTACCGACCAGCATTCTCTTATCATTGACAGTGACCACAAAGGCATTTTCTCCACCGACGGCTGCTGACCACAGCCCGGTTACGCCTACTTTCTTGGGGTGGGATGGTATCAGTCGAATGTACCCTTCTACAATTTGAGGAGCATGATGCGACTCCTTGCGTATAGAAGACCTTGGAGGAGATCGGTCTGTCCTCAAGCCAGACGCGCGATTTTGCGAAGACAGACGTATTTTTATAATGTGCTTGGTGATTTTCGTGTCGTTGGCACTTTTCTGTTTGTAGAGATCCCGGACTGGCGTAAGTTTCGCAGAACCCAGTTTTACTGCCGCCCCGGTTGACTCAGATCCAGACTCGTAGCCAGCACTGTCATTTCCACCAGGACTGATACCGTCAGTTGGAAAGTGTAAAGCAGAGTGAGTTGGCGGGGGCAAGACCTCCATGACTTCAAATTGCAATTGTGGCCCTGCACCACAAGAGGCTGTTGCATTAGGCTGAGGACGATCTGAACCCTTGAAGGTCTCCCATTTGACATGATATCCGGAAGGATAACGTGACAGGTCAACCATAAGTTCAAGTAGGGTTGGCTGTTTCTCGATATCGTCTTCCGAGTCCTGCTCAAAGGCAACGAGATTGGAACCGTGACGAACAGGCTTTCTGGTCGACTCGTCGTCTGATCTACTGCGTCCCCCAGCAACCATATCTTCCTTCTCTGGTATGGCAGGAATAGTAATTTTAAACTCGATGTTGAAGTTATTGCTTTCATGAGTAAAGTCCTGCTTGGTGATCACGATATCTGATGACTTCGTATTGATCCTGTCAGACTGTCCGTCCGCGCGCGATTTGGGCGGGCCTGGGATCGCAACATACGGGGGAACACCATGCTCTTTAAGGTACGATTCCACGCTTGCTGGATGTTTTGTCGCACCGCCGACGAGGAGACCATACACTGTCTGGGAGACGACACCGCCAAGATCTATCTGATGATAATAGGTAGCGCGAGTGGAAGGTATCGGGTGCTGGTTGGCAGGGTCGTACGGATCGATTGGTTCCAATACCCAGCCTCCAATTACCAACGTAGCCCGCACTTTTCCAGCGGCCTCCGCGGTGACAAGAGCACGGGATTCAGAGCTTAAGAGTGTCTCTGGTATACTGGCGGCGCAGGAGGCAATAGTAGGATATTGCCCGAGAACGGCATCCGTAGAGACCGTGATCGTGTCGCGACGGCTCATGGGGAAAAATCCCTTGATGGTCTGATAGGTAATACGAGTGCTGTCACCACAATGTTGCAATTGTCGGCCATCCTCCAGTAAGTCATCCCAACACTTCCGACAGCCAAACATTTTTGTTACTTGAAACACCTCTGCTACGGAAAAGCCCTCCACCACTTTTGTTCCTTTCATGACAACAGAGGGAGCAACATTACCACTGGCGGGTACGTTTTTCTTGAAGATATTTAGTCCTGACTTGTATGAAGACACAGAAACCCAATCTCGTGGAGACCCATGCAAGCCAAGCAACTTAGCCAAGGAAGCATCAGCGATTGCTCGCAAGTCGCGTAATTGGTGCCGCGCAACATCACTCTCATTCTCTTGATTAAGTGCAACAGTGTCTATTGCAGCTTCCGGTTGCGTATCAGGTTGAGGTATAGATTTGCTCTCGTAAGTTTCAGGATAGTTGCCCGTGGATGCCCATTCATTCAAGTCTGGGATGTTCATCAGTGCTGACATGGACAGTCTTCCGGTAGGAGATTCCCAATCCATGCTTTCCACATGACTACCCACTGGAGAATGCGTCTTTTGAGCGGGTACAGCAATTGGTATGGACGAGATCACAGCAGCGGCGCTTGGTAGGAGGGGGCCAATTTCAACCTCTTTTAAAATTTCACATGGCTTGCCATTCACCTGAATTCCAGATCCAGGTTTACCCTTGTTGACGGCCATCGATATTTGTCCTTCAGAGCGTATTTGCGCAATAACAGCATTACTTCCGTAGTCTATACTCTTTGCGATTCTGACATCAAGTTCTGCCGCACCTGAAGTGGCTGAAACGTTTATGGATCCCGCACCCCACCCATCAAGATCAATCCAGATGTCAAGAGTACGTTGAGGATCCTTGTCCAACTGTTTGCGATCGGCGCTTAGGTTGTATTGGCGCTTGTCATGTTCGTACGTGGTTTTGATGACAGAATAGCTTTCCAGTCCTCTGAGAACTCGAGGGGGGGCGCCGAATTTTTTGAGGTAATCAACAACGGCGGCTACGGTTAGTGGTAGTTGCGTGGACACTGCGTTGATCAAAGAGCCAGGAATCCAACCCCGAGGGTCAAACTGAATAATGTGTGTAATTTTGACAGTCTCGTCAGCTTGAAGATCAATGTCCCAACCCGCAATATCCACAAATGCGCGAACCTGTCCGTTCTTGACGAGAGGCAAAGCGTCATCGTTTTCTACTGATGCAACCAAAGTCTGAATGCGCCTATCTCCTGAGATTGTGGTACTGACCACTGTGGCATCCCGAGCACTTGTAGGCCACACGCCTTTGTTTAAGGCATGAACCAGACACGTGCAGGGAGATACTTGTTCCAACAAAATGTCGTCGTCAAAATTACTATCCCAAACCTTTCTCGCACCAGCTGATTGTACGACAGCAATGATACTCCAGATAGACTTGACTTCGGATAGGGGGAACCGGCCAATCCCTCTCAGGATACCGACGGGATGTCCTGTAACTTCCCGTTTGGAAATATCAACAGACTTTTGGGTGCCATACGATCTAAAGGTTGTGTCCAACATCAAATCGCTCATCAAATCAAAGGATTTCTTCACAATTCCTGAAAATCGGTGCTGATACAAAGGTAAGGCAATCCGTGGCGTACTGGCTGAATGAAATTCTACTGCCATCTGGTTGTTGATTGGTGACACATTAGCATCCGTCACTGGGCTAATCGTTGTTGAAGTTACTTCGCTAGACACATCCGACACATCTCCATCTGACGCGGGTGTGGGAGAGGGAAGTTTATCCGTCACAGATGAAGTCGGGGACAGCACCGAAAGAGCGCTACCTGGCTGTCGCACCAACAGCGGCTGTCCATTGATTGTTGTTGCCTCCGTAGGAGACCTTTTCAGGCGTAGAATGTACCTTCCCGCTCGCCGGTGGGGGTTACAGTAGGATACATTCCAGCCGCCCTCGGAATCAATCCATACTGAGGTCATTTCGTGCACTTGACTCTCGTCCTCAAATGTACCGCTAGCGCCTACGTCCAAAAGCTCTTCAAAGTTGATTTCGAGGCCAAATCGTGGTGTGAGCCATCGGCGGTAATCCAAACGAACGTCTACCATTGCGGGAACGCCACTGTACGATGTAACCGACGCCGCTGACTGTCCCATTGCGGCAAGCTGCAATTCAGGGCTCGACCCATCATCGGTAACCGTCCATTCTAGTAAGTAGACACCATCACCCTTATCGTATGTCTCCTTCACGATCGTGACATATGTCGCGTAGTCTAATGCGTATGGCAGAAACCCGCTAGTTCGAAGATGGACTGCGGCAGCACCAACGGATCGCGGAATGTAGACAACCACCTCTTTACAGATCTCAAGCGAGCCAAAGGCTTTCACCGGGTCGACGTTTACGAAGCACGTCACCTTGAGGCCTTTCCATTCTGCGGCACGTTCAACCACCCACGCTAGTAATGTCAAATGCCCCCGAACATAAGGGGGTGTGGCTGGCGGAGAGTTTGAAGGTTGTTGAGCGGTAGGAACTGATGTCAACAAGGAGACAAATGTGGTTGAGGTTGCCACCGTTTGGTTAATGACAACAAAATCCCGCGGTCTGACATATAAACTTGAGTTACGCACTTGTCAATGAAATACATTGCGTACTCACGGTGAAACAACCTCACTTTTGGTCAGGTGCTGAATGGACGTCCTTGCATCTATTCGCTCGATCACCGTAGCTTGCACGAAGAAGGCATCCCCTATCGATCTGTGAGCTCTAGATGCGGACCCTTTTCCCCCGAATAGTCCCACTTACATGCCCTACCAGCAATCGCCTCCAGAACCGCACCAAAGTTGCGGGGTCTCAATGAGATACCATCAGGCCCGTCCAACACTCTAGCGACAATCTTGAAGGACTCTCCTGACACGGCAGGTCGTCGAAAAACGCGATAGCTGTCCAACCCCTTCACCGGTTTCCCCGTAACTTTGTCATCAGGTTGCCAGTCGAGAGCAGAACTCAATGAGCGATACGATTCGTGAGCTTTTGACAGTAGCACCTCATATTGACCCGAGGACCTGTTCGCTTCAGAATCAGTGATGCTTCCACGCGCGTGAGAGCTTGTTCAGACTTACGACATGAAAGTTGGCTACAGTCTATAATAAGAGTGACAAATGGGAAATACACATTAAGTTTGGCAATCTTGCTAATGGCTTCATTGATATTTGGCTCGGTAATGGTCGTTCATTGCGGAAGTTTCATACTTTGCCAAATTGCCATGCAGCCATGCAGCCCACGTTCGAATCATCGCATTTAGCCGGATGTGCGCACGTGACTTACACGTTATTATCCAGATCCCCTCCAGATTCCAGAACCTGCAGACGAACCTGGGGGGTCTGGTCGAGGGATGCCGGACGTCCAGATGTAGCTACGAATGTGAACAAGGAATCAACCAAACCAGCAGATCATATGTACATTTCAGACGAAGGACATGGACAATGTATTTGAGGGGTCGGGTAGCAAAAACATTAAGGAACGACCAGGATGAGGAGCTTAGCGGGAGGTGGGCTTGACCTTGGGAGCGGCTCCCTTGGCGGTCTGCTTGTTGAACTTTGGCTTGGGCTGGGCGGCACGAGACGCAGCGTTCTAATCCAAATTTGCATTAGCTTCATATTTATGAGGGTAATTGGGAACAAAAAAGACCCACCTTGGCCTTCTCCTGCTTCTTCTTCTGCTCGTCAGCCTGCTTCTGTTCCTTGGCTTGACGAAGAGCCTGTTGGCGCTGGGCAACACGGACCTCTGGCTTCTGGGCGCGCTTGGCCTTGATGGCGTCAAGAGATGCACCGACGATAGCACGCTGAGCCTTAACAGTACGGCGAGTACGCTTCTTGGAAACCTCCTCGGTGATACCCTTCTTGTGAAGACGACGGAAGACGACAGTCCAGTCAAGCTTGGAGGGCTTGAGGCGCTGGAGGAAGTAAGACTCGGACTTTCCGTTGATGAAGCGGTAGACCTGCAACACGTCGAAAGATTAGACTCCAGCTTCGTATCCAACGGATAGAGCATCAACGTACGCGGCTGTCACCCTTCACAAAGATCTTTCCGTGACCGGGGTAGATCTTGAACCCGGAGAAGTTGCAGAGTTCGATCCTAATAAATTCGGCAGCATAAGTAAAAGGGTCGTGATAACGGCGCACGAACTCTCTACTCCAGCCATTCCAGCGAAAGTCTTCACCACTAAACTAACTAAACCATCTCTCCTTGATATGAAATCATCCGGCCGGTATCATGTTCCATATCAGAGTTCTACGCCCAAAGAGTTGCTGTTGTTGCTGATCTTCAACCACGATTCCGCCTTTCGCAAGAGGCAGCCGAGCACCGAAAATATTTCAAAAGAGATTCCGGCTACGGTTTGAAGCTTGTTGTGATCCAATCGAAAACAGTTCCTGGGGCCATTCACTTCCACATTCTTCCGCGCACCCATCCATCATCCATCCATCCATCCATCCCAGGCTCAAAGTAGTCCATCCAGAATTCGTTCATTCACTCGTTCAGTAGTCGGCGGTACTCACTTCATGATGGATGAGTTCGGTGCGGGAACGAAGCTTGTCGAACGTGTCGCACGGTTGGTGTCAGGAGTGGTCTCTCGGCCCCGGCAATTGCACTTTCGACCAGTCCCGGCTGCGCAGCCGTCCCAAAAGGCACGTGACGTTTAATTGCCCCTTACTGCTGCGCCACTTAACAACAAGACCGACGTGTTCCTTGTTCTGAATGACAGTGAATGTCGATGTCAAATTCTTGTGCAAGACAGCAAACTCGAATAGATTCAGCGAAACTCTCACCCAGAAGCTCACAGTTTGTGTCCAACGGTTGTTCAGAGGGCGATTTAGTCTCGGTTCAAAGGGGGCACGTCGAAGATCCTGAAGATCCGCACACCAAAGGCCTGACCAATGATATTTTTCGCAATCTGTTTGACGGACAGAAAGTGCTAATGGATTGGGGATATACAAATTCTCAAAATTGTCAGACTTTTTAACGTGGATGGGCTAGGTGGCGGATTGAAGAGGGAATCGCAGATTTTTGCCAGATTTTTGCCAGAAACTGCTGCCCACCGTTTGTAGGACTGACGGTTGGCTGTACCGGACGTGGAGAAACGGTTCATGAGGGATCTCCATTCTGTCGTAGGCAAAGGCTTGTGTACGTTCTATGGTATCCAAAATAGTCTCACGGTGGTAGAACCGCAGTGGGGGCTGCTGCAGGTTGATTGCCCCAAATTCGCCGCTGAAGGGACATCTGAAAATGTAGCTGGACACCCTGCGCCTTCATTTCCGGAAAGTGACAGTGTGCTGAGAGTTTGGACGATGGTGCGTTTACATGGCGTGTAAGGAGAGCCATACGGTTGAGAAATCAAGTATCTGGCCCCGCGTACAATTGCTAAACGTAAGTATGATTGTGTACAGGTAGCCCTTGCTTTTCTGTACTGGAATGTAGCCAGAAGACATTGCCTATGTCACCCTCGTCACAGCGCTGATGTGAGTCGATTTGTTTTACAGTACACTGTGCTAGCTCCAACATTGCACCACTTGTCCAGTCCTAGTATGAAAATACCGCCCGATGTAGTTTTCTACACAATGTCATCCGTCACTATCAATTGTTGGACAATGATGGGAGCTTTCGAGTTTAAATTCCGGCGCCGCACCATAATTCCCATGGTCGGCGGGACTACTTCCAGGCTAGGACTTGGGTGAAACCCAATAAGACAAGCGCGAAACAAGGAAGTCAGCGCAATCCAAATCATTTTCACACAGAACAACCAACAAAGGGCGTGATTCAACGTTACGAACTCATCTGGCGGCTGACGACACCAGTCTCAAGGATAAGTTCTATTCGTAATGATCTGTGCGCTGCGGCCAGCACCGTGCGTTGTCCGTCCAAAACTCGATGAACTACGCATTTCAGCTACATCTGGTGACATCTGGGAAGGCGTCATGAGTTCAGGTATTGGTTGAGGTGGTCCTTGCGCAATTTCAGTCACGGCACAACAAGGAGAAGGTGATTTTTTGCAGAAAACATTTATTATAATACAATCCAAACCCGACCCTAAGCCTTAACAGCGTACTTTCGGAGAGGGAAGTGTGTCTCCCGCTTCTGTTGACGGACGGTCTTGCGCGTAGCTTCGTGGGTGGTCAAGCGGCGACGGATGGCACGAGTCTTCTTCACACGGAGGTCAAGGGGAATGTACTTCTTTCCCTTGTAGAAGATGCGAAGCTGGTCACGCTGGGTTTGGCTGATGACGGTGTTGACGCGGGCAACGGACTTGCGGACATCGTGGCTAAAACAAAGAGGATGAGTGACAATTCTTCAACAATATTCCTGCTCCCTCAAATCCCGCTTGTTTGTAGCTAACTCTCTCAGCACCGTTTCGTTGCCAGCCCGTCGTCCCAACTCGATCTCACTTATTGTGCAGATTTGACCAGGTTTCTCTTGGGCTAGCACACCTATTGTGAAGTGTCCCGCTTTGTGTAGCCGCCCAAAATGTCCGCGGTTTCAACGGTTCAACCGAAATCCGTTTGATCCTCCATCAATAGCCTAGTCATAGTGAAGATTCTGCGCAAATACTTACATCTTGGCCAGCTTAGAAGCGGCTCCACCGGCAACCTTCTGCACTCGCAGGGAAGCGAGCTCCTGCTTCAAGTCATCCAGAGTCTTGGTCAGGTCGGCCTTGGTCTTTTGTCGCAACTCGTAGGTCTTAACCTTGCCCTGCACAAGAAGGAGGTTCAGTCGTTACGTTCCATAATTTCCAAGCTG
Organism: Phlyctochytrium arcticum; assembly: GCA_025602905.1. Lineage (NCBI taxonomy): Eukaryota > Fungi > Chytridiomycota > Chytridiomycetes > Chytridiales > Chytridiaceae > Phlyctochytrium > Phlyctochytrium arcticum. The sequence continues at coordinate 665,612 of JAHLKI010000013.1, read as the reverse complement.
CCTAGCGGCAAATCGCCCATCCTCGTTCTTCACAGCCCACTTCGTGCCCAAAGTCATTTCGAAATTCTCGACCATTCGTTCGCCATGGCCACTCTCTTGTTCCAAATTCTCCTCCAAAAGTTCGCCATAGTCCACTCGTTCAATCGTTCGACGGATAGATGGATGGATGGATGGATCAATAGTTTTGTCCAGAAACTCACCATTGCTGCTAATACTCTCCTCAAGTTGGTAGAGGAATACGAGTTTGCCGTAGGAGATCGGTCGGATGGTGCCAGCGAGAGCAAGACTGTGTCAAACCGTGCTTAGTACAGAGAGAGTCATGTGACTGGGATCCAGTTCCACGGATCGCGGATCGCGAAATCAGTGAATTCTGGTTTGTCACTTTGATAGAAGCCTCGTTGCCTGCACATTTTGGAAATAAATGATACTCCGGAACTGTTCACAATCATGGTAAGACAAGGGATATCTTTGAGCCTAAGAGATTTAATCTAACAGTTTTCGTAGTCGCTGATACCCAGCCAAGAAGCTGCCGGTATGTTATCTTATTGAGACGATGTTCAAAGATTGAGCAACGCTCTAGCGGCCCCACCACCGGCTTTGATACTTCATCTTTACCCCACGCACTTTACAATGAATGAATATGTATGGCATCTCCTACCCTCGGTCTCAGCTGTTGGACTCACTGCCTTCTTTACAGGATACAACATACCAATACAATGGACCACTAAAGGTTGTCAAAGTCGGGAAGATACCTTAAAAGGCATTTTCTGAACGAACGAGACAAGTAGGAGTTTTTGGAGTCAGTAAACAGACAGGAGCTTCCGACCAATGCTGTGAATCTTTTCCGCGACAGTGACTTCCATGATGGTATGTAACCTGAGTATATCACCCTCTGCCCGATTGGCACGCGTTAAAGTTATTCATAGGTCACATTCATGTTCAAGTGCGAGATTACCGAGTCAATTTCCACGCGAATACACAAGTCTCCGAGAAGGGTCAGGGCAAAGAGGTTCTTTCGTCCCCCACCGACACTAGTACCATGAGCACCGCTGTACCATACATCCGGTGTCTAGTGCTCCGACCTACCCCAGCATCTCTATGGGCTGATATATGTAATATGCACACGCTCATAAACCCGTCAGCTCCCCCGGTAATGGACGAGACTGCCCTTGAAGTGGAAGCAAAAGTTTTGGTACGTGACCAAGCTTTGTGAAAATAGCCCTGTCTGACTTTCGCAAAGTTGGCCACGCAAGAACCATTGACTTTAGATGCAGATCCTGCGCTGGCGCGGACCGCAAATCTAAAGGCTCTGAATGATGCAAAGTATCGAATAGCACGCAAGCGACCACGAAATTGGGCAGCTAAGGAAGCGGACGATGAAAAGAAGCGAGAGAGTGACAAGATGATGCTGATTATGGATGAGGTACAATTTGCGTGATTTTCTTCGAATCTGTAATTAACGATTTTGCCAGCGTCGGAAAACCGAGTTCCATCCTAAGTAAGCAGTGGCAATGAGTTAGCATTAGCTCGCCTCTAAACGGAGTTTTACAGGTTCAATAAGTTTCTCTTTATTGAGGATTGGCGCAAACGGAAGGCACTCTATGACGCGGATGTACTTCTTACTATACACGATAAGAGACATATCAAAGGTAAGAGAGGCGTTACTTGTTTAAAACAACGTGCAACTTCTCATTACACTTTTTGTCCAAAAGTTCCAAAAAAATCATCACCTGACTCAAGGTTTGATTTGAACTCTGATGTTGGGAATATCGCAAGGACCATGACCTTTCAAAAACTATACGAACACTTGGGAGGTAGGTTTCTTCAGCAAAGATGTCCTCGACAACGACATTGATAGTTTGGTTCTAGTCACTATTTACACAATTCTGAATGTGCACAGTATTGGAGACGGCCAGTTCACATGCACCCTTCGGTGGGGTGAGAAACGAGGAACCGCACTCGGAAAAGGAAACTTGCGTGGCAATACACTGAGGTTTGTCGCGATGTCAAACACGGAATTTTATAGCATAGGCTAAATCGCTTGCTAGATTCCCACTAGGGAATGCGCCCATGGCGCATCTTTACCTGCAACACTTCAAATCTCATTATCAATTAAACAATATGCTTATTGAAGATCTAGATGCTTCGATGCAGCAGCCAGGTTGGTCAATAAGTGCTTTCCTTTGCTTTGGCTCATTCACTTACCGACCCTTCGTCAGCGACTCCAATCGCACAGCGACCAGTTACGACGGCAATGCCGACCATGAGTCAGATGCCAATCAATCAGCAGAAGCCTTTGACTTCCGTTCCAATGACTGGCAATCATCCGGCCCTTACTCTCAATCAAGGGATCATGCGGGGAGCTGCCGTTCCCAAACCCAAAGTGAGGCCAAGTCCTCAAATTGTCAAAGGGCGAGGTATCACAAAATGATCGATCCATTATAGATCGTCGATGCGTTTGTAAATAGCAATGTTTTTAGCCTGGATAGGAAGAACCACACGAGTTCATTGATGTGTTTGCTCCAGCACATATTCTTTTTGCACAAATGTAAAATTGTAAATACGACCACGAAGTCTGAGTCTTCACTGACCCAACCTCCGCCTCCGAGATGACAAGCGCGCGCAATTGAAATTCTATCGAATCCGCCCCTCCTTCAAAAAACTCTTCAGAATGGCAACCGCCGCAGGACCTTCTGGCGCCGAAACCCTCATCTCCACGACCCTCCAAAACTTTCGTCCCTTACCGACCGTTTCAAACGAATGTCCGCGACTTACAATTCTGCTAATTAGACACGCCGAAAAGCTTCCTTGGCCTCAAGGAATCAATCCGTCCAAAAACATCAAGGCTGCATATGTGGATAACCATCTGCTCTCGTCCAAAGGTTACGAAAGGGCACATGCTTTGGTTGGATACTTCCAGCACCGGCAGGAAATACAGGATATCCTAAAAAAGCGACCGTTGAAGGCAATAATTGCCCAGTGTCCCGACATTGAAGGAGGATGGGGTTTGAGTGAGCGACCTAGAGAGACGGTTCAGCCGTAAGTAGTATATGATTGTTAATGCACAGGTGGGCATCGTAATAACGCAAGTTCACATTCAAGTCTGGCTGACGCGCTTCCCGATATCCCACTGAAACAATATACAAAATCAGAAGTGATGAGCCTCCTACATAGTTTGCTTTCCCCAGCATCTATCAATCCCTACATGAACGGCACGGTACTGATTTCTTGGGCCCATCAACTTATTCCAGATATGGTCCGCGCTCTGGGAGTTCCATCCGATCAAGTTCCTGAGTGGAAGAAGAAACGGTTTGATGTTACATGGGCTGTTGAGATTGAGAACGGCAGTGCTACACTGAAGCAGATGCCGCAGCGACTACTTTACGGAGACAAAGATGAGGCCTTGCCGCTTGGGGGTGATTCAGATTAAGGATTCTCGCGAGGATCCATTCCTGTACATATTCCACCCTGACAGAACTTTATTTCATACCCCACGTATGTAGCTTGTTAGATACGTATATAGAGCATACTCGAATAGTATTTCACTGTAACATCATTACTTTTAATGTATATCTATTTGGCCTCCTCGCTGCCCTGGAGGTAGTCACAAACGCGCCAGAAGAACATACTACACATATCCTGCTCAAAATCGATAGATTCCTGCAGCCATTCCGGTAAATCATTCGGCAACTGTATGGCGGCGTTGTCGTCGTTCGATGCAACAGTGCGCACGAGCGGTTCGTAAGTATAATATGACGGGTCTGAGGGGGAAGACGTTGCGGGCCGACCTGGCGTGCCGGGAAGGGCACCAGTAGCTCGTGGTGTACCAGGAATTGTTGTGGGGTTTGCAGATTTGCTACTTCCGTCGGGTGGAGTCATCAGCGTGTATTCCAAAACTGCTCATCACGTTGATTAGCACTTGACATGAAAAACGCTTGAACACTGCTCATACCTCCTGCTCGTCCTTTTTGTCGACATTTGTAAGCAACCGCTGGCTCTTCTACCCCGCTTTCCATCTGGCGCCGCACATCCTCGACATTTTCGATTGTTACCCCCGTCAGCTCTTCGTACATGCGGACCATGCGCTCGACAGTGATGAGATATCGGTCCGCGCCCTGAATCCGGGTAAATTTGCCCTGCTGGGTAGCGAACTTTGACTGCAATATCGCGTGTGTTTCAGAGAGCATTTTAAGATCCCGTTCCAGACTTGTTGCTGCAAAGGAGGAAAGGGGTCAGACTGGAATAATCCAGCTGGATAACTATTAAAAGACGTACCGCGCTGACGTTCCCGATCTACGGCTGCCCCCAAATCCACTTCCCTTGCCTTGACCTTTTCCACCTCACGCCGCATTTCTTCCTCAATCGCCATTCGTTCACGCTCCATCTGCTCCCGACGGTTCTTGTCTTCTTCATCAATAATGTTTTGCCCTTTTGTGACACTAGCATCGAGTTGCGCTTGTAGATCAACTGTTAATGAATTGAGTCGAGTAACCTCAGATTGGGCAGCGCTTAAACTGGCTGTCGTCGTCTGCAGCTGTTCTCGTAGTGATTCCACATCTGTTTGAAGGTTGTTGTTGTATTCCTCACAAGCTATTTACCGAGACATGGGTAAATAAACAGTATTTCTTGCTGGGATCTTTCCGAAAATACCTTTGATTCGATCTTCGGCAGCTCCAACATACAAGCGATGTTTCTCTTCAGCACCCTTTAAACCCGTGTCTCGCAGCTTTTCGTACAATTGTTGTAACTCTTGCATGCCATTCTTAAGCTGTTGAAGACGGATGATCAGTCTCTAAAGATGCAGATGTGTGGTTCCCGCGCACGAACCAATGCGATTTCCTCCAGATAGATGGCCTCCCGGTCGTCGTTTTCCTCTTCACTAGAGTCTCCGTCGGCCTCCGCGACAGGTTCCACGACAGGTTCCGCAACAGGTTCTGCTGCTGGAGATAGCGATGTCCTCGGAACCTGGCTTCCCGACAAGAGTGTTTTACGGCGCAATGGGGGCTCTATAACCATATCCTCGCTGTGGGTTGTTGGCATTGCTTTCCCGACCGTCTGCTTCTTGCTTTGCTCGAGTCCCTTCCGCTTTTTACTTGCTTTCTTTTCTATTCAGGAACTTCAATTTATGAACTACTACAATTGGTTCAAGATGAAACGTACGGAACGAGGCGTTGGTCAGTTCATCCTCGCTCTCCACGCTACCCATGTTGGCAAAGAGTCGTTGGGGAACAGGGGATGACGGATTTGGTTTCAGTTTCTTGTTGATGGGTACCACATGGAAGGGTGCTGCGGTTTTGGCAGAGAGGAATGACATCGGACTACTGGCGGCTACCTTTCGTGGTCGGCCTTTGAAATCATCTTCAATCAGTCATCACCCCACAGTAACTGAAACAATTTTAGCAGCCCCCCAACCTTTCCTTCTACCGCTCTTCACGGCCTCGCCCTTCTTGATGATACCCAGCTCCGATCCATCCGTGCTTGCTGCCCGCTTACGCGCACCAGAATTCTCCTTTTCGTCGGGCATTTGCGCCTCGGGCTCGTCAACTTCCTGCAAGATTCCCCGCGTCAGCTGGAGTCCAATCCCAACAAGACTGATAGTAATAGTCTTACCATGGCGCGGCTAACAGCCTTCTGCTGTCGTGGTACCCCCCGCGGCATTCCTAGATTTGACGGATCTTCAGCTTGAAATTTATTGGTGTTCGGACGTGTCGCGCGTTCGGCTCTCTGTTCGGCTCCTGGTTCGGCTCTCTGCGTTCGGCAACTTCGGCTGTTCTCTTCATTTACAATTTACAGATCACCTCTGTTTATTGCGGCAGCTCAACCGCCCTTTCATTGCTATTTCCATCCTACATCCTACAGGTGCACGACACGAATTAGAGATTCTGCAGTAGATTGTATGTCGACTCGGCGACGTTTACGAAAGGGCAATCTGAGCTTCCACTTTCTTATATGAGATCTATTTATCTACATGCGCATGTATCTGAGGGCGTTCGGCAACTTCGGCTGTTCTCTTCATTTACAATTACACATCACCTCTGTTTATTGCGGCAGCTCAACCGCCCTTTCATTGCTGGTGCACGACACGATTTAGAGATTCTGCAGTAGATTGTATGTCGACTCGGCGACGTTTACGAAAGGGCAATCTGCTTCCACTTTCTTATATGAGATCTATTTATCTACATGCGCATGTATCTGAGGGGATGAGGATGTTTGCGTCGTTAAATAGTAATTAATGTGGTGCATCGACCTTGAAAAGTTTGTCAAGCACGATAATCTCAAAAGTCCTTTTCAGTGCAGACAGGTTCCGTCTGACCGGCGGGTGGGCGACAGCAGAGACGGACAGCGCCGGTGATGGGGTTGGAGTCTTTCCAGCATGGGGCACGAGCGCTCAAATTGCGACGTTCCCAGTTACCGTCAGTGGATCCTGACTGGGAACTGTCGCCAGAATTTCCATTGCAGTCAATTTGGCCAGGAATATCAACGCACCGCTTCTGAAGGTTGGCATCGGGGATGGTGCAAACAGGCTCAGTCTGGCCCTGAGGGGGGCGGCAGCAGAGTCGGTAGGTGCCGGTAACGGGGTCGGTCTCATCCCAGCAGGGAGCTCGTGCAGTCAGCGACCGGCGTTCCCACTGGTACTCATCGCTGGATTGAGAGCTGTCGCCATTGTTGCCGTGACAGTCGATCTGTCCTGGGATGTCCACGCAACGCTCCTCCAGAGCACGACGGTTCCAGATGGGTTCTTCCTTCGTGTAATCTGGCTCCTCGTAACCAACCCCACAATCAATCTGGGTGTTGGTAGGGTCACATCGCTTGTTCTGTGCCAATGAGATGTTAATTTAGTATTTTTTCCCGATGAGTGACAACAAGTGTTCCATACCAGGGGCGCTGCACTGGCGGCCAAGACAAAGGTGGCCAAAGTAATGAAAGAGACCTTCATTTTAAAGATGTATCGATCGTGCAAATAGTGTATGAGGAGTTGGAATTCAGGTTCTGTTTGAAAGAAATCTCGCAAGGAGTTCCCATCCAACCCGTCAATTTATATTTTTCCCGAAGAGTTTCTTTCTTGCTGTTCGACCAAAATTATCATCATGATGACTTCAGGCTCCAGGATAAAACCGTTGATTTTGATTGTTCACCAAAAATACGGCCAAGCAAAAATCCATTTTTGTGCCGTTCCATCAGCGCACAGGCGAACAGAATCTTTTTTACCCCAGCAGGGAATCCGGGAAAGCCACAGTTGCGCAGACAGTTGCGTCGGAGAATCGACGGAGATTGCTACGACTGCGCTATGGACGTCGTAACTAATGCTGTCGCGTTAACATATGAGATTTATGAAAACCTTTCACGGTCGCCGACGAGAAGGTCCTGCCCAATAATCTTTAAATGCCAGGTATGTCCTTGCTGCCATGCCATGCGACGAAAACATCGATCTCCGGGAAATTCGATAAATGCTTCAGCCTTGGGATCTACTAAAATTCTATTTCACCAATCCTGCCAGCCCTGCTGGTATATATACTTCCCGCCAGTACGAGCGACTCCGATCCAGGCTCCACCAGAGGGAACCAGCGGCATCTATAACAGTAGAACTTGTAACAGTAGTCGTAAAAGTGCATCAGAGGTGCCAGGATAAAGTATATCAATATGAATACTAGGATTTATAGAAATATAGCGGTGGGGTTCTCTCTATACGCATGTCACGATGACTGGAGGTGGAGAAAAAAAAACGAAGATGGGTATACTATGTAGCCTAGCGGTACTTCTGGCTATGAGATGGGGGGCTCTCGTTTACTGATCAAAATCATTCCCCTCTTGAGTTTGCGTTCCTGATTGTAACGCTCAATGGGTCCAGTACAGGAAGGTTGACTACTTAGACATATGGATATTAGTAACAGCAAGTCATAGTTAACTATTCTCTGAAGCCCTGAACAAATCCGTGCAAATTCGTCCAAAACCGCCGGTAAATGGATAACCTTGAAAATATTTGAGCAATATAAAGTCATGTTTGAGATCTATTGCATTCCCATCCCAGCTCGATTTTGCGTTTCCCGACTTGGCGGTAAGCCGGATGTCGACGAATCGAGATTACTTTGCGATGAGACGTGTGCTCCAGCGCGATGCGGGAGACGGGCTGGAAATGGTAGGTTTTTCTGTAACAGTTGATTGCAGCATTGACGGTAGAAATTTGGATAAGATGATGTTTTCATCTGCGAGCAATTTTTTAGTGGGCGTACTATATGCAGACTATACTGGTAGTCAGAGCATTCTATCACCTACCATCAAATACGTGTGCTCCAGGACATTTTTGAAAACATCGGGGTGGAAATTCTTCTTCTCATTTATTTCTACCAAGACTTTTTTCCGCATAGCAGCTGGAAGATTCACCTCCTTCTCACTCCCGGGCGTCATATAGAGAGTCGTGATAAATTCCACCTCGTCTTTCAGTTGACTAAAATCTGCAACACGGTCTTTTCCGCCATTCCCACCGGGTGCCCCAGTCCGCTGAAGGGAATTGTTGCGCCCATCATTGTTAATATGCTCATCAGATCCACGGCTTTGCTGGTTAAAGCCGTCCTCGGATCCTTCAGTAGCTATACAAAACAAAATAATGAGATTAAAAGCAGCGTCATCTGAAATAGCTTTTTTCCTTACATCCATGAAGTGTTGCTCGATCAGCACCTGGGCCAGAATGCGAACCATTGACTTGTAATGTTTGATGTGCATTGGAACGTGGTGTCAATGATGCTGTGGATGCGAAGACAGAAGACATGCTTCTTATTGAGTTGTGTGAACCAACCCTTCGCGTAGTGCGCAGCGAAGAAGGTAAGGTGGGAAATAGCTTGAAAGCCGTTTGGCGATAGCGCATTATTGCGTGCCAAAACTCAAGATTCTCCTAAGGGTTTGGAAGTATTTAGCTTGGACAGATTATTTTCTTCTCTCAGCGGTTCTCACCTCCGAATGCTCTTTCTTTACAAATCTCTCGAAGTCAGCAAGAGCAAACGGCGATTCATACTCGTCATTGAGGACAGACGTTAGGCCAATTTTATACTTCCTAGTACCAGCTCCTGCAGCATGCATTTCGAAAAGTAACTTGATCGGATATAACTCGATGTCTCGACAATCGTCTCCAAGTATATGAGCTGCAACATGTGAACGAGCCCAAATGTCGGCAAGTACCGAGCTCCATCATGTGTAACCTTCCGGCTAAAAACAAACCTATCTTTGATTTTGACAGTCTATTTATAGCCGATACATTCCTCTGGGTTTTCCAGATGGGCCAAATGGAAGGACAAACATGGTATATATTATAAGTAACCCTAAGAGTTCAGGACGCATAACCCCAACTAACGTTGTCGTTCTTTTTGCGAGACGGGTTACTACTAGAAGTGTCCTGCGAGCGACGCATGGCCGATGGTATAGGCGTATGGGCTCGACTGCTTCCTGGCTCGGGAACACTACGGTTCAATTCAAATGAATCTTTCCGCTGCCGTTGAACACCCCGGGAAGTTCCGTGAGCTGTGTAACTAACAGGATGCTCCTGAAGCTGTGGTGACTGGGGTGTCTCATGATTCTCATCTCCATCAAGTTCTCCATTAGAGTCGACCCTTTGGTGATTGACAATTTCTGAGCGTGATGCTGTATGTTGGGCAGGCGGCACTGTTTGCTGTCGTTTGCTGTGAGTGGGCAGAACTGAAGATGGCTGAATATCATCAAGCGCAGCAAAGGACAACTGCGCGCGGTCAGCACTGATTCTGGATGAGTTCGTCATTGCACTACGCTCACTTGCTCTTGAAAAGGATCTCGGCAATTGATCCTGAGGGAAGACCGAATTGTTTAACTGCTGCGCCTGCGCATTGGCCCATTCTGCAATGCGGCTATTGCCGAAAGCGGCATGATCGTAGCGTGTGTTGAATCCCTCTTCTGGAAATATAGTAGAGTCATCCTTGTTGTGAGGAAATCCTTCAAAAGGCAGCACGACGACACGTGAGGTCATGTACTGAGTTTTCTGGGGGTTGTTCTCTGGAACGTCTGAGTTGCTTTCCGCTTCACTCACACTGACTGGGTCAGTATACATTAAGCGAGTTTTGAGAATTACGGAAGTCTCGTTCCCCGGCTTCTCTATCCGGTCAAGCTTGCCCCTTTCCAAATTCTTGTAGTTCACTTCGTTGTTGTTATACTTGTCAACCGCTTTAGTGGTTAAAGATGTTTGGCTGCCATCAAGTTCTCTTGAAGCATTGCGCTTCCAAAATTGCCACCATCCCTGAGACCTGTCGCTCCCAGGAGGGGTCTTCAAAGTTTCTATAATGTCCATTTCGGCCGCCACTGTCGGTGGGATGAGAAGTAGGAGCTGTAGGGTGGAATTCTTATCATGCTTCAGTTTCTTGACCATGTACCGAAAAACGCGAAAGTAAATGACCAGGAACGCGAAGAGCATAACTCCCAAAATTGCCCCAGTGACGGCTGTTAGCGTGGCGCCCCCAGTATTGTATAGTTCAGAGAAGAGGTTTGCACTGGCTAGCATACCCTGTGCCGTCATGTTTTTCAGCAAGGTCATTGTGTCGACGAGAGGGTCCGCAATTGAGAACGATTGTTGGGCAACGATATAATCCACAACATCCTCCATCAGTTGCATATAATCCACCAAAGTATATCCCTCCTGTTGTGATATTACGGTATAGAAGAAGCTTTGGGCTACTTGCGGGAGCGGACTGTCTATTTGAATCCCTGGGCTACCCTGGCTAAGCAGAAGACCGGCCCTGCAAAATGACAAGTTAATTCCGTAAATGGGTAACGATAAAAATCTACTTACTTGGCTGTTTGGAGTGTTTTTAAGTCATCCGCAATCAGACGTGTTATGACGCTTCGGTCTGGAAACAATTTCAAGTCATTCAGAGCAAACTCGTACGACAGGTAATGTAAGCGCATGGACAAGAATCGGATTCGCAAAGAGAGGTTAACCCGCTGTGCTACGTCCACCAATGGGAAAATTGTAAAGAACGCTCCAAGAAAGAATGCCACGAAAAGTAAAATGATGACGATGAGTCCACCCTTGATTGAAAGGGTGAGAAATCGCAATCCCTAAAGGGTTCTGCGAGGCAAAGGCTTACCCATATCCAGCGATTCATTAGCTTGTAGACATTGGCCGTGCTCGCATTATCTTTCTCATAGATTCCACCCATGTCATCATCCTCATCCTCATCCTCATCCTCATCCTCATCCTCATCATCCTCATAATCTGAAAGTTCTTCCATATTTCTGTCCTCATCATCAGACTTTGATTTAATGCTTCCCCCGCGAGAGTTTGACACACATGTCGAATATTGACTGTACACTTCTTCCACAACTTCTTTTGGAATCCTCGTGAAAGATAGCAGGCCCTCATGCCGCTCACGGCGCACACTTCTCATGGATGGAGTGAACAGTAGCACACCTGTTGCGACAATTCCACCAATGATGACTGCTAATACTACTCCCAAGATCTTGAAAAGTGATTGCGTTTCTTCCCTCACGCTTTGAACGTAATAGAAAGTTTGAAGGGAAAATGCCGATGCTATTCTCGGTGCCGAGTTTTCCATTACAAAACGCCAGAAGATATCCTCCTGGGATTTCGTTACGTTTTTTAAATCTTCCTCCAGAACAGACAAGGCGAATCGGGATTTCACAACCCACTCGATTGAAGCATCGTACAGGTTGGACATTTCATAAACGGTGTTGGGGATACCTGTAGGCGTATTGGTATGATAGTGTGACAGATTTACGGTGGGGGCCAGCCAAGTGGCCTTCTGGTTGCGGCTGTTCATTTTCTCGTAATATAGCACCCGCTGTAGTTCCTCCATGGGAGCAATTGTTTGCAAGCCTGTCTGTTGCAGAGAAACGTATGCAGATGAGTTTCCAGAAATAGCTGCATCTTCCATATCCCGGATCGTTTGCGGAATGATAATGGCAGTCTCATGCCGTGACCCCGCTGCGAACAACACATCCACTTTATCCCGAATGCTGCCCACCATTGTAACCAGATAGCTAAATTCGCCAAGGGCAATAGCTACAAGAACTAGCATCATCAGTTTGGTGATGGTACCCATACGACGAAGTGCGACAGATTGTACACCCATTAATTCGCGATAGTATTCACGATATTTCCGACGTTCCTTTTTCGAATAATTCTGAAGGCGACAAATTTTGCCAGAGCCAGATCCAGTACTCATATTCGATTTCGACCGAGTTCCTGATGCACGAGAACTATGACCGCCAGTCGAGGATGCTCGCTCATCCCCCTCATAAGACGTATCGCGCTCAGACTGCGCATGCTCGTACGTAGCGTAAATCTCGTCCGCGCGTTTGATGTCGTGCTGTACTTCTTCTACAAAATTGGCATATGCTATCCAATGTTTGCCCATAGGAAATCGATCACATAGTTGTCCATATGCTGATGCGGCTCGCCCCTCGGAATGATTTATTTGAGCGGCTATTTCATTTAGCATACGTACTTTGGCAACGGAGCCTTGGTCCGTCAGCAATTGTTTCCAAAATAGCCCAATCTTCTTCTTAGCCTCCTCATGATAGTACTTTGCACGCTTGTTCAAATGTTTAAAGTCAAGCTGATCAACCAAGTTCAATTGCTGGCCGTTGCTGGAATCGGCAAAGCCGCCACGACGGAGATAGAACAGCGTAAACTCCACATCGATAACTGATTTGAGCTTAAGCACCTTCTGGCAAAGCATGATCGCCATCGCATTATCGTTTCGATAACTCTAAAATGCACACAGAGGGAAGATTTGAGCACCCACACTGCCAACTGACGCGAACCATGAAAGACCTACTGCGAAGAAAAGTGCGGCTTGTGTAAGGAGCATAGTGTCGTTTGGAAAAAGCTCCATCCCTCGTCTATACAGCAGCTCTACTCGGCGTACCTCCTCCTTGGAGCTGTCAATGTTCAAGAATCTCGTTCGAATCATGACGGCAATCGGGTTGGGGAAAACGGTTTTTGACATCAACTGCGCATCTTGCTCGGCCAATACAGCGTTAACTTCAACTGCCTTTTCCATGTCCACTACTGAGAGGTTTTTCTGACTCTCACTACCCGCTTTAGGTTTTATGGACGGTGGCAGTGGCGGGAAGAAGCCCATCAAATCATTCCAACGTTTACGAAACGCAGCAAATGCCAAACCAGCAACGAATGGCGTTCCTACAAACCAGACAATAAGGATGTTGCCACCTTTAACAGGATCCTCGACTATAGAGGCGCTGAGTGTACAGATACCAGCCCACACAAGCTATAGCCAAATCATTCCGGGTTTAGATCCCGAGATCAGAGCCGCCCGAAAATTCACAAAACGTACCTGAACACAAAGTATGAACTTCAAGAAAAGAACCTTCTTGTGGTAATACGGCAAAAAGATCCAAACCATGACACAAAACATGATTGAAAACGCCAGGAAAAGACTGGAGCGAATGATCGTTTGTGTTTTGAAGAAATGCGAAATTGTTGCCAGAATCATTTTCGCGCACAGTTCGATAATCTCCCCACGAGGGTTGGGGCGGTGTGCCATCGACTTTGTCCTAAGAACGAAGGGTTCGAGAATTTGTAAAGCGAATGCCGGCCACAGCGGGTGCGTTGTAAATCACATACCGTGGGTTGGGGTTAAAAAATGTGATTGTCACCAGGAACGTGAAAGGCACGAGAATCAGCACCGTAATACCCGCTGCCACCATAAAGACTATGTTCAGCGGATCCAAACAGGGCGGATATTCCAATGCAGCTGGGCTGGCATCTCCACAACCGAATACCGCGATAAGAGGCACAAACATGGGGATGAACCCAACGGACACTGCCAACGGAAGTCAAGGGAGGTGGTGGGTTGAACGCTGCGCACATTTACTTACAGGTTGTTGATACCAGCATCCTTAGAAGGCGCACGGGGCCTATCCCCGCTTTGAAGCTGCCCTTGTAGAAGCCGGAAAAAACGTAGTACGCGAGCCATATCATGACTGCGGTCAACGCAACCACGACCGAAATGACCACAAGGAGATATTTGTACTCAATATGCTCCACTATCAGCTCTTCAAATTGGAAAATGTTGAGTATGAACACCCATGTGTCTCCAGGGACCTTGCTAGTATATGCTGCGTTCAACAAAAGTTGTCATCTTATGGCAAAATGCATTTGCCACCAACCCATAAGAAATTCCGTCAAAAGCCTGGTGACCGGGGTATTAGTTGGATTCATTTGCATTATCTTTCAAACAAACACTTACAAAATCCAAGAACTGCAGCCATTCTGCCACTAATGACACCACCGTGAAAAAGTTTGCCTCACTGTAAAGTCTCAGCAAGCAATCGTTGTGCAGTCCGACAGTAATAGTACAACTGACCTATCTTTTACTAGGGTGACCAAAGTCGAGAAGAAAGGTACTTTATATTTCTTAATAAGTCTTGAGCTGAAGCTGCTGGGTCGAAAGGCTGAAGAATAAGTGGAGGCCATGGACGACCGGGAGGATATTTCCGAGGCAGGCATGGTGAAAAATTTGGGTCCTCAGTTGGAGTTGATCTTTCGATTTCAGCATTTAAATTCTGAAAAGCTTTTTCTTCCAGCAGATTGTTCTTCTGTCCGATAGGGGATAAGGGATTTACACAAACAAGGTAAAACCCAAGGACGTCACAGACAAATCGTGAGTTCGCCACTTAAACCTGGATCTCTGGATTCGCTATGTATTATCCCTAATATTACTCGACACATGAATCAGCAGCAATTTTTGGTAAACCCTTGAGCTTCCAATTTCTCGGAACTACAAAAATAGTACCAAAATCTTATTTTATCGCAGAAGGTAAATGAAACTTTTGGGAATAGACCAAGGCACAGACTAAATGCGGGAACATGCAATATTATTTGAGATCTCGATGATTTTTCAAGTTGTCCGTTGATACCTAGTCTTCCACGTACATTTGTAGCTTGGTATTATCTCCCGTAATTTTCCGAGCGGTCTCCGGTTGATTCCGGTCTCTTGGTTTTTGGGTATTTCCGGGCTATGATTTTCAACGCTGATTTCACCTTCATTTGTCTGGACTTTGTTTCCAAATCTTTCTTGAACTACCGTCATCTTTACAGTACCTTCACCTCTTCAGCTTTACCTTACCTCAGTTATTTCTCCCTGACGTCCGTTCCCTGATTATGTGTATTTGTTGCTAACGATTCACTTCTTTTTCTTGAATGGTATAAATGTCTATTCCAATAGATGTCTTCACTTTTCCTTTTTTCCTTCCTTTACTTCCCTAATCTTTCTTCATAAAGTTTCCATCTCCACCCTCAATCTGTTTCGCCTTTGCTTTTTTTTTCTTCTTCTGGACTTTACTCTTGGAGATATTTCATCCGTGCTTATTTTACCCAATCTGCTCTCGTAAAATCGTAGAAGCATCTGGGAATATTTATTGAGAGAAATTAATTATGATCGACATGGCCCTGGAGCGTGGGAGAGCCAAAGTATGTCTAAACAGAACTCCGCGATGAAAGCCCTCCTCGAATGTACATGAGTGGGTTCGCACCCCAGGGACCAATATAATTTAAAGGCCTTCCACTTCAGAACGTGAATGTTTAAATTCGCGCGGGTTGATGAACACATACTTTTATGAATTATCATTTAGGAAGCGATTAGCCATTTTTGTCAGATTCTTTACGAAAGGCACCTCTAAATCATTCTTTGATTCCAAGTACAAACGGAGCTACCATCTGATGCTGGATTTTGTTCATGCGAATGCGATCTCGCGTCTAGTCACGCGAATTCGGTGCTCACGCCGATCTCCCGTGCCCGTGGGAAAAGTGAGTCACGCCGACTCAGCAACCCGTTTTCGAAATTCGAACATTCGAATGATGAGCTCATCCGCCCCTGTTCGACGGACTTTTTACCGTCATAAAACGGCTTGATAAAACTGCCGTTTTATAACCAGAGAATTTATAACAGCTTTATTTGTTTGAACGACTGGCTTGTAAAGCTAGCCGGCATTTTGTGGATATCCTCTCTCTTCTTGGCCGTTATACAAAGAATATTTAGTTACGCAGAAAAGTAGGTTGAGCTCGCTAACGCTGGAACGCGGTTCAACATCGACAGACAGTGTTTCTTTCTCCTGATCTAATAAAAATATTTGAACACATCCGGCAATTGTTTACAGTGACTTCCATTTTTTTTTCGTAGCGTCTCCTTTCCATGCTACTAGTCATTAATTTTAAATAGCTGCTGGTTGCAAGCACAGGCTCAAATCATGCTCACTAGTGCTGGCTACCTCTGTGTGCTTAAAATCCTCGGTGATTGGAGTCATGCGTGATGGCAAAGACACTGAGAAACCGAGGATACTTTCAGGGTCGATATAATAAAATTCTCCGACGACAATTAAAGCCAGCAGGGCCAAATATTTCATCTTCCGTTATCCTTCTTCCCTTATCATTCCCCCCCCCCCCCCCCCCCCCCCCCACTCACAACTATTCTCACAATGACCACAATGACCAGCACGCACCGCTCAGTATCAGGAAAGAAGAGCAGCGCGCACGCCTACCAAATGTTTGCCGTGGTCGAGCAGGAGAGAATCCGCGAGCAAAGAATAGCATGCTATGGCGATCTTAAGCCGGAGCTGAAGATTAGGCCGAATTATGAAGCACAACTCATGGCACCTGCGCACCGAAGGCACGCTGCCAAATTCAAGGTCAGCGGGTATGTATTCGACGGTTGTAATTTATCAGTATAAATGTGAAACCTTAACAATTTAAATAGCGCTACGTAGGGAGATGACCTGGCGGTCATGGATTTGACGATAGTACCGGTATTCAAGGCCGGTATCAACGGCGTTAGGAATGTAGTTTTGCAATCAACTCCTCCGCACTCATCTACTTGGGGACTCCTCCCCTGGGAAAGTAAAAGCTGCTTTCATTAAAGCGAGGTGGCGCGCAACGTTCCAACTCAAAGGGAGTCAACATTGCTGAACATCGTTCCCATTTCAAACAAGATAACGACCAAAGGCAAGCCGGTCGCGTCGATGTCAAAACTGTGGAGAGCTCTTTTCCGTCAGACTTTCAAGTTCAGCCGGTCCTCTCAAGAACGTTGAGGCCGCCGTGCCCAGTGCAGCTACTGTAGTTGTCAGTGAGATGCGGAAGGGCACTCCAAACGCCTACAAGATATTCACCGTTCAAGAACAAGAAACGATTCGCGAACAGAAGATTGCTTACTGGGGGGGATTTGCTTGGAGCCGACCCAGCTATCCGCACATACCCACACTTTGACGCTACCCAGAGGTGTAGATTTGGACACCCACTCACGGCATTGACAGAAATGTCTCTTGTAAAATTCAATACTTCCAGCCAAGCTTTGTCCCGCGCCATCTGTGTGTGTCGACTCTGTGCGTCGGGACTCGTAACATTTTTCTAACTCTTCCGGCAGGCCAATCCAAACTCTGGGCGGATGACCATGAGAAAATGGATTTCCGGATCGTCCCAGTATATACTCGGGGAGTGAACGGAGTCAAATTTATTATTGCAGGTGCCTCCCGTACAAAATATCTCTGGTTTTCAAAAATTCACTGTGAGCTGTAGAAAGTGCGGAGATCGCTCATGCCGCAGAGCCAACCCACGCAAGCCGGCGTGGTATCGTCCGTGGCCGTCAGACATGCTGGGCCGACGAGTCGGGCGAGATGGATTACAACATCGTACCGGTGTACCGAAGGGGGGTGAATGGCCGAAGTTTTGTGACAGCAGGTTGCCTACCGTACAAAGTATCTCTCTGGTTTTGAAACACTCATTGTAAGTTGTAGGAAAACAGAAAACTACGTCTTGGGGCGAACTCCCACAGAGGAGGTCCACCCATTGCAGACAGCCGTTACGATGTTATTTTTTTGCTGGTAAGGCAGGTAAGCCCTTTGTGTATTGTCATCCATCCCCCAGGAGTACTTACGTCCGCAAGACATAGCGCTCTTTTCTTTAATATATTCAGTCTTTACATTTTATTAATAAATTAAAATAGTCAAATACATACTTGCATTCCAGTTGACCTTTGGTTTCACTCCGGGAGTGACAATCTGCCTTCGGTGCGCAGCCCAATATGCGACCTTCTTTTAGCGCGAACATTTTGTAGGCATTGGCCGTTCCGGGCCTGATGGTCATTGGCAGAATTATTGCAAGCTGGACGATGGTTGAAAACAGGTGCTGGCAAGAGTTGTGATGAACAGCGAGGAGGCCATAGAGAAGGCGTAAGGTACGACGCTTAACTACAATGTCTATGATCTAAAACCAGAACCAAGTATCAAACCAAATTACGAAGCGCAATTGATGACTTATCGAGCTTCCCGAATGCAAGTAAACTACTATCAACGAGATCAACGACGCGCAGTACAAGGCTTCCGGTATCTAGTTTTACAAAGATGGCGGTTAAAACATTCACGCTGTACAATATGCGTTTTTGTATCATATCAATTCAATCAGCCTAAATACAAAGAGAGATAAAGTACATCAATTGCTTCAGTCGACTATGCTCGAGATCTACATTCTAGGGGATATATATGAGGCGGAACATGGGTGGCAGATGGCGATATACAAAGCAAGACGTGTCCCATGATGACCGTGTTTACGATCTTGCCATCATAACGCGAACAAAGTCCTCTAATCCAATCTGGTTGTCGCCCCCGCATTCCCGAACCATATCATCCACCTCAGCGGCCGACAGCTTCTCGCCCACATTCATCAAAACATGCTTCAACTCATTGACACCAATAGTTCCACGTCCACTCTGATCCAATACGCGGAACGCCGCCCGCACGGTTTCTTCAGCAGATTTGTCAGTCTGTTTGCCCACTCCGCGCGAGACCAGGGTCAAAAACTCGGGAAAGTCGACTCCGTTGGGATTCTTGTGGCTAGAGACGAGGGAGGCCAGTTCGCGCTCAGTGGGACAGTGGCCTACGGCTCGCATCACTGTTCCGAGCTGAGAAGAGGGAATAAAGCCATCGCTGTCGTCGTCAAACAGGGAAAAGGCTTCGCGAAACTCAGTGATTTGGGCCTCGGAAAGTTGCACTGCCATTGTGATTGTGTCGGGTATCAATGTATGGAATACAAAAGTTGTATAGGCGACTTTGAGGTATCCGATCCTGGTTGTGCCGAGAGTTGAAGCTGGTGCAAGACCTATTTACAAAGTACTCGTTGAGAGTCTTGTCCGTGTTCAAAGTTGGCCAACAATTTCGCGGCCGCTGCCGCAACTCTGCTGATGGCTGCAAGCGCGGTCATCTTTTAGAGCCAATGAACATGCCAGCCACTTGGGTCCTGTCAAAACGCGTTTTTCCCACGCCTTCGGAAACGGTCCGCAATTCTCGACATTTCGCAAACGCTGTTTTTTTCAAAATGAAGCTTTTGTTTCAGAGACTGATCGGATACCGACTACCTGAGCCGTCGTGAATGTCTTGTCCAATATGAATGGTGTGAACGATCGTGATCTCTTGAGATGCATGGCCGGCGCTGGCGGTCTCCACGGCACGATATCCAAGAACCTAGCATGGACAGTGGCGATGGACATTCCCGGGCAGAAGGAACCCATAAGACAGAACAGCTCTTGGTTTGAGGCTCTAAAAAAATGTTGTTAACGTTGACTTTTTGTGCGGAATGGCGAAACCTGTCAAAAGATCGCTCTCCTCAAAACGGGGGTTCTGTGGCTTGTTCAAAACCTGCGCTCCTTTCGAACTGGAGAGCAACTCTCCGATATTTTTGCAACTCTGGCGAGACCGTTCACGACAGCATAGACGACAGCGTGAAATATGATACTTGTCGACGGCCGCAAACGTCTTTTGGACCTGGTGAACGCTACGGGAGGAGCGGAGCTTAAAAATGGCAAAAACGACCACACGGCACCGGCAGATCCGCCAGTCATCGACTACAGCACCAGTTTTCCGTCTCTATCAAGTCCGTCCGCATCAAATACCATCCATGGTGATCAAGTGGATCAGTCTACGCAGACAACATCGACGCAGCAGACAGTTGCAACACAAACAACGGATTTATCGACGCAGACAACCTTAAGTTGTTCCCCAGACGAAGTTCTCTTCGAAAGAGATTTTGAAGACTGTTCCGACATCAACATTGATACCATGACCGAACAATTTGGAAATTTGTCTTATGCGACACTGCCTACGGTCTATCCCCAATCGGCGCCGGTATCACCAGCCAAAACGAAAAAATGGGCGACCCGTGAAGAAGCCTTGGAACAAAATGAACCTCTCAGCTACGAGTGCAGTTTATGCGGCAAAACCAAATCACGCAACCGATATTCGTCACGCCAGTTGCGTATGGACGATCGTCGGCGATGCATAGCGTGCGTCAGAGGCTACGAACTCTCTTTAGAGGAGCTCAAGAGATTGGAGGAGGTCGGCGAAGACTCTGAAATAGCTGCCGATGGGCCGGACATCACAGTCGATGGCGAAACCGAAGTGATACCCATGTTCAAGACGTGGAAAGAAGAGCGTGAGGAAGGGTGGGTCAAGACCAAGAAAATAGCTATGCATTTACGGATGAAGAATCAAGAGGCCCGGGAACAAGTCAAAGCCACCGCCCAGGGCTGGGATCATGAAAGTGATGAGGAAGAGTACGCAATCAAAAACATTTTCATTGATCGGATTATGGGGGATAAGGCTCCCGTTCTGCCCATCATTAGTCCGCGTCAAGCAAAAGCAGACACAATCAGCCAACAATTCTGGTCTGCAACAGATTCTTCCAATGCTGCTGCTAGAGTTAAAAAACCACGCATGAAACATGCTGATGAAGGAAAGGCCGACTGGGGTGAACAACCATGGTGGTTGCGCGAGGGAGAGCTTCAGGAAGAAATTCCAGACTGGGAAGCGGTCAAGAAGGACTACAGCAACGTCTTTGGTGGGATGGCTGAAGACGAAGATCAGGGATGGGGTTACCCGTTAACTGCTAGACCCCAAGTGTCATCGTATGGCATAATGCCGGATATCTCCATTCCCTGGGCTATACCATCTACTGAGTTTTCAACCGAAGATTATCCTTTGAAAGTCAAGGAATTCGCGGCTTGATTGCCACCTTCTTGTATAGATATAGTGCTCCTTTGTTTGTCTAATGTATTCTCCAACATTGTAATTGACATCTATAACAATCTTGTACATACTAGTCCTCGATCGGCAGCCCGGCTAGAAGACACATTCAGATCTTCCGGTGGATGTGATGCCAAAAGCAGTTATAGTCTCTCTTGCTTGATGAACTGGGACTCTGGGCAAAACAAGCACATTTTCAACCAAGAACCACGGCGGAAAAGCAGCCCAAGATCCCCGGGCCCCGGGGCATCCTTCACTTTGGAGGAAATCACATCAACCTCTCTTGTCTCGTCTCGTCTTGTGCAGCAACTGGACAAATGTCACAGACTTTGAGCTCAAAGATGATTGGACCTTGGCAACAGATTCAGACTTCCGGTGCCCAAGATTCATAGTAGATCCGGAAGAGGATCTTTGAAACTGGATCCATTAAGGCGTTGCCAGCCAGGGGATGTCCCATTGCCAAGCCAGCCTTCTCCGCCGCCGGCAAACAACTGACGTGTTCTTTGACCGTCACAGCCATTCCCAAAATCCCGTTTTTGCCCATTAGAATCCATTAGATTTCAAAAGTAGACTCCTATCGATACCTTGACAAAGAACTTTTTGATATACCCTCAATTAACCCATCCTTATTCATCGTGCAACTATCTTGCGGACTCGGACTTTATTCTCCAAAAAAAAAGCAACAAGAGCAACTTTTCTTGGCGAACATTACATTCCTTTTGTTTGCATACATCAAGCATGTCTGACCCATATTGGCCCCGGCGACGGATAGGAGGGTAAGAAAGAGCTATATATATTATTCGCCGAAAGTTCTGTATGCTAATGGCTACTCGTCTCTTCCCTTTGTCTTTTGTTTACGCTCGCCACCAACCTATCTGCCCTGTCAAATTACTCTCACTTTTGAACAGTGCCGACAATGTCTGGTACGGCCTCTGCAAGGCCACCTCGGAAGAAGTGGTCCTCAAGTTATTTGAGCGGGAGCACTTTTCCGATACAGAAGCGCCGAGGGACGCTGCCGTCCTAACCGAAGTCCAAATCCTCAAAGACTTGTCCAAACAATACCCGGCCCGCGTCATCCAATTTCGCAATTTCTACGCCAACGATGAGGATCAGCTTGTCCTTGTTATGGAAGCCGCTGAAACGACATTACAGGAAGTGCTGGATTTGAAGGGCAGATTGACGGAAGATGACGCGAGAGAAGCCATTTTTGGGATGCTTGAAGCGGTTTTTTGCGTTCATCAAGCTCAATTAGTTCACCGGTAGGTTATCGAGTCCGAGCGGAAAACGAGGCACTTTTTGGCCCTGAAATTTTATCTACGCAACGTCTCTATAACTTGATGCTGACGCCAGTTTGTCTCTGCACACAGTGACATCAAACCAGCCAACTTGATGCTGATGGACCGAAACGACTTTTCGTCCCTCAAGATTGCGGATTTTGGAGTGACGGTTGGAAACGTGGGATACGATAGCTTGAATCAGATTGCCGGTACAATGGGCTACGAGGTACGTCGTCAACTTTGTTCTTCCAAAAAGTCTCAATCCACTTACAAACTTACGAGTAGGCCCCGGAAATGCTGGCCCATTCATTTTACGGTAAAGCCGTAGATCTCTGGTCGTGCGGGGTGACTGCCTACCAGCTTTTGTATGGGCACGTGCCCTTCAAACCCACCGCCTCCACCGGACTCTTTGCAACCAAAAAGATTGGGCCCAAGCAGCAACTGGATGCCATCAAGCGCGGCTACGATCTCTCTTCGGGCGGTGTGGTGGTTTCCGACGAGGGCAAGCATCTGATCCGGGGATTGTTGGAGATTGACCCGGCCAGGCGTTTCACCGCCGAACAGGCCTTGCGACATCCGTGGTTTGGACACGAGGATAATTCCGCCGAGTCTCCAGCAGCAGCGTCCAAAGGGGACTTTCAAGTTGGTCGAAAACTCAAGACTCGCTCTGGAAAGACGGTCGAAGCCATCCCGGAGCACCCGCCCTGGATGATTGTCACCCAGCAAGACGGCACAGTCTACTTTTTCAATAAAGACACCAAAGCCACATCCTGGACTCCGCCGTTTCTGCCGGCGTCCGGTCCACCGCCTGCCCTCCCCGCCCGCGGCGACAACGACTCTGCAAAAAACCAAGAACGGACTCCCCGAGCGAGCACCGAAAACGAAGAGTCGGATGCGTGGGTTCCCTCTGACACCGATGTCCCCGTGCCGGGATACCCGGATTGGTACCCCGTCCAGGACGACTCTGACGCCACCTACTTTTACAACATTAAAACGAAAAAAAGTGTGTGGACGCATCCCTCTCACATGCCAGCCTCCAAAGGCGGAGGAGATGCTCCGATCAGCCAGCCCAAAACGGACCGCAAGAAAGTCAAGTTTGGCCAGGTGGTAGAGGAAATGACGGCTCGGGGCGGGGAAGAGAGCGATGAACCCGTTGCTGCTGCTGCTGACGGATCTGATACCCGGGACCAGTTGTGGCGGAATGCGGCCAAGATGGTTGGATCGGCTACATCACCCCCTATCGCCCCACGACCCTCGGGATCCACCATCCCCGTGCGTCTGAGCTCAGACACTCCACCCGAATTACCACCCCTGACATTTTCCGAGCCGGTAGCGGCCAGCCTGGCCCCCGCAGCCGAAACACCCACAGCAACCAGTGTGAACCATGCCGTCCGGTCCTTCCAACTCCCATCGAATCACACCAACCACGATAAACTCAAACAACGCTCGACGGCTCCCATATCATCACGGTCCACATCCCCATCCACTAGTACATTTAGTCACCGTCGAACGGCGTCAGCCACTTCCCATTCAGCCCATGCACCAAAGGACTACCGCCGCACAACCTCCCCCGCCCTTCCTTCGAAAACTTCCACTACCACTGAACACCACCTCTCCCCCCATAAAATCCAACCCCGCTCTTCATCATTCGAAAACGATCCCCGACTCTACCGCCCCGCCACGCCTCCCAAAGACTCGCTGAAAACCGAGCTGCAGAATACGTTTCAATCCGTCCTCAAAATATCTAAAGCGTTCAAGGATAATAGTGGTGCGGGTGCATCGGGGGGAGTGGCCAAAGACAAGGTTATGAAGGGGGTCAAAGCTCTTAAAAGCAAATTTGAGACTGGGCGGTAGTATAGATTTTTGATGGATGACCTGTCTTGTTTTTTATTCGCGTTCGGTAGAGTTTAGTCATTCGACCCTTAGCTTGGTGGGGGTAGAGTTTTTTTTGTATGATACCATTTTGACATGTATAGTGGGGGGTTTGGGTTAAATGATCATTGAATTTTTCGGTTATCCTATGTATTCCTAATATGCTTTGTCTTTTGAGGTGCGTAACTTTGGGAAGTTATGCACGACTGCGATGGATACCAGGGAAAGGCATATATATTTTCAAAAACCAAAAAGAAACAAATGTATACACAAGAACTTTCAACAACAGAGTGACAGAGAGAAAAGAGAGAATGCACTAAGGTAAACTAAACAACAACCTTCTTGGCCAAAGCTTCCCGTTCCCAGACTTTATGTTTTGCCAACACTTCTACAAACTGGGTAATCCATTCACAAACTCCCTCAGCATGTCCACCCTCCGCCAGTGATCCACGGGCAGTAGCTCCACCGACCACACCCACAATTTTGCCCGCCGTTTTGCCCAGAATACCGCCAGAGGGACCCGACTTGACGCCCGTGGCCATAATCACGCCATGGACGGACGAGACGGTTTCGGTCGTGGGATGTGGGATGGGCAGAGAGAGACGACGAATGACGTCGACGCCTTCGTTGATAGCCAGGATGGGTTTGAGATGTTTGAAGGCTTCAGCGATTTGGACTAACGCGTCAGCGTCTTCGTTGATGGCGTCCACTGAGGCTCGACCGCCTGGAATCACAATGGCGTCAAATTGAGTGGATGAGGATGCGCTGAATGTAAAGGATGGAAGGACGGTAGTCGAGTTGGAGGCGTCAGGAACGGGTCCACCTTTGGCGGATGTGATGAATGGCAAAGCGCCCATGGCTGTCAAGGCACCAGTGACTTCGGCAACGATGGCGGCGTCGTAGCCGGGCATAACGTGGACACCGACAATTCGGCCCTTGACGGTATCGTACTTGTTGGATTTGAGTTGGGAGAGGGAGTCGGCGGTGGCTAGACCCAGGATTTTGGTGTGGGATTCTACGTTGGAGGTTTGGGGGACGGTGGCACCCAAATTTTGGGCGAGGCTGACGGATAATTTGTGGTCTACACGGTTGAGCTGGTCAACGACACGTTGACGGACGCCCATGGATGAGACCTTTTGCAGCTCAAAAGTAAATGCACCAAGAATGTGAGCTTGCTCGGTGGGAGTCATGGAGAGGTAAAACATGCGAGCCTGGGAATAATGGTCATTGAATGTAGCCGATCGCTCTTCCGTCTTGCGGCCCGTGATGGGGGCAGCGTAGTGCTTGTACCCGACATCTTTTCCGGCCAGGAAGGGACATCCACCGCCCAGCGAGTTGGGGTGGTAGTTGACTTGACCTTTGTGAATGGTGTGGCGGAGGGCACCGCCGCGCTGGTGGTTGTTGACGGGGCAAACGGGCCGGTTGATGGGGAGTTCGTGAAAGTTGGTGCCGATACGGTGGAATTGGGTGTCGGTGTACGAAAACAGACGGCCTTGAAGCAAGGGATCCTCTGATACGTCGATACCGGGAATCAAGTTTCCGGGGTGGAAGGCAGCTTGTTCGGTTTCGGGGAAGAATTCGTCGGGGTTGCGGTTGAGCACCATCTTGCCGACGTAGCGAATAGGGACCATTTCCTCGGGGATAAATTTTGTCGCGTCCAAAATGTCAAAGGGTAATTTTGCCGCGTCGGCTTCAGAAATGATTTGGAGTCCCAATTCCCATTCTGGGAAATTTCCTTGCTCGATCGACATCCATAGGTCACGACGGTGGAAATCGGGGTCGGCGCCGTTCGTCTTGAGAGCTTCGTCCCAAATCAAACTGTGGACACCAGCAGTAGGTCGCCAGTGGAATTTGACAAACACGGCAGTACCCTCAGCGTTGATCAGTCGGAAAGTGTGGACACCAAAACCTTGAATCATCCGGAAGGAGCGGGGGATGGTGCGGTCCGACATGATCCACATGAGCATATGAGTTGATTCGGGGGTCAACGAGACAAAGTCCCAAAAGTTGTCGTGAGCAGTTTGGCCTTGCGGCATTTCGTTGTGAGGTTCGGGCTTGAGGGCGTGCACCAGATCAGGGAACTTGACTGCATCCTGGATAAAGAAGACTGGGAACTCGAATTAGCTTGACTGTCCCTTCACAACATGTATACAATCACTTGCTCCATCCTCCTCACTCCCGCTCACACCCCCTTTTGTGTAGCAAAATCCATCCTCCTGGCCCCACGGGCTCGTCGGAATCCGCGCTCTGCTCGCCAATTTCGCTCTGGGAAGTTGACTCGCTGCGCCACGCCGTCGGCCTTCACTTGAATCACTATGCTCGGGCTTGGGAACCTCCATTTCTCCTCCGGCAAAATGCCTCCCCGCGCTCGCACTCGATTCTGCTTCTCAAAATCATTCCTCGCCCATCCATTTTCCCTCCAAAAAAAATGCCTGGGCCATGTCTCACTACGCCATCCCTCCTCGCCCTCCCTTCGTTCGGGCTCGTCGTATCGGGTACCTACCTGGAATAGAATTGCCGACGAGATCCCAGTTGCCTTCATCGGTATAGAATTTGACGGAAAATCCACGAACATCCCTGACCGTATCCGCCGAGCCTTTACTGCCCTGAACAGTGGAGAAACGGACAAAGACGGGAGTCTGTTTTCCCTTCTCGGAAAAGGGAGCAGCGCGAGTCACATCCGTCAGACTTTCGTAAGACTCAAAGTAGCCGTGAACACCAGACCCCCGGGCATGAACAACTCTCTCAGGAATCCGCTCACGATCGAAATGGGCCATGCGATCACGGATCTGAAAGTCTTCGAGGAGGGTAGGGCCGCGGGGACCGGCTTTGAGGGAATTGTCGATTTCCGAGATGGGGACACCAAAGGATGTGGTGAGGGTGGTATTGGCATTGTCGACAATGACGCCTGATTTGTTCATTTGCTGTTGAATTACCATAGGTTAGTTTCTGATTTTGATTAGGGTAAAGCAAAGAGATGTGAGCATACCTGTCGTTTAGCAGTCATGCCGACACCCAATGTTTCCTTTGCGCCCTGCAAGGCATGGGCAGCCGCATCAGCAACCTGTCGACCGAGTCCCTGAGTAGTCTGGTCTGGCATGTCTGTTGTCGTTGTCGTTGTCTTGTAGGTAATGTAGGTAGATGATGGTTCAGATGTACTGTACGGTATGTTATGGATCACCCCCGGGAGAGATGGCCCCAAGGCTCCCTTTTTATATCCCCCGCGAGGCCCTCCCCCGTTACGCTGCGGAAGTTATGACGACAGGCCCTTTGACGCGTTCGATTTGTCACTTTTTGGGGCCACGAAAAAGCCTCTGCTGGAAACCGTTCACTTCCAACACCCTTCTTTTTCCTAGTAACTTTCCTAGGTTTTTTGACTTGGACATTTTTACTACGAAAATGTGGGTCCTTACTCTGCTTTCTGCTATGAAATGGTAGGAATAACTTATGTTCACAGAAGAAATAAATGCACTATGGAAATTATGGCGACGCAGCTTTCATCGTTTGTTGATATTGACGATCTGTTTACGTCATAAACAAAAACGACTTTGAGATCCGTGGATTTATGGACGGCAATTTATGGTCATAGAATTTTGGGGAGTTTTAATTTCGATTCATCTCAGAATCATCTGAGTGGGTGGGTATGGATGTCTGTATGTATGGGTATTATTGGGCATAACCAGAGGCAACTTGGATGGACCATGGCGGGCAACACAATTTGGATGGACCATGGCGGGCAACAGGGATGCAGTTCTCTGATATTGGGTAGAGGTCAAGTTTGATTTCCAGTTGCGGGGTTGGTTGCGGGGAAAGCATCTGCAGTCCTTACCTGGCTCCATGCCAGAGCTACTAACTTTGATAGATGTTTTGCATTTGGCCCATGGAGGACTTATTTTATACAGACTATTCTGAATGGGATTGCCTTTGCATAAACTCAGTAGGATAAGGATGGCAAACACAAGAAGAGTCCGTAACCGATGCCTGGTCAAGATGGGATGGTGGAATGCCTATAGTACTCGTACATTTCATTCTTCTAGATGGTACCCATTTGACACTGGCAAACAAGAAGACAATTGAGCAACATCTCACGCTAAACTATATGACGGTAGCCCAATAAAAAAGAAATCAATTACAAAAAGTGATTAGATAGCCAGGGTATATTCATACACACGATACTTTTGTCGTTCTACGCCCGCACTACGCCGTGAACCATCCCCGACATGTACCAGCACTTCTTCAGCCCACTTCCATCCGCCAACAAACGACAGAGACTGCATCGTTTCCTCAAACAAGGTAATATGAGCAAGAAACTGCGGACGCACGCGGGCGACAATCGCGCAGTGCTTGATTGCTGGTATAGATGATGAGGGTTGGCAAGTCAAAAGATGATGGATGGCGTGCGGGACATCTTGAGCGTGGTGGTTGTCGTAAATGACATCAGCGGCCAAAACCCAGTTGATGTTGTTCAAATCCTGGTTGGTAGAATGGTCAAATAAAGGTCCTGAAAGTTGGATAAGTGTTTTGGACCAGTCCAGCAACCGAAACGATAAATGCCGTGGGTTCACTTCATTATGAGAAGCATTGGCCCAACCCGTTTGTAACAGTGATACATGGAAATCCGTAGCGGTAATATGGACATTGGAAAAGCGGGTCGGTAAGACTTTGGCGGCCAGGACAGACGTCAGACCCGTCCCTGACCCCAACTCGACAATATTCAAAGGAGTGGATTCGGGGCAAGCGGGAAAGAGGTAGCCGCTGTCGATGAGACGGGCCAGGATGACCCCGGCCGACCAGACCTGAGCGCCAATCTGCAGATGAGTGGATGTATCGTTGGATGTGGGTTCGTGAATCTTGAGGGATGTATTCGTATGCGGGAAATGCCAGGTTTCGGTCGTGGGTCGAGGAAAAGGTGCGACATTCTCCTTGTTGTCCTCGTCATCAACTCTCTCATTGTCCTCTCGACATTCTTTACTTTGGTTTGATGGTGAACCAGGTAAAGCCATGCACCGCTCAAACAAATGTCCCGTCCGGTCCAGCAAGTCCACTACGGTATCATCCGATCCATAGACTCCCAACATTTCCTCCAACTCTGCTATTCGCCGCGACAGCCATCGCTGAATCGTATCCAGGTCATGCGAGTCGAGGTGGGGAAGTGCAGTGGTGAGTCCAGAGAGGTGAGACTGGTAGCCCGGCAAATCGTCGGGCGAGCGCAGGCGGAGCGCCATAAACTTGGAGTAGAACGGCATGTCGGTGGAAATGCTCTATATAAATAAGTCCTACTTCTCTATATCCAAAATTTCTATATAACTGTCCTTTCTCCTCTCCCCCCTCAATCCCCAGTAGTCGTCGTCCCAAAGCAACAAAGGATTTCCTCCCAGAATAGCCGCCCCTGGGGCTGTCGTCGGAGTTTCCGCCCGCCGCCCGGCAAAAGTGGGGGTCCAAGCCACACATTTATCCCAAAGCAGCATTTCCGGGTGAGTCCGGAAGAAGCGCTTTACCCAACGCCCGAGAACCTGGGGGGTCTTCCTGTTTTTTCGGAACCCCGCTGCCCATAGGACCGACGCGGCGGATCAGATCCAGGCTGCCAAACTCCGACAAAAAGTCGAAGTTCAAACTGACCGTTTTAAACTCAAACCTTACCCATTCGCACATTCCCACACATACACATACACACATACTACTACCAAATAAATTGACGTCGTCTCCACACCACCCACCCATAGTCCGTGTCCATTCGTAGGCTTTGCCTCAGCTGCTTCTTTGCAAGGTTTGAACGCATTTTACTAGACCGCCTTCAGAAGCTAAACTTCTCTCTCTCTCTCTCGTCAAAGAATGTCGGAAGCCGATGACAACCATATGGATCTGGATCTAAACGAAACTGAAGACCAAGAGAATGCGGATCAGGCTGGCGGACCGGAAGGGGAAGGGAACGAGACTGACCCAGACGAGACCCCTTCTTTACCCAGGCGACCTCCTCAACCACCGGCCGGGGCCTCTGAGGCAGAGCGGCGTGCTTGGGAGCAGCGCTATCTGTTGGATGCCCTTGAAGACCAGACAGTCGAAACTCAGCAGTATAGAAGAAAGGGCACAAAGAAGGTGTACGATAATAAACAAAAGGCATTCATCAAGTGGTGCACGAAAGTCATGAACTTTTCGGATGGCGAGACTGTCACGGTTGCAAAGATGACCGCATACCATCGAGATGTGCTCGTTCCGGCGGGGGAGAATCGCAAAGGCGGTATTCCTTATGCACATGAGACCATCTCCAACCATATCAAGGCTATAACCGATCTCTATTGTCAACAGGTCAATACGGGCAAGAACAGGTAGGAACGAGTATAATGTTGCTTTCAGATCACTTCCTAATCTGGCATTTGACAACCATTTACCTAGCCATCCCCATCCTCGCAAGTCCTGTACCACGATGAGGAATCTTATTGCTAACACAATGAAGAAGAGAAGGGCGACAAGACGAAAGAAATTGGTCGATCGCGCCATCAACTCTCTTATTGACACGTATGATGAGAATGATAAGATCAATCTTCCCCAGTACTTCTTGGTCAATGGCGCCCGTTATCCAGGCCTGGGATGGCGAAACAGAAGCGCGATGCTCTGGCAACACAGTACCGTCAGCAGGTCGGAGAATCTGTTGAATCTTCAGTTCCCCGACTTTTGGGTCCGCCGTCAACCAGATGAAGGACCGACAGACTGTTGGGTTCTGGGGACGACTTGCGACGAGTCAAAAATGAACCACGGGGAGCGGCACGAGTATAAGGCCGTGATGCGGCACAGGGACGTCAAACAATGTGCATTCTCAGGTGTCGGGTTCAATTTATTCTACTTGTGGGAAATTGAGAAAGCCGATCCGCCCGATACTACTGACAGAGGTGAATGGTACCACATGTATTACTACCGGGCCCGCACCATAAAGTACGACGAGCATGGCAAAGGTATTTATTGCGCGTATTTATACATAGCAAAAGCTCCTACGTATACCAACTAACATTCTTTTTCCAGAGAAACCGGTCAATCCTCAGAATTGGGCAGATGCCGTGAAGTATGACCCGATCCGACTGTCATCTAGGCTTTTCATGACCACTCATTGTCTCTATCTATAGAGCCGGGATCACAGCATGTGATATTCCCTCATCCAAAATTACACACTTGTTTCGGCACGCAAGCGCTAAAGAGGTGGAACGTCAAGGAGGAGATGCCGAGCAGTTGAGCAGCCTTGCTGGATGGGTGAGCGGCGCCAAAAATTCTTGCTATACCACCGACCTCCCCATGAACAGCATCCGAATCCTGGGTGGCTGGAAGAAAGGTTGCATGCGAAAATACTGAGATTGAAGTCTATTCATGAGACTCACGCAGCTTGTAGAGGGTGGAAGTTTCTGGCTGCCTCGTGCGGCCATCGATCCTCCAGCGGAGTTGATAGCCAAGATTTTCCCATTTGTCGAACCGCAGTTGGAAAAGATCCGTGCGAGAGTCCGTGCTGGCGGTGAACGAGAAATTGCATCTGTTCACTTTCTGGAAGCCCTGCAAGTATGTACCGTTATAATTCCTTCTTGTTTTCTCTTCCGTTGACGCGTCTTTTTTCCACCAGGTGATGAGACCTGTAATCTTACAGGATGCCGTTTTTCTACGCGAGATCTATGCTGGCAATGCTATGTGGCGACATTGTATATTTCAATCCGCCTCATTTAACGACTTTGCAACCCGACTGAAGCAGGCCGCAGCCACCGCAGAAGACCCCCGCATCACCACTTTACAGCAAGTAGTTCCAGAGCTGGTCAATGTTGTCGCCTCTGGCCACGCATCCATCAGAACCAACATTGCAGTTGCAAGCAACGAAACCAACAGTAAAGTCGATCAGCTCCAGGCATCTATCGATCGTTCCATCCAGCAGCAGAACCAAATGCTGGATGGACAACGTCGAATGGAAGAGAGCCATAATGCCCTCATTCGCGATCTCATGCAGATGCAGATCAGTCAGGTCTGGTTATGCCTGTTGTTGTTTCACTTGAAATCACAAGTTTGACTAGTTTACCCTAGGCAAGAATGGAAACCACCACTGCCGAAAGTTCTCGCGTTACTTCATTTGTTGGATCCTTCATGGCAGCGGCACGCACACCAGAGGGACAACGTGTCATTTCTCATTTGACTGGTCCGGTAGCAGGTATACTATATCAGCATTTGCCCTCTCCATTCGACATGGCGCTGCAGAGTCACAGATTTGCCGAAACTAATTCAATGAAATAGGCGCATCCAACTCCCATGCCACAGCTGCCCACAATAGTGCACCCTCAACAACAGCATCAGCATCAGCATCAGCATCAGCGGCGTCAGCAAATCGTCCCAGCCCCCCGTATGTGATGGACCGCAGCCTCCGAACAGTGAAAGACGCGTGGCTTGAGTATGCAGAAGGGTTTGAGAGGTCGAATGGTGGTAGGTCCATCCGTTACATGGACACGACTTATGGATCCGTGTGGAGAAGCTCGCAGCGTCAATGGTATTCGCGCAGGAATCAGTTGTGGAAGGCCATCAAGGCTAGGGCTACCACCAGCAACTTAACCGAGCTCGAGATTGCAGTAATGATGGACCATGAAAGAGCGTTCGATGGAACAGAACGGCGAAAGCCTGCTATTTCCCTGGCTCACTATCAAGACATTACTCTGAAAGGAGCAGCTTCTGCGGAATGATGGTGTGTTGCCCTTGACTATATTGCATTAGTGTGGGACCTAATCTGCAACTCTTTTAGTCGTAGCTTGTCTCATCAGCATCTTGCCCTGCCTTTGTCCATCTTTGAACTTCTCGTGCGGTTTCCCATTTTTCAGTTGTTAGTTTTTGTTTGATTAGCTTTTCCTAGCTCAGCTTTTAGGCAGTTCATCTCTAGTCTTTTCTCTCTTTCTCTGTTCTCGTTCTCATTCCCTTCCCCATCAGTTTACCTTTTCATCTATCAGTTTTGTTTCTCTTTTGTTTCTCTTTTGTTTCTCTTTTCTTTGTTGTTTCTTTTCCCCTTGTTTCTTTTGTTCTACTTTTTTTTCAATTGTGTCAGAGTGTTGTTTCAGTCATTCAGTTCCCGGAGTCGATGAGTGTATAACGCGTATGTGTGCGGAATGTCAAGATGTTCTTCTGGCCATGGTCTGAATTCTGATCTGGAAATGTTGAACGCGATTTCGGAGTTGAGGCCGATCCGCGAGTCTGGATATAGCAGCGCTCAACCCTGCAAAAACCTCAGTGACAAGACTCAACCCAGAAAAACGCGAGGTTTTTTCAGAGTTGAGCCCACCGCTCTAGTTGAAATCGAGGTTTTTTCGGTGCTGAGCGCGTGGCGCGGTGTCACTTGGAGTGACGTCACTCGCCAAAAATCTGTCACGCTAAACAGAAAGACCTCCGGGACGCGGTTATATTCGAATTTGGAAGTTCTGCCAGAAGGCTCAGACATTTTGACAGCACGGACGCGACGACCAATCAACTGGATCCTTTACAGCAGACTATATATACGAGCACCATGGCTGATTCCGCTGACAGCAAGTCGCCAACAGACCATGAACTGCCACCCAGTGTCGAGGTAGACCAGCCGCCAAAGGATGCCGCGAGAAATGCAACGGACGATTCACCCGGGTTTTGGGGCGAAGGGTTGAAAGGGACGCTCCAGCAGCAAAAGGAGCAGTACAAAGCCTTCATGTCGGAAGTGGAATACAGCTATTTCGAAATCTTCTCTGTCGAAGCTCGCAACACTATTATCGAGAGGGCAGCCGAATATCTGCAGGCCCAAAACATTGAACAGATTAAAGCGAAAACTTTTGGACTCAAGTTTATGGAAATTGGCTCGCATGTATGTATGCTCTCTCACCCACCCCAAACTCTCGCACAAGCAGGATACTTACCATCATGACTAGGAGCTTCGAACTCCGCTCAATGGGTTAATCGGCGTGATCGACCTGATGCAGGGCGACGACATGTCCCCAAACCAGCGGCTCTACATCAAAACCCTGGAGCAATCCTGTAATCATCTACTCTCGGTCGTGAATCGCATGCAGGATCTCGCCGCGCTCCAGTCGGGGAATCCAACCAACAACATTATGCCGTTTGATATGCGGGCCGTCATGACTGGCGTGGCCGAGAGCATGCAACATTTGAGTATCCACCACGGCCCCGGGACTCAAGTCAACCTCCACATTGACCCCGATCTTCCCCTGTCCGTCAATGGCGACCTCACCAAAATCCAACAAATTCTGGCGAATTTAGTGGGAGTGGCCGTCATCTCCAGTAAAGCGGAATACGAGGCCATGACTGCCAAATTCGAGCCGCTCGATGGGTCAGCTGCCAGAATCCATATTGAAATATCGGGCAAAAAAACCCAAACTCCCAAAACCCAGCTTCGGGGTTTTGATCTCAAGTTTTCCTTTGACGATTTATTCCGGCCTCTGACGGCCAATACCGTCTCCCATGGAATTGTCATTTGCCGCGAGTTTCTCAAGCCGTTGGGAAGTGTCTTGGAAGTGGACGTCGACGAGGAGGACACCCTTATTTTCAAATTCTCCCTTAATGTCACCTACAATAATCTGGCGGTTGGACGCAACCCCGAGATTCTCCTGCAAGAGGCCCGTGCCGCCGTTAGAATCATGGTCGCTGAGGATAATCATGTCAGCCGACGTATTGTATTGATGATGTTGTCGAAACTGGGATTTAGCGATGTGGTGGGACTCGAGAATGGGCAGGAGGCAATTGCGACGCTGCAAACCAAGCCATTCGATATTATTCTCATGGTAAACCTTTTGTTCTTTATTTGCTATCCGTCCATCTCTAAACAAAAATTACTATTTTCAGGACTGCGACATGCCAGTTATGGACGGGTACAAAGCCACCCAGCACATTCGCACAAAGCTCAACAACACCTCCATCCGAATCGTGGCTCTCACTGCCAACAGCACCAACGATGCCCGGTCACGCTGCATCTTGGTCGGGATGGACGACTACTTTACGAAACCGATTACCATGAAGACATTATCGGAGATGCTGCACAAGTGGCTACGGATGTCGGGGCCATTACCCTTTTTGGCCGGGGCATGAATATATTTCCACAGCACATGCATTATATCTCTATTAATTTATACTCAGCAAACATCTCGAGAAAGAGGGGACAGGGGCGGTATGGCGGGTATGTATTTTTTTTTTGGCCGCACGATGGGCTTATTCTTTTACTAACTTGTATCACTTTTTCAGCGCTCCCGACCGATATTCTCGGGATCAATTCAAAACTGGAACCGTGGGTTACACCCGAAACCGCAAAAAAGCGACCTTTACTCTCTCTCATCTCACAACATCCCGTCTCTCCCTCTTTCCGATATTTGGTGGGCTTTTTTGGCACACATGGTTGCGAGCGAATGAGTTGCGAGTTTTTCTTTATATATACCCGTGTTTTTGAACTGGGCATCCCCAAGATTACAAAACCTTTGTAAATACCAGGTACAAAATCCAGAAAAAGGCTCTTTTCTCCCCCTCTTCATCCTTTTTGCAAGCGTTGTTGGCAGAGGCTATCTCCAAACTCACGCCACCGAATTATTTTTTTTGTGAAAGCAAGTTTCTG
This sequence comes from Phlyctochytrium arcticum, assembly GCA_025602905.1. Lineage (NCBI taxonomy): Eukaryota > Fungi > Chytridiomycota > Chytridiomycetes > Chytridiales > Chytridiaceae > Phlyctochytrium > Phlyctochytrium arcticum. Next base: position 629,801 of record JAHLKI010000013.1, on the reverse strand, counting down.
CATTTAAATCCAAACTTGTGATTTTCGTTATCAGAACTCCTGTACCTGAGATTCGAGCACTTTATACCACTGCAGCTGATGAAAGCGCTGGATTATACATCTGACTTCGTGTTATGAATCAAGCGAAGGCGCGGAACGCGCATCGCATGGCCAACATCTCTGTAATTAGTCTTGACAGTCTTTGTGTGGAGATTAGTCTTGACAGGTGTACTAGTATATATGTCGAGGGAGACCGCACTCCCTTTTTAATGAATTACCAGTTTTACCAATACACATAACCGTTGCAAACCCAACACGAACATTTACAACACTTCGGGAAAATTCGGGTGCAACGCGATGTTTCCTGGCTGGAACCAACAGCTTCCCACGCTTCCTTGGCCAAACTACAAATTGACCGGAACCCCCTTTTTCTTCCCCCTCTTTCGTCCCCGCATTTTTTTTCCTACCGCGAGACCCGCAAATACTCTAGATCTGTTGCGAAATGGGGTCTTTTCATTAGTTGGCTACACGTAATGAAAGCCTTTACCATTTCCCTTGAATATGAGCTACCGAAATCCCTCTCCCTCTTTCGTACTAGTTGCACACATCCTCGAGCAAACCTTTTTAGTTCACAACAGGATCCAGGTATTTTCCACACATGGAGCATACATGATGAATTGTACTGACTTTCAGCACTCCCTCGTTTCGTTCCAGCGGCCGCCAGAGACCACCCAAGACTTGTCAACTGTTCCGACGGTCCAACTCTCCCTCCTTTTGGTCCAAATCATCGGCACAGCGGGCCCTGGGCCATGCAAAACAGGCCACGACTGAAGTCTACGCGACGCGGAATTTCACGAATCGAAGCTTGCTGACGGGAAAGGCCAAGTCCAGGCTGAGACTTCGGGAACCCACCTTTCAACCAGCACCAAGACCTATTGCCACTCCCCAGATGGTCTCGCAGCTCCTCGGCAGCCGTGCCGCCCATCCCACAACCGACCAACACACCTCTGCTATCTTGGAAGGCCTCCCTGCCAAACGGTTCAAACCAGTAGCACCTCAAACGAAGGAATCGGGATAGGACGCGTCCTCGTCGTCATCCGAGGACGACAGCGACATGGAAGAACCGGGCGAGGAAGGGTCCTCGTCGTCAAGCGAGGAAGGGTACTCATCGTCAAGCGAGGACGAGGCAGCGCACGGCAAAGAGAAACGTGATGCTGCAATGAAGCCCTCCGGACGAGGATCAGTCAACGTGAATGCATTGGTCCGCGCCGTTCAAACACAGCTCGATGAGGAACACTGGGGGGAAACCAACGCAGCCGACACGGGGAAGATAGTGTGCCCAGAGCTGTCGACCCCCTTGGCCAGCGACCCCGGCGGACTTCTCGCCTTTGTGGAAAAACACATCGAGCGTCTCGCCTTCCTCGCCAATGAAAGCTTCTCCTGTGATCATGACGGGTGTTCAACATCCTGTCGCACCCCATCCAAGCTGAGGAAGCACAAGGCCTACGTACACGGTCCGGCGAACCATGCATGCAGCCACTGCACAAAGGCCTTCCCACGCGCAGTGCACCTGCTGTGACATGTTAAAGACGGTCATAAAGGAAGGGTTGAATGCCCGCAGTGTGCCACCACCGTGCAAGAGCGTGAGCTTAAAGCGCACGTAGCGATCGCACATAAACCATGTCACAGTGCGCAGCATTCTTGCCAAGAATGCTGCGCACTGTGACAGGCATTCCTGGCCTATTAGGGACTTACATTCCTGGCAAGAATGGGGGGGTATCATTAGTGAAGAATGCCGTGCGCCCACATTCTTGGTACATTTCTAGCCCGATATCTACCGTGGGAACATTCCTGCAAGAATCCGCCCTCAATCAGTGAAGAATGCCGCGTGCCCCTCCTTCGTTACATTCTTGCATCATCTTGCCCTCAATCAGTGAAGAATGCCGCGTGCCACATTCTTGCATCATCTTGCCCTCAATCAGTGAAGAATCCCTCGCCACCTGTTGATACTGTTGTTATCGATAAACTCGCCCCCTTCACGACTCCACCCCCAGCAAAATCAGGAAATTGACGAAAACCCCAAATACTACCATGAGCGAATCTGCACGAACAACAGCTTGCGCGATAGAGTCCTCTTGACCGGTTTCGAAAGCCACGGGCACAGGCATCTTCCCAATATCATAGCAAACGAAATTTTTTTCCCAAGGTGATAACTGCGACAAGAAGCCTTCGGTTCCTAAAAATATAAAGCAAATGAATAAATGGGGGGGCGTCTGGATGCAACAGAGCAAACAACCATCGAATCGACCCAAAATTAGGGTCGGAGAGTCAGTGCCATGGTCATACTGAGCCACATCCTTTCTGATTGCAGCAACACCTCTTTTCAAGAGGCGAGACATTTCCTTTTTCCTCGCGGCCGAGGTCGCGCTGGTGGTCTTGACCTCCGCAATGCCAATCAAGCGTAACGGCCCATCCGGCATTTGCACATAGAATAGAATGTCTGGCCGTTTTCTTGAGTCCGCCTTTGCATCCAATTTGACAATCATGTTGTTTTTGAAAGTGACGCCGAACAATGGCCACAGGTACATGGCCGTCCAAGTAGGTTCTGTCACACATGCAATTTGCGATGGCTTCAGGAAGTGATATAGATTTCCCAGTAAAATGTTACATCGAGACTCCTTCTCATCCTTGCCAGGTTCGGGGAAGAGAACATTGTTTCTCATTTTGTCCAAAATCAAATTTTCGACTTTTTCCGCGAAGCTCGCCTCCTCTAATCTTGTTGCCTTAAATCTTTCGGTTTTGAACACGGATAGAATCGCCGGCCAGTCTTCCGGAGCCAGGTGCTCTCGATACGGGAATGGCGGATTTGCAGATATAATTATGCATGAGAGTAATGTTGCAGTGATTGCTGGGTCATCCTCGTCAACTGTCTGTCCCGCGGACAGAGCCTTCAGCATCGTTTTTTGAACTTGATGGAGTAATTTTGCAATATCAACACCTCCAAAATTAACGGCCGCCCCTAACTTCTGTCTGATCAAGAAGCGCAATCGGGTCATTGTTGGCTTGCCTCCCATACAGCTGCTGCTCTCATCACCACTGGTGTCTTCGGCAGAATGGCAGATGTCTGTCTCCTCTCGCAGTCTGTGAGAGGTTTGTCATAGTGCATAACAAATCCCATAGTATATACTATGGGATTTGTTATGCACTATGACAGTGGCTATATGCCAGCTATGTGCCGGCTATATGCCAGCTATGTGCCAGCTATGTGCCAGCTATGTGCCAGCTATGTTCCAGCTATATGCCAGCTATTTGACCAGCTATATGCCAGCTATTTGACCAGCTATCCATCTCAGGTCGCTCCATCGAATATCGAGTCATCTTACAAATCACGAGTCATCTCCCTCCATTACTCATCGAGCCGAGCCGCCCCTCTCACGGGACTTCCTCACTACACCATATCCATCTCAAGTCGCTCCATCGAGCATCGAGTCAATCTTACAATTTTGTGTCATTCCTCTCCATCAATCATCGAGTTGTTTCGCATTCCCTACGGGACTTCCGCTTACGTAAGCATCCTCTCTCATCTCCTCACATTCTATCCAAAAAAGCAACGACCCCCGGGGAGAATCGTTGCCCTCCTTCACAGAGGTACCAAGTTTCTCTTTTAGTGACCTTGGTTAAGACACTGTCTCGAATTTGAATCCAATCACTCCATTTCTAATCGAGTTAGACTTTTTGAGGGTCGCCTTCCTACGGGACTTCCAATCCTTTTATAAACATTTTCTATTATCGATAAAAATCAATTCTCTTTTATCGATAAAACTACACTTCGCAAACTTGCATTCTATAGAATCTCACCATTCAACTACTTCTCACTAATTGAAATATTCCATTTTACCACTTTTCGTGCTAAAATTACTCTTTTCTTGTCAAAATCTTCCTAAATACACCCTTTTCACACTTTTTACCCTTTACTTTCTCATTTTTGGGTCACCACTTTTCGAAATTCTTTTTGTTTTTTACAGTCCTCCCCCTTTTTTTTCACTTTCAAATACTGTTTTTTTTTCCAATACCTCTTTTTAAATTCCGTCTAAAGTCGCTAACCCACTGACCCAATTTTTCTATCGAGTCAAATTTGAATACATATTCAAAATATTTACGTCTTCAATATATCTAGTACCAAAATGTTTTATACAAGCAAACATCGAGCGCACATTCTATACTCATTTTGGGTCAACACCTTTTTGCCACTTTCACTAACTAAAATGTTCCATTTATACCCGTTTTGTGAGTTTTTTAACCACACCAGTATAACCCGCAAAACTCGTCTCATCTCAACTCTATCCCTACAAAGTATCGAGCTGACATTGTTCGCTTCTCTCCATTTTTTCCCCTCCATACATAGATGTACAGATGCAGTTTTGGCTGCCGGGAAAAAAAACACTTTTTAAATTTGTACAAGCTCTGTGAACTTTTTTTTTTTGGTTTTTTTTATTTTGACCCTAAATCTATCTGTACATCTGTACATCTGTACATTTTATATTATCTCTTCATAAAATACTCTTCATATAATATTCAATATTTTATTCTTTACTACATAATCACTCCATGTACAGATAAAAGTACAGATGAAGTACAGATACAAAACACTCTACATATATCCTTCTCTCACTCAACTCTATCTGTACGCCTACATCGCTTATCGAGCCGACATTGTTCGCTTCTCTCCATTTTTTTCCCTCCATACATAGATGTACAGATGTACAGATGTACAGATGCAGTTTTGGCTGCCGGGAAAAAAAACACTTTTTAAATTTGTACAAGCTCTGTGAACTTTTTTTTTTTGGTTTTTTTTATTTTGACCCTAAATCTATCTGTACATCTGTACATCTGTACATTTTATATTATCTCTTCATAAAATACTCTTCATACAATATTCAATATATTATTCTTTACTACATAATCACTCCATGTACAGATAAAAGTACAGATGAAGTACAGATACAAAACACTCTACATATATCCTTCTCTCACTCAACTCTATCTGTACGCCTACATCGCTTATCGAGCTCATACAATATTCTTACTCACCATCTATCGGTCGAGCGACGGTGATACTAATTGGTGTCCCATTGTTACGATGTTTGCTTTTATAACTAATTTGGACAAACTTACGAATTGTCCTTGAGAATCCAATCTTTGACAATTCCCCACTGGCTTTTCTCCCAGCAAAACCCGAATCCACAAACTCTCGATACACCCTGAACAATACATCTACTGAAGTATCATATGTTTCCCCAACTTCAAAGTACAAGTCTGGTAATGGAGCGCCCTTACATTGTTCATCTGGGTGTTCCAATTTGGCATTTTTCCGGTATGCAATATTGCCTTCCAATAGCTCGTCTGCAAAGGCCGGGGATTGTTGAAAGAGGATTGCTTCTTGATCTGTGAACAATGTGGCAACACCTTGAGACGCAAGTTGACCAACAGAAATGAGTCGGGTAGAGATACCAGGCGCCGCGAGGGCAGGCAACTTAACACTAGTAGTCCGGAAGGGGAGGCGCAACGTTCCCTTCTGAGGAGCCATAATTCTTTCACCATTACTAACGACAATTGATTGTGAGGATGGTCGTAGGTCGAGAAGTTCCCGGGGATCAGAAGTAATGGAGGTAGAGGCTCCGGTGTCAAGCAGCCATTGGGACTGACCGGCGAGTCAGTGAAGTTCCCGGGGATCAGAAGTAATGGAGGTAGAGGCTCCGGTGTCAAGCAGCCATTGGGACTGACCGGCGAGTCAGTCGGAGTCCTCATACGAGGATACGGCGTTGGCTCTGGCCGGCGACTCAGGGACCTTGGATTCCTCCGTATCGACTTGATGGGCAGTGTTGTCGACGCGACGGCGCTTTCTATCTTCGGGTCGACTGTTAAAGCGCGCCGCTGGTCCTTGAAAGGCTTGGGCATTCCGTTGACCTTGCTCTTCATAGGTCTGCTTGGCGCGGGTAAGAATGAAACAGTTAATAGTGCGGTGGTTGTCTTTATGGCAAATGTCGCAGGACGAACGCTGGAAAGGCGGTCGAGAACTTTGCTGGGTATGATGAGCCAAAACTTCGTCGGAGGCAATCTTGGAGGAACCGCGGTTGAATTGGTAGGAGTCGACATACGCTTGTGTGCTCCGTAAAGTGGTAAGTCGTCCAAGCTTGATCTCGTTCAATGCCGGGACATGAATCTCATCTTTTAAACCGTTGATGAAAAGGACGATCGCGATGGATTCTGCAATAGCTTCTTCGCGTTGGCGCAAAATCTCGTTGAACGCTTCTTTGTACTGCGCAATCGAACTGCTTTGCTTGAGTCGAAGAAGTTTCAGGAGACTAGAGCTGTCGGTTCCCTTTGCTGCGTATGCCTCCTTCAGCAGCGAGATTAATTGGGGTGTAGTGGTGGCATCTTCCACGACTTTTCCTGCATGACGGTCCATCTTGTTCTTGAGGAGTTCTATTCTTCCTTGGAGAGGTGCACCTTTCAGCCAGTTCTTCACACTAAGAATCCAGTCCTGCAGATTCTCGTTGACCTCTTCTGCGGTACCTCGAGTGACGAGTTTGGGGATCCCTTTGTACAGCAGGGCAGCGGTCGCGCCGCTCATTGTTGATGCCATAGTGGAGGAATTTGAAGTAATTTTGATGATGGATGTAATTCGAGTTCGCTTACCAGGGCTCATAACCTGTTAAGAATTATGATGATTGGATTCAGATATATTGTGTTAAGTGTATCGGAGAGGCCGATAGGTCCTCTCCCTTTTATAGATGCATATGCTGTTTTAGGTTATGTGGAGATTACTGTGGAGGTAAGACCGGTCATTCTATCCTAACAAGCCAGGCAGAATAGATCCGGTTCCAGATGGTTGCAGTGGAGATTTAACATTTCTCGGCCATCAGGTGACCGCTGCGCAACAGAGGGCATTGCACTTCCAATATGTTGTTTTCCAGCTTCAAATCATTGGAAAAGTTTCGGAGTAGCAAACTGGTACCTTCATGATAGATTCATGGGGTTTTTCAATGAGGAGTTTGAGGCATGTATACATGTCTTTCAAACATCTTGAATGTTCAGTTTCAAAGGCCCTTTCAGTCTTGAGCGACGCGGTATCGAGCTAAACATGACTGTGCCGCCTGCCAGCATCGCCTGCGGGTCAATTTAGAGGTTCCACCACCCTGTTGTCCCACACTGCATCCCACTGCAAGTCCACCATCTCGGGCCGCCGCACGTGACTTGACGCTATTTAGCCGCCTTTGGATTTGTGCAGCCTGGGCCGCCTGGGGTTTTGCGCGCAGTGGCGCTGGGATATTTTTGCCCATCCAGACTGATAAGCACCAGTCCAGATGTGGGAAGCAAAAACGATTGACAGTCAAAAGTTATTCCCCCACGGGGAATCGAGCCCCAACCGCCACGGTGAGAGCGTCTAATGTTGCGACCCGTGTACTATGTGTGTTTAGCGGTAGGTAGCGCTCCGTACCGTCCGGAACTTACGGCGTGCTCAGTAAGATTTCGGCGTGCTTGGTATCAAATTCCGTTTTGTTGGTGCCTGACTCATCACAAGGACGCAGAGTAATCGGGAAGACACTCGGAAGAAAATGCCAGATGTAGATCCATTTCGAACAAACGAAGTATACGCATTGGAACGCACGCGCAGCAGTATACAGGAAGTGTGGGAATGTGCTGCGGAACACGTTATTTTACGCATTTTTCGAATATATAACGCGTGCTGTACACGATCTACTACGGCATGAGTATGCTGGCATACGATCGGAAAATCCGAGATACGGTTTAGTGTTCAGTTTCACGTCGATCGAATGTGCAGATCATTAACAACTGCAACATTTGTGCGCAGCTTGAGGTTAACTAACAAATACTTCCTCGCAACCGGTGGAATCGGGCACTTCATCGATAGTTTCTCATCCAATCCAGCGGGTAACATATATCCATGTGAGGAAGAAGTTTTTCAAGCTCCTGTGATGATACCTTCAGCCACGTCGAGCGTATTCAAGGATGCGTTCAACGAACCCCGATTACCATACTGGAACTCCGGGCGATCTTCCAGGGACATAACAAGTTGATCGAGCACCGGATTGATGAGAGCATCTTTTTCGGAAAAGAGTGTTATTCGTCATACCAGTTGATGGTTCCGGCAGAGCCCGGTCGACACCTCGTGAACTGCCTGATCTGATGCTTGACATTCGACGTCAAGTACAATTCCAGGTGAACTGCCTGTCAGTGCCTGATCTGATGCTTGACATTCGGCGTCAAGTACAATTCCAGTTCCCTGCTGCGGAAGTCGCTTTCGAATTTACCCCGACTGCTGCGGTTTATGCCAGTATGTTATTCAATCAGTGACTTACATTTGGTTTAGAAACCTGAAACAAAGCTTTTAGTGCAGATTTGACATTCGATAACTGTCGTAAAGCTAGCAAAGGCAGCAAAGAAATGGCTAGCGTCGCGATTCCTCGAATTTGAGAACGGTGGCGATCATGATTTATTTCGTTTCCGTGATGGACGTCGATCGGATAGTAGAGAATTGGGACGAAACGCCATTAAACTATGATTGCGGAAGATTGCTGCTCATGTGGAATCCCGGCCCTTCCTCTCATTGTCTTCAATAAGTTTGCTCCATGTATAATTGCTCATTACAGGTAAAGTCGTAAGATGTACCATCACATCGAGACGGTCCTCGTGCCTGTTGCTGTTGTTCCATTTGCAAAGGAGGTTATGCGGGGGTGAGTGGAAATTGGTGAGAGTTTGAGTAGGTCTGGGAGGTTTCTTGGTTCAAGTATTTAGAAACCACCAGGCCCGCCGTCGAAAGTTGAACGCCGCGGGGTGTGCACCACGCACTGGTTGAATGTCCCACTTGTCCCAGAGCAACACCACTGAATCCGCTGGATTCCATCAAGAATATCTTACAGGAAGGAAACAAAACAGAATTCTCTTCGCCGTACTGTTTCAAGTTTTCACCCATAAGTTCGCCCTCCCTTGGGCCATCTTTCGGCATCACGCGGGCGAGCCTTGCCGTGCTCGATTTGTATAATTTGCATGAACCTGACATGCATTGCTGAGAAAAAATAATGCTTTTCTTAAGTTGAAAGACAAGAAACGAAAGTGAATATTGAAACCGAGATGCGACAAAGAATAAATACAAAAGAAACAATCCCAGAGACGAGATATGCACAAGGGGGAAGGAACCGTCCGATGCGCTGCGAATTAACGTCTCCTGGCATCCTTCACGGCTGGGGTATGGGGGGGGAGCGGCAAGGAAGGGCCAGCGGCATCCTGAGCCGCGTCACCGTGCGAACTGACGATGCGGGTGCGCTTGGCGGGATGTACACTCGGACGGTCCAAGGACATGGCAGATGCAAGAGACAGACGCTTTTTGGGAGGAGGGGGGGTTCTGCCCCGCAAAGTTGCCACTCGCCGAGCTTCTTGCCAGGTCGAGCGGGTAGACCTAGTCAGGTTCTACGATTCACAAAGTGAGTACGAAGACACGCTTCCCGAGTGCGGTTTCGACTTACGTGATACACCAGGAAGCTTTCCATCGTCTTTATGGCCTTGTCCACGTCTTCGATGGTTTCTGGCATATTCGCCGTACCGACATCTGCTATGGCGAACAGTTCCTTTCGCACGCCCACCAGCACGCGAAAGATCACTGTCAGGTCAATCACCTGGAGGTAAACGATGCCGAGTTTGTTCAGCAGCATCTTCGCGGCTTTCCCTTCTGTCAACTTGGTGTTGACATCGGCTAGGATGGTCCGGTACTGGGCGCGAGCCACCTTCATGCCATCCAGAAAGTTTTCTTCGGAATGGGGAGCACTAAGTCCCACCCGCCCTGCATTCTCCCCCGCACTCAACTCGTCGTAAATGAAGGTCTTGCGGTGAGTTTCCTTCTGCATGACCACCACGTAGTCACATTTTTTGGCTCGGCCCGGGTCGTCCCCACGGCCGGTCTTGTCCTGTTTCTCTGCCAACGACGCCAATTCTCCGAAAAGAGTTGTGGTGGGACGCTTCTTCAGAAACCCCTCCAAATAATATGAATCGACAGTCTTCTCGGAGCAGAATCTGGTGTTGAGCTGGACCGCGTCACATAAATCAACCCACCGGAGATTCACCCATTGGGTGTCCTCGTCCCTCGGGTCAATCTCTTGGGCAAGCTGCAGTAGCTCCGCTCGATGTTCGGCATCGTCCAGTTTTTCAATCTCCTCCCGCAGCAATTTAATCACTGCAATTACTCCCCCCATCTTGACCCGGGCGGCAAGGCAAGCGATTGTGAGCGGGAACTCGGCGTCCAAAATCAAGGACGATATGGTGGTGAGATACGCGTTTACCGACTTAGAAACCATCCCCTTGCCCTGCCGCATGAGCATCAAGATCCTTTCCCGTACTCCATCAAGCTGCTTTTCGTCGGCCGCGCCGTCGACAAACTGGTCGGCTCGAGGATTTCCCTTGAGCGGTTCGACCTGCTCGTCTCTCAGATCCAGCACATTCCAGAAAAGGCTGAATCTGGCGTCCATACCGGCATGTGCCTGTTCGATGGCTTGCACCGCCTTCGCCAGGCCACACCCGTCCTTCGGTTCTGGTGGGACTTCCAGAAGGACCTCTTCCGTCTCGCTCTCGACACGGGGTCCCTGAAGATAGGGATACGTTATTTTTAGCAGCCAGCAATAAATGAGACGAAGATCTTACCGTAACGATGTTTGCTGCGTGGGCGGTCCTGGAGCCCAAGGCCTGTCGAATCCCTTGCTCTGCTACCAGCTGGAAGCCAGCGTTGTTGCAAGCGGCTTCGGCTGCAGTGGCCAGGTCCAACAAGCGCTTCTCTTCATTGGCGTCAATGGCTCGGAGCAGCGTCTGGAATGACGCAAGCATATCCTCGGTGCAGAGACACTTGTGGAGAGTTTGTCCTTTGTTCGCGGCATATTTCTTCAGCGACTTATTGTTGATAATTGAGGAAGAGATATACGCTTGCATCGCATGGATTGCCTTTGCGGCGTCGCCTGGCGGCTGCTTCGTTACGATCTGTTCCAGGCATCCGCGAATCGTCCACTCAAGGTAGTCATGAGCGCAGAAGTATTCGTTGATAACGACATTCATCTTGAGGACAAACCAGTGTGACGATGGAATATGGGGACCGAGAACAAAGTAGTGTCACGATGGAGAACGGGAGGGTGGATTGACGACAACAAGGAGGTGGGATGACGGCGATGATCGATTAATGAGATGGAGTTGAAAATGCGATTGGTGGAAAGTGAAGATGGTAGACCAGATGCACTGAGCTTTGACGGTACGCGTCGCGCGACGCGCTTCAGACCTTCAGACGGGGGAAAATGACATTACATGGCTGCGCCATGCCAATGTGGCGCGGATGTTCGGATGACTGTGCCATTATCTCGCTGCCCTGGCGACGCGACGGGCGATACATAGACACGCTTTCGCGTTCTGCTGCTTCTGCCCACCTTCCCTTGTCCATTCTCGGCGACCTGCGATCTGCGGCCAACCTACGAGCAATGAGAGTCTGCTCTCCGGCAGGCTCAAAGTTGTTTCGTTGACCTCCCCGTATCCTCGTGGTTTGGACGAGTCGTGCTCAGACTTACCCCCTGCTCTGGTTGAATTGCCATTCAGGGTCATCAGTTCTGGTCTTCTCGCTCCAGTCGCCGCCTCTGGGTAACCCATGACCTGCGGCCAACCGAACGAAGCAACGTAAGAGTCTGTTTTCCCAACAGATTCGAGCTTGCTTCGTCAACCTCCCCGCTTGCTCGTGGTTTGGATGAAGATGGCCGTGCCTTGCCCCCTGCTTTGGTTGAAATGCCATACAGGGTCATCAGTGCTGCGGGTCTTCATTCCAGCTTATCCAGGGGGCTACGATTGGTCAGGGGAGTTTTCTTCCTTTGCTTCCTTTGCTACGACGGCTCGGAAAACATACTCAAGTAACATAGGGAGCAGTTTGGAGATTCGATTTAGTGGGTCCTACACTAAAAACACGTTTTGCCAGCGGTGTTTGTGTCCAATCGGTTGTCGGACTCCTCTCATGTCCACTCGGTATGTCTTGGGAGTGCGCACTGCTGCCTGTATTTCAGATGCGACCTATTATCCGGATCTCATGGTAAGATTTCTTCATGTTGTTTTTCCTTGACACGGACTCTAACACCGTCACTCCCACAATAGAGGGCTGGCACATGAGCACGCAGGAAATTGCCTGCACAAGCTGCTGGATCACACCAATGGCGTTGGCATGTCCCTGGATCTTTCTAGTCAGTTTAGGAGCATTACACGCCCCCGGCCATGTTTATCACTGTTTCATACCAGATCATTTTCTTCCAAACTTTGGCTATACTATTATTGTCTATCTACATTCAATCAGACTTACGGTCCCCTCACTGTGACACTGACCGGGTTCCTATGACCGGGGTTGGTCCAATCGATAGGACTTTGACCGGATCTGACCGGATCTCGAGCAACTGATTTCTTTGGAGCAACTACACGCTTCTTTTTGGTATTCGTTGTTGCTTCACGTTCGGCTTTCTTACATGCACGCTCTTCTTTCTTCTCTTGCTTTTCTTGAGGCTCCTATCTTCCATATCATTCACGAGTTTGTAAGCATCTTCAATACGTTTGCGTTCTTTGATTCGACGCTCTTCATCGCGTTTCTTTTGCATCTTTTTTAATTAATTAATTGACGAGTTCGTTCTCGTTGTGCTTCGATTATGCTTGGTTTTTGTTTCTTTTCCTTCTCATTAACAATTGGTACAGATGAGGTAGATGTCTCCTGTACAGCGTCCTGTACAGTCTCTTCTACACTCTTCTCTACAGTGTCCTGTACAGTGTCACTTGGTAGCTCATTTTCGTTATGGTCCCAGAAAAAAAAATTGATTTGATTATTGGACATCCGAAATGTCATCCGCAACTAAGGATCTAATTGTTAATGGTGAGTTTAATGCGAGCTCTTTCACCGGTTTGTGAGTCAATAAGGTGAAACTCGACCTTGTTAATCGTATCTTGACAAGGCAACCATTCTGAATCATTGGTGAAGGAATGAGTCCGGTACTATCGTGGCAATGACGGTACTCGCCGTGTCATTGAAATCCGACAAGTATCGAACGGATGGAACATTGATATTCGACGTCAATGCAGACTGCTGCATAGGTGGCGCGCCAGACTCGCGCCACCTCTGGGGATTTGGAGTTTGGAAGGTTAGGGAGTGCGTTAGGGAACTTAGTGGTTAGGAGAGTTTAGAAGTCTAATGGGTGGTGGTTATGGATTGTTAGGGGCTAATAGGAAGATGTTACATGTCTTTCTTGACAGGTTCCTAGCAGGTTGAGAGTAATTGGTCCAGGAACCGTATAACAGGATTAGCAGGGACGATGTTCCATTGGTAAAGTATAACGTTGTTCAGTGTAATGTACAAATGAGCTAGTAGAGTTCTGTGGGCAGTTGTCGGTCAAGCTACGGGGGGAAGGGGGACTACCGTACGCTATATACTTTGGGCAGTGAAGAAAAGAAAAGACACGAGACACTGCGCAGCACGCGCTGCGCGACGCGCCTTGAAACTCACAAGTGATTGCGCAGTCAGCTTGTTACACTCCCCTACTTAGGAGCGAGCGTCAGCGTATGTTGTTCTTGGTCTTGTAGTCGCGAAGGATCTGAATGGCTGCAGGTCCTTTGAAGTTCTGTGTTGGTTCGTACGTGTTTTCTTCGGATGGATACCCTTTCCATTTGACTAGAAACTTGAGTTGGTTTCTGAACTTGCGGTGGGCTTCGATGCGTTCAACTTCGTAGTAAGCTTCGTCGTTGAGAAGTTGTGGTTCTGGTCGTGGGTCAACACGTCGATCGGGGAAGTTCTCTTGGGGGTCGATGTAGGGTTTCAGTTTACTGACGTGAAAGGTCGGATGCGCGCGGATGGCACTTGGGAGGTCGAGTGTGTAGTTGTCTTCGTGGCTGCTATTCTCGTGCAAGCCGTTTCCGAATGTTCGAGTGTCCGTTAGAACTTCGCCATCAAATTCAAGATTCCCTGCAGTGTGTAAGTCAAGGAATACTTCATTACCATTTCGAATGCCTAAGCTGTTTATTGACTGGAAAAGCAATCCACTGGTGAGTTTTCCTTCACTATTGACTCGAATACTTTGATTATTCACAAAAGCACTAGGATTCACACTCAAATTTTGATTAACATCAATAGCCAAACTTGCGTCAGTTCGTATAGAAATATCGCGACTCGAATTTATCTTTGCTGATATATCAACTCCAGACCCCGCTTGGTATAATTGTTCAACATATGAACTTGTCACTGCTTCATCACTATCTGGTGAGAAATTCTGCGATAGAAATACATGCGGAACTTCTAATCGTTGAAATGTCTCATTATAAACAAATGCATCGCTCCGTCTTAATGAAGAGAGCCCTGAGTCGTATGGAATTTCTCCTAATCCCGTGGAGCGAAAAGCAAGTTTTCCCCCACTCTGTTGGAAATTTTCATCATCCACGTTTAATTTTACAATCGCCCCTTCAAGACTTTCGAGCGGGTCCGTATAAACAGAAACTGCTCCAGCACCTTTCAAAAGTTTTGTCGCATCTTGTGCTTTCGCAAAAAGTTTATCATCTTTGACTTCAAGCGTGTCTTCATCAATGTTTAGTTTTAGCGCACCTTCTTCATTTGTAGTGAAAGGTGGTATTGCATTTAGACAAATTCCTTGCTCGGAGATGTATAGCGGTGTTTTTATAGCAATACCTACCGTATCGTCATCTCGATACATTGGGAACTCAAAAGTTTTTTCCTTAACTTTCAATTGTCCCCCATCAATCTCTAAAGTATCACTGTCGTATTTGATGGACAATCTATGTGAGTTAAAACTGTTGAACTCGAATGGTGGTGCGAAAACCTGGTCTTCTCGGTTTCTGGGACAAACAAATTTATACAATATCTCAAAGAATTAATTCTACATATCCGAATTTTGTACCGTCTTATCGCATATCCGGGGACAATGGAATTGTTTATGGGAGATTTCCAAGGACTTCCCTGTTGCCAATTCCTCCCATATTATCGAGTGACGCTGAAGAAGATGATGAGGACAATGTTGAGGATGAAGAAGAAACCGTACCAAATGATTTAATAACACCACCAGAAGAAGCAGCAGAAGAAGAGGAGGAGCCTCAACCAACTCGACAATCTCTACCTAGAGCGACAAGAGAATCTATGCGCGTTAATAGGCCTGGATTCTATGAAGTTGACTTTATTGTTGATAAAAAGATTGTGAAAAGGAAAAAATACTACAAAGTACGGTGGGTAGGTTACACTGCAAAAGACGATACATGGGAAACGCTTTCCAATCTTACAGAAGTTATGGATTTGGTAAAAGAATACGAGGATGGAGCAAGATGATATATTATTTTCTATCTACGCATCTCTGTTGTAGAGGTCGTTTTCGCTTTTTGAATGATGACATTGAAGAGCCAGCCATTGACGCGCATCGTTGCTGAGATGTTCTTTTCTGATATAGGTAATCTGTGCCCGTCTTAACTCAGCGATTCCGTGTCCGGTTGCTTCAATTATCCGTTTCCGGAAAGTATTTTTGTTGAAGGGTAAACCCTCTTTATCAACAAAAATATATTCAGAATCCTTTCGAAATCGCCAAAAGAACTTTGACAAGATTCTCGCCATTTTGACAGGGTTTACTCCTTTGATTGAATCATACGGGAGTTTGCTCATCGCTTGAATGAATGATTTTGTGTCAACAACTTCATCATCGACTACCGATTCGTCTCGTTTTCTTTTAGTAGCATTTATTCTATCCTGCTTCCGTTCATTCCAAAGAAGAGTAACATTTCCGCAATTGTCCGCTATGAGTATGTTATCTGCTGACCGTGAAACATTCTCGTGATAAAAGTTTTTCCAAGTCATATAATTGGCTCGAACATTGAAAAATAAAACTGGCACTAAACCAATTATCACATTTTGTAATTCGTCGATTTGTTCAAGGCTTGGTTCGTGCTTATCATAAATGTATTCGACCGATTCGTACTTTTCCAACATCTTCTTTACAACCTCTTCATAATTTATGGTGTCCGTGGGTTGCGGAAGACCATTATATCGCGGAGTCGAGTTGCGAAGTTCGTGAATGGAAACATCGTATCGTTTGACAAGATTTTTTAATTCTTCCTCCGGTAAGTCCCAGTGTTGATAACCGGCTTTATTCAATATACGCCGAACTAGGCCGAGATAATCAGCGAGAGATTTCTTTGCTAGATTTCCACCGTGTACTTCTTGGATGCGACTTTTGACTACATCAATATCGAAAAACACATCTTTGTTGAATATTCCTCGTTTTTCGTACTCTAAGACCTTTTTATTATCAGCTTTGAAAGACTTTGCCTGATTGTTTAGGAATTGTATGAGAGACATGTTGCCAGCTATTTTGTTCGGTATAGTATACTATACCTTTTATAACAATAAAAATTTTATCGATTAAACGTTTATTGATATAATATGATGCAAGAATGATGTGAGAATGATGAGAAATGATATATTGAAAAACGACTTCTAGCCTAGCCTAAATAATCACTACAACTGATTCTAGACTAATAAAGCTTCAAAAAATTGAGGTTGATCATTGATGGGGAAAAAAGCTGCGCGGGTTAGAATATGTGGCTGTGCTGGAAGGTCTTCAAATACCGGGGGGGATGCCCGGAGACCCTCCCTTATAACATTCAAACGAGGCGCAACATGGAGAAATGAGGCGCAACATGGGACGACTTGACCCTCAAAAAGGGAAAAGTTTATTATTGGTATCCTTAAACCATACGATCAATAATGTCCGATGTGCATGCTATATTTAAACTCTTTTGTACTATTTTAAGTATACCATATTATACAGGAAATGCCTATCTATTCAACGCCATATCAAGTCAAGTTTAACACAGATGGCACTCCCATTGTCCCAGAAGGATGTCGTGTTTGTAAAGATTTCTCAAGGGACAATCCAGATTGTACAATTTACAATCTTTACAAAAAAAATCGTGTTCGGTGCTTTCCATGTCATATGAGATATAAAGATTTAAAACTTGGAACATTCAAAATTCAACGAGATGATGATTCACCATAAATAGAAAATGCTGTACCGGGGTTTCTCAATACTAGTAACATAAATCGTTCCCGCCATTTCTTTTTGGCAATCGCACGTGCCATTGCATACGCCTGTTTGGGATTTGTTACCGGTGTCCCTCTGTGTGTCAACGTTCCTTCATCAAATTTATCAAGTATTTCATCCATAATCTCTCTTTTTAGCGATTCCGGATAAACTTCTTCGACACACATATCACGTTTCTCATAAAAATCATCCTTTCCAGAATCATCCTTTCCAGAAACGGTTTGGACAAGAATGCCATGTTTCTTACAAAAATCAGCCATTTGACATTGGGCCTTCTTTTTTTTTCTATGTTTTGAACGAATTGCTTGCGGATATACTCTAATCATTTAGGCCGTTCGCTGATACGTGCCTTCATTCTAGTTGTTTGGGGATTTTTCAGCATTTTATGGATTGTTGGATGGGACACACCGAGTTTCAATGCCAATTGGCGAATGCTCCGTGCTTCCACAGTTATCTCTTGTCCCAGAAAAGTAACAACTGCTGTGTAGATGGTTTTCGATCCGGCCATTACAAGAATATTAAAATAATGCTATACTATTTTAGTATCTTTTTAAATATGAATTGAGTGTGACATTTGTTTGCGTTTGGAAGAATCATCTTCCGAGGTTATGACTGAATATGAGCAAAACGTCGATGTTGCGTTTAATTGTTATTTAAGGAAATAAAACTCTTGTTGTATAAGTAGGAAAGTTGTTCAACATTTCAGAATGACAGAAAAAATGTTTCAATTGCAACTAGACAGCGACGATGACAATGATGAACAACCTGTTCCACTTGAAAAACATGTTGATGCCACAGAGATAAAACACGACGATAGTTTATTTCCTGTTGACAATGCGCAAATGCCGACAATTGTAACATTGATTGAGTGGTGCAACGAAGATAGACTTCACATTCTTATGAGGAACAAATATGTAGACAGCAAAGTGCGTCAAAAATTGAAACGTTATTACAAAGACTGTCACGTTGGCAAGAATCAATTCCGAGTAGAATATACATATTCAAAATATTCCATCAATGAGAGCGGTAGAATGTTTTGTCGGAATGGAATCGGACTTCAATCTTTTCCGAGAGATGTTAGAGCATATTTGTGCGGAGAGTTTTACGATGATATTGACCAAGTGAATAGCATGCCTACGATTATGTATCAAATTCTAAAACAAGCGAATATAGACGTCCCAGAGTTGGAAGAATATATACTATATCGTGAGAAAATTTTACAAGAAGAGAAACAGTCGAAAAAAGGTGTTTTAGCAATGCTTTTGAATGCCAATAGCAAACCAAAAAGTGTCAGATTCAAAAAGATTCATTCTGCATTATATCGGGAGTTAGTCCCCAGTCTTCAAGAAGGCAACTCCACATTTTGGAGCGAATTATGGAAACATTTAAACATTTCTCGACAGAAAGTTATCAAAGGAAATCTTGAAGGGAGTTTCTTAAGTCTGGTTATGCAAACATGTGAAAATCAATCTCTTCAAAAAATGCGGGAATTCTTCACTAATGAAAACTTGTCAAGTGATGTGCTTACATTTGATGGATTGCAAGTGCGGAAGAACCCACTCAAACCGATTAGCGATGAATTGTTATCAAAGTGTTCACAGTTTGTTGAACAGGATACATATCTACAAATAAAACTCGCAATCAAACCTATGAAGGTTTCTGAGGAATTCTATACAAAACTTCATCTCAATGAACAGGAACAAGAGGATAGTGACGATGAAGAGGATAGTGACGATGAAGAGGATGAGGAAAACAATGCTCAAAAATTGATTTATCCTATTGGAAAGAATGACACATTTAATGTCAAAAAATTGAACAAGATATATGCAGTTGGCAAAAAACGCAAATACCTTGCAATCACATACCTCAATAACTTTCTTGCAAAAGTGACACACGAATCCACTGTATTCTATTGCTGGAGAGATTCGCCATCAGTACCATGGTTGCTTCGGGGAAAATTCCCCACCAGAGATGCATTGAGTCATTTTCACATAGAGGTGAAAAGTAAGGGAAAAAATGGAAAAAGGCCGGGTATAAAACTTGAACCAATTTTCGACTTTTGGAATTCAAGTGAAAATATACTCACATTTAAGAATATTGTTATGAACCCGTCCTATGTAGGGGACATCCCTCGACATGAACTCAACCTTTTCCGTGGATTTAAGGCGAAACAACTCGTAGAATATGACGAGGAAATGATTCTTCCCTTGCTGAATCATTTTAAATTTGTATTAAATGGAGGGGTGGAAGAACATTTTGATTATAACATCAATTGGTTAGCCTCAATTGTACAACATCCCGCAGATAAGAACAGAACAGCGCTTATATCATATGGTCAACAAGGCACTGGTAAGAATATGCCGTATGAATTTTTTGGTGAAAAAATCATTGGAAGAGACCATTATTTGTATTTGAACAATTTGGATGACTTAACGGGACAATTCACCTCGCTTTCCACTGCCAAAATCTTTGTCCTTGGTGATGAAATTTCATTTTCTGGAGGTTATCGCACCAATAGTATCATTAAATCCAAAGTTACCCAAGCCTGGCAAAAAATGGAGAAAAAAGGTGTCGACCCTATCATGATTGATGACTACATGAACCTTTGTTTCCTTTCCAACCATGATGATTGCATGCGTATCGAAGACACGGACCGTCGATATTATGTTAAGAGAACATCCAGCGTACATCGTAATAATCATTCATACTTTAATGAACTTGCTGCCACCTTAACAGATGAAACCGCCGACCATTTCTACACCTATCTCATGAAAAAAGATTTATCGTCCTTTAATGTACGAAACATTCCTGAAACTGAAGAGAAACATGATATGAAAATATGGGCGAAAACCCCCCTCGAGTTATTTGCAGACGAGCTATTGGAAGGCAATATTGCATACCGGAAAAATGCCAAATTGGAACACCCAGATGAACAATGTAAGGGCGCTCCATTACCAGACTTGTACTTTGAAGTTGGGGAAACATATGATACTTCAGTAGATGTATTGTTCAGGGTGTATCGAGAGTTTGTGGATTCGGGTTTTGCTGGGAGAAAAGCCAGTGGGGAATTGTCAAAGATTGGATTCTCAAGGACAATTCGTAAGTTTGTCCAAATTAGTTATAAAAGCAAACATCGTAACAATGGGACACCAATTAGTATCACCGTCGCTCGACCGATAGATGGTGAGTAAGAATATTGTATGAGCTCGATAAGCGATGTAGGCGTACAGATAGAGTTGAGTGAGAGAAGGATATATGTAGAGTGTTTTGTATCTGTACTTCATCTGTACTTTTATCTGTACATGGAGTGATTATGTAGTAAAGAATAATATATTGAATATTGTATGAAGAGTATTTTATGAAGAGATAATATAAAATGTACAGATGTACAGATGTACAGATAGATTTAGGGTCAAAATAAAAAAAAACCAAAAAAAAAAAGTTCACAGAGCTTGTACAAATTTAAAAAGTGTTTTTTTTCCCGGCAGCCAAAACTGCATCTGTACATCTGTACATCTGTACATCTATGTATGGAGGGAAAAAAATGGAGAGAAGCGAACAATATCGGCTCGATAAGCGATGTAGGCGTACAGATAGAGTTGAGTGAGAGAAGGATATATGTAGAGTGTTTTGTATCTGTACTTCATCTGTACTTTTATCTGTACATGGAGTGATTATGTAGTAAAGAATAAAATATTGAATATTATATGAAGAGTATTTTATGAAGAGATAATATAAAATGTACAGATGTACAGATGTACAGATAGATTTAGGGTCAAAATAAAAAAAACCAAAAAAAAAAAGTTCACAGAGCTTGTACAAATTTAAAAAGTGTTTTTTTTCCCGGCAGCCAAAACTGCATCTGTACATCTATGTATGGAGGGGAAAAAATGGAGAGAAGCGAACAATGTCAGCTCGATACTTTGTAGGGATAGAGTTGAGATGAGACGAGTTTTGCGGGTTATACTGGTGTGGTTAAAAAACTCACAAAACGGGTATAAATGGAACATTTTAGTTAGTGAAAGTGGCAAAAAGGTGTTGACCCAAAATGAGTATAGAATGTGCGCTCGATGTTTGCTTGTATAAAACATTTTGGTACTAGATATATTGAAGACGTAAATATTTTGAATATGTATTCAAATTTGACTCGATAGAAAAATTGGGTCAGTGGGTTAGCGACTTTAGACGGAATTTAAAAAGAGGTATTGGAAAAAAAAAACAGTATTTGAAAGTGAAAAAAAAGGGGGAGGACTGTAAAAAACAAAAAGAATTTCGAAAAGTGGTGACCCAAAAATGAGAAAGTAAAGGGTAAAAAGTGTGAAAAGGGTGTATTTAGGAAGATTTTGACAAGAAAAGAGTAATTTTAGCACGAAAAGTGGTAAAATGGAACATTTCAATTAGTGAGAAGTAGTTGAATGGTGAGATTCTATAGAATGCAAGTTTGCGAAGTGTAGTTTTATCGATAAAAGAGAATTGATTTTTATCGATAATAGAAAATGTTTATAAAAGGATTGGAAGTCCCGTAGGAAGGCGACCCTCAAAAAGTCTAACTCGATTAGAAATGGAGTGATTGGATTCAAATTCGAGACAGTGTCTTAACCAAGGTCACTAAAAGAGAAACTTGGTACCTCTGTGAAGGAGGGCAACGATTCTCCCCGGGGGTCGTTGCTTTTTTGGATAGAATGTGAGGAGATGAGAGAGGATGCTTACGTAAGCGGAAGTCCCGTAGGGAATGCGAAACAACTCGATGATTGATGGAGAGGAATGACACAAAATTGTAAGATTGACTCGATGCTCGATGGAGCGACTTGAGATGGATATGGTGTAGTGAGGAAGTCCCGTGAGAGGGGCGGCTCGGCTCGATGAGTAATGGAGGGAGATGACTCGTGATTTGTAAGATGACTCGATATTCGATGGAGCGACCTGAGATGGATAGCTGGTCAAATAGCTGGTCAAATAGCTGGCATATAGCTGGTCAAATAGCTGGCATATAGCTGGAACATAGCTGGCACATAGCTGGCACATAGCTGGCATATAGCCACTGTCATAGTGCATAACAAATCCCATAGTATATACTATGGGATTTGTTATGCACTATGACAAGGTTTTTCTGGAGTCGCGAGGTTAGGGAAGTTCAATTTCCGTCTCTTAGTCAGCACAATGTGTTCGTCCTCGTCCACGAACGGATCAAAGGTGCAAGCTGGGAGTTCGGATGCACGCGGGCACTTTTCAGTTGATACTGGAGATGTACTTTTCGGAGCTGATGCATTTGAGTCCGATCTCATCTGCCGATTCTTCACCTTCAGCCGGTCCGGTTACTTAGTATATGGCAAACAAACAAAAGGTTTTAAAATAAGTTTTACCATTAATTTGGTCGGTCCGTACGACTCGAAATTGTTGTTTTCGTTTAAAAGTTGTAATGAGGCTTGAAGTTCGGTAGCTTCTAATTGTTCCTCCAATATCTTGGCTGCTGCTTCGTTAGACTTCTTGAGTTTGGTGCAAGTATCCTGAAGGTGATGAGGGGGTCATTAGGGAAGCTTTCTGGAGATGAATACGAAGTATACTAACGTGATTTTTCCAGCGAGTCATCTCCTCATCAAGTACTTCCGCGTTCAGGCGAATTCCTGTAGCTTTTCGAAATGAAGCGGCTTTCACCTTATTTTTCTTGGGGGCGGAAAGTAATGGTTCCTCTTTGGTATTGAACACCGTCGACAGAAAGTCTTGAACCTTTTCGGGTGACTGATACTCGACCTTTTTCTGGATGAAAAAGTCTACCGTGTTCACAATCCGCCATTCAGACGGGCTAACTGTATCGCGGAATGTGATCAGAGCAGTGCAAAGAGGATCTTTCAAATGGAGCGGTTAGCAAAATAAGAAGGTCGTAAATCACAGGCTAAGAGGGGCGGGCGTCAGGCAGCTCCTCACAGATCCGCCCCAACGGCCACACCAAGTAAGTCAATCTCCGCGCGTGACTGTCGGGATGTCATCGCCAGACGGAGAGTTGCCGTTTTCGCACTAGCAAGCATCTTGCCCCTGAACACTCCCTAACGGGCGCATTCAAAGGCTCAAAATCCGCGCGGAACACCAGGACGTTGCCGCAAGACGAATTGATGCTTGCACTTGCCTCCAGAAACGACCACCTCACCTCTTGTATCACTGAGAGCCATCTTGGTCAAGATCCTTCGTGAAATCCCAGTTTGCGAGTCTTGCGAGCGTGACGCGAAATAGTTGATGGCCCAAACTGCGCCACTTCCGTGATGACTGTCTCTAACAGACTCCGACTCCGAGTCTAACTTTTTGGCTAAAGATTTGACGTTCAAGGGAAAAGATCAACGACCAACAACGAAAACGACGGCTGCTGCATTTATGGAACTTCTGCTCACCCTCAGTGCCTGTCAGCGATCAGCTACCCATGACTTCCTCGCTTTCCTCGCGCGCCACGGGCCCGCCGGAGGGCTTCGACGAGGACACTCCCCTCACTCTCGCCGACCTCCTCTCATGGTTGTCACAGTGCGCAGCATTCTTGTCAAGAATGCTGCGCACTGTGACAAACCACAGCCATTCAAGTGTGGGATGCCTGGATGCGTTGCATCCTTTCCTAGCAAGCAGATCCCGGACACACACGTCCAGTACTGCCATAAGGGTCTAGACAAGGGTGCCGGTCGTTCGAGTACGCAACCTGGGGATTCTGTGGAGCGAGATCCCCTGAGACCTACAGCGTCGGTCATGGTAACGAGTGCCAAAAGATGTGAGCTGGCAACGGCGCACCTTTCTGTGCAACAGGTGCCCATATTCGTGCGCGGAGAAAGGTCGATGGTCGAGCACCCGGCCAGTGCTCACCCGGCAGTGGGAGCGGCCGCGCCCACACACCCTTGCGAGGAAACCACTTGTACCCTCACGTATCCCACCGCGGCTCAGGCACGGAGGCACTACCTGAACGTACACGTCAACAACAGGCCTTGCACCAAATGCGGTCGAACGATGTCAAGCTCATCGAACACCAAGACACACGAGAAGAAGTGTCGCGGTTCTTGATCATTTGGCCAGATTCTGCATCCATGCTGCCCTCGTATCCCCGCCCTTGTCGTCGCTCGTCGTAGCTCACGTCACTTGGCAAAACCTTACTTCATTATTTGTCTTGCAGACCTCTCACCTATTATGCGGCACAGGACGCCTCTGTTCTTCTAGGTATATTTACACTAATCCTAATCCTAGTCCTTCTGTACATGCTATTCCACGACGCACATTACCCTGGACAGTATGATTAATTAAATTGAGGGTTTCTGTTAATGAGACATGAGCATCGCTGAACATCGCCCCAGTTCGGACTGCTGCGAAACGGCTGCTTATCAAAACCTTTGTAAATAACATGTACAAAATCCAAAACAAGATCCTCCTCCTCTCATCCTTTTTGCCAGCGTTGGCAAACACCGGCGGAATGTCATTGTGATACAGGGCGGAGCCCTCTTTATCCGCGGGTGAATGACTGTTCCCAGACCAGTTGCCGTTTGAACTTTGACAGATGATAGTTAGTGATGCCCCCAAGTCAAAGTTATATAGCAAGTAAATGTGCCAGAGTCCATGTTCATCAGTTATAAGTAGCATATGGACCCAGCGGGTTGGCTTTTTGCTGAACCAGAACCCATTTTATCGATTCATCTGTGACATTCATCATTTGATTGAAACCCACTGAGTCGGCACGACCATATATTTCCCATCAATGGAAAACTCGGGCGACGGGCGGCGAACCTTCCCCCACATGAATAAAACTCACTGGAAACCCCATGAACAGATGATCTCAAGATCGTTCGATATATAGATCAAGCTTAGAGTATTAAAACATGGTGGGGCGCTTTCTCTGTCTGACACAATATCATATCTCAGATGTTTGATTTTGTGCCGGCAAAGGAACTATCATACGCATTGATGGGCGCTTTTATTCCGTACCATGAAAGTTAGTATTCCGTACAACGTTTCTGTGAAATGTCTCATTTGCCTTTTATGGGCCGTAATATAGCTCTTCCAAGCTTAAATTGTCGGAGTTGCCTTGAAGCCCTTTGTTGTCCTTCTGACCCTGCTTCTGACCAGTGTTCAGACCGGCCTTCACCGCGCCAACTACACTCCTACTCTTGTACATGATCTACTCTACTCCACGGTAGAAATGATATCATTATTGAATGCCATGATGCGGATGTATCAAATGCATCGTAGGCTCACCTACGGTTCAGAATCTTCATTCGGGCGATGATTGATGGGATTGCAGTACTCTTACTGCTGTAGCATGTAGAGTCTATGGATAGGCAGGTTTTTCGAATTGGCAGGGGTAGGGGTAAGCCTACTGCAAAGCACAATTTGGTGGGTCAGAATAACGCAATTGCTGATCTGGACACTGCGGCTCCTCGATCCCAAGATTGGAGAGTGCGCCGGGAGCAGGATTCCCTATAGCCTTATAGACGCCGCTTCACTTGACCCGGCAGCGTGCGGCAGCGCATTGTCACTGCAGGTCAGATTGCCGCGGGTCAAGAGCAGATGGATCGTCCGTACGTACTTCGTTGCTATGCGCACTATTGGGAGTAACGTCACAGGGTACCTCAGACAAGGTAAGGGCTGATTGTAAGGAACAAGGGCAATCGTAACGCTCAAATATACGCAAGGCAACTGACGTTCTGGCGGCCGCGGACGCAAGTTCACGCAACTTCAGGACTCTTCACCGTCTTCACGGAAACTCCGACAATTTAAGCTTGGAAGAGTTATATTACGGCCCATAAAAGGCAAATGAGAACATTTCACAGAAACGTTGTACGGAATACTAATTTTCATGGTACGGAATACTCGCGCCCACGCATTGATCGCTGTTCATGAACTCATTGAGGCGTGTTCGTGAACTTTCAACTTCGCCGCACCGCCGCTGTTGGGGGACCACTTGCCAAGCCCCGCGACTAAATAATATGATAGCAGAACAATTCCATCTCGGGCCATCTGGGATGACTTTTGAACAGTAGACCCAATCTTTTTCTACCTCTCACATTAATGAATTGTGTTGTGCATACGTGCCCATTTATAACACAGAGACACACATTTTGGCGGCGTTGGTTGGGCGTTGCTTTGGCTGGTTTAGACAAAAACGATGCCCGGGTCTGTTCCACCTTTTTTTTTGTTCCATCTGCGTACGGAGCGTGCTATGGCATTGATGGGTCAGCCATCTTTGATGACAACCACATACCCGGACTCTATCACTCGACATGCCAAGCTTAGATGCCATTGATCGAAGTAAGATCGTATTGTGAGGGGGCAATGGCCTATGTGAAAGGTTCTTGTTGAAGCGCAATTGTGGGTAATGGGAGCTCCAGCATTTTATTTTTTTTCAGAATCTTTGAAATCAAAAAAAGTAGTGGACAAATCTCCACTATAAAACATCCGTTTGCAAAACAAAAACAAAAAAATCGATACTTTCCAAGTTCCAGCCGGAAATCGGAAAGCCCATATACTCGAGTATGATATATAAGCGCTCATCATGCATCAGCGATATTACACCAAGTTGTACCGCTCTGGTCAGGATGGTCAACCAGGACGACACATTTTGGCTCTGCTTTTTCCACCGCTCCGGCGGACCCGGCCATCTCCCTGGTACATCCCATATAAGCCCTTTTGGGCGGACCCGTTTAAGTTACAGTACTTTCCACTCTGAGGAGCTTTAAATCGTATAAGCTTGATGCAAACGTTAATCAGGCTCCGGCAAAACATCCGCCGGACCAACAAGGTCGCCGTTCGGTTGTCGTCGTGGGTTTGATCAATATGATACTCGAGTATTGATGCCACAGCCTGGCAGCGGCTTGCCGTCAAGAAATCCAAGGGAATCCGCCCAGATCTTGCAATAGGAGGCAAGCAATCGGGTATAAGGAAATGGTACGCCCACCGTGTAAAAAAGGTCGAGGTTCCGATGTTCACGTGTACGAGGCTGGAAGAGGCTGGAAGTTGGGCATAACCGCGTCGGTCGTCGTCGCTGGCGGGGTTTTGAGCAGATATAATAGGACTATATTGTAGCGGGGCCCACTTAACAACCGACTTTGGTTGAGGTTGAACACTAGGAGCACTCTATATCGAAGCCGACGGAGGACTACCAGGAAGTACTGAGTTAGGAACAGTAGGAGGAATATCATAATAGGAGCAACCGGTCAACACTTTTTCAATACAAGCGACGGTGTGGTGTATGCCTCGGCAAAAGACACATAACTAAACAACAACAAAATCAACGTCTGTTGGACCGGCAGCACAAGGCAGCTTTTTCTTACTCACCTTGGGCGGGAACATCATTCGTTCAACCTGGGTGTCGGCCTGTCCGTCGTCAATCTCAGTTT
The DNA here is from genome assembly GCA_025602905.1 of Phlyctochytrium arcticum. Lineage (NCBI taxonomy): Eukaryota > Fungi > Chytridiomycota > Chytridiomycetes > Chytridiales > Chytridiaceae > Phlyctochytrium > Phlyctochytrium arcticum. The sequence goes on along the minus strand of JAHLKI010000013.1, from coordinate 602,296 downwards.
GGGGAGGGCCCGAGTGTACTGGTACGTTTTGACAGCACTTTGTAACCTGCATCCCCCGCTCATCAACTTTTTGCATTCGTTTAGCATCCGGCAAATCCCGCGGTAACGCTACATTCAATTTCCAGGGGGCAGCAAGAACCCCACAGTCAGCAAACGTACCGCCGGTACCTGTCAGTCAAGGTGCCATGGCATACCTGCATGAGCGTCGCCAGCCAGGCATGCCCCGCATGACGCTCGCCCTGCCCAACCAGACCCTCGAGCAACACCACCACCACCACACCCACACCCAGGATGCATCAGTGTTTTCCGATCAACAGGGGCAACATCAGCACCAGCGGCCGCTGGCCATGCAAGACTCTACTCGTAGTAATCTGGGACCGATGAGTGCTCCGCCCGTGGCTTACTCGGCCATGCAGCACCACATGCAGCTCTTGCCCCTGTCCCCACCCGGTGGTGGGGGTGGGGGTGGTGCAGCAAATCTGTATTCTCCCATCTCGGCCTCTATCATCCCTGATGCATCCGCCGGCCACAATCCATTCTTTCCCGACTTGCCCCAATTTCAGAAACAGCATCACCACTTGTACCAGGATCCAGGCACCCCACATCATCACCAGCAGCACTCGCAACAGCAGCAACAACAGCATCATCATCAGCATCAGCATCGGCATCAACCACCAGCATTTCACCAGCAACAGCAGTACCCGCATCAGCAGCCATCACACGAGCAGCAGCAGCATCCACATGAACAGCATCAACCCCAACATCCAACTCAACCCTTGTCTGACCTGGACTCCATCTCATCATCCTCCCAGCTCGATCATCCGCAAGTTTATACCTTCAAAACAGAACAATCTTCCTCACAGTCGTTTGGGCACGCAGGCTCAGGCTCAGGCCCAGACCCAAGGCGGGGCTCGGTGATTTCAGTCGTCAAGAACGAACCAGGAGTGTCGGGAGGCGCCAGCAATTCCCATTCGGAGGAGAACGATATTGAAGTGGAGCAAGATGTTGGTGGGCTTGATATCCTGGGTACCGCCAGTGCAGCAGAACCTTCCGAGCATGACGGCTCGTCGCCCTCTCCGCCCCCGGGTGCCACCATCTTTGTGGACGAGACAGACAACATGCATTTCATCAATGCGACAGTAGAGTCAGTCAAGGAGCAAATCATCCGTGAGGAAACGACACCCAAAAAGAAGCGCGTACGAACAACAGCAACGCAGCTCGCCATCCTCCAACAAGCTTTCATGGCCGATCCGATGCCGAGCGCGGCGGTTCGGGCCAGTGTGGCCGAACGATTGGGCATGACGAGTCGGTCCGTCCAAGTCTGGTTTCAGAATAAACGGGCAAAACTCAAGTTGGACCAAAAGAGGGGATCAGTCGGCGGGCTATTGGAACGGTCCGCGTTTATCGATGCCAATGAGGGTCTGCGACGGTCAAGGACGCTGAGCGCAGAACAAGGCGCGATGTTGAGGGAACGGCTCCAGGCGTTCAGGGATGAGAATGACGACCAGGCTGTAGATGTTGCGACATCCAACGGTGCCGATGGCAGTACACCTCCCTTTGTGATGTCGTCGAATGACAGTGCCTCGCAACACCTATTGGGATCAAAGGATACCATGCACAGCGTAGCGCCATCTAATATTTCAATCATCACGCCAGAAGCATCACCAAATCGTCACTACTCGATTGCGGCTACAGACACCATACCCGAGGAACCACAGCAGCCTCCTCATCAAGTCACGTTGGGCCATCAACGCTTGCCACCACACACTCAAGTTTACAACAACCAAAGCAACACTATTCTGAGCAACAAACCTGCCATGAGTGGACCGGTCCGGCGACGACCTTCTCTGGCTTCTGCCGCCAAGGGACTCAAACCATTGGTGACTCGCATTCGCTCAAGTGATAATCTGAACGTATTTGCCCACCTAGCCCGCACGAACAGCGCAGATCAACATCCCTACTTGGGTGGTTCAGCTTCGGCCCGACACCATTCCCTACCCGATATTCACCAGCCGCAGCAACAGCCGGGATCGGCTCCGGCGGATTGCAATAATCACCAGCAACTATCCCCCCATTTACCGTCGCCCAGTTACCCGTCACCGGCCGCATCCCACGTCTCCCTCTCCCAGTACCTCTGTCGGCACAACCTTAGCAACTGCAGTGAATGTCTGGCAGAGTTACAGGGGGTCTCGGTCCCCGTCAGCCCGGCCAGGTCCAACCCGCCATCCCCGTCATTTGCCTCTGCGCGTCGGCCCAGTCTCTTGCGCTCTTCAAACGCCCACCCAGCAGCACTTCA